>JANIJI010000030.1:7980000-8022500 GCA_024500535.1 Leptonema lineaticorne | reverse complement strand
ATTACATTAAAAAAAAGAAGCTTAATTAATTAAATCTTATGGACAATTTAATATTTATTGCTTTATATAATTTGTTTAATACATAGATTTTCTTACTTTCGATATGAATTTAAAAATATATATTTTATTTTTTTTAATCAAGAAAATAAATGATCAAAAGTTTCATCATAATGAGCACACGTCGACGCCTTTTAAAATCTAATTTATTTAACGAAAAAAAAGTAATCTAAGAAACTTGATATAAAAGTTAATATTTACATGTAAACAGCATGATTCAAAAATCTTGTGAAATCATGCAAAAAAAAATTTTTAGTAGTTTATTTTTATAATTGTAACATGATTTAGTAATAAATTGAGGATTAACAGATTATACCACGGCTTAAAATAAACTCTTAAATATAAATTATTGGAAATTTGTTTTCCAGTCTAAAGACTGAATAATAAACTATCTTATTTATATTGATCGGTGATAAAATTTTCAAGTCGTCTCATATCAAATATACGTCATACTATAGTGAAAATAGATTTTAGAACTTCATTTGACATTATGGCGTATATAGAAAATTTATTTTATCCTCATGCATATGTAATACGTAATACGTTGACTGAATGAAAACGCACTTAAAGCTTTTACTAATTCATCTCTGGCTTTAAATCGTGCCGTTCAAGGTGCGTCGATTCGTCAGATTACGTGCAAATTACTACCAAAACTTTCCACTTTTCAGACCCAACCTGTACTTATATATATGTATATATATATATATATATATATATATATATATATATATATATATATATATATATATATATATATTATACATGCGTCAACGGCTCTTAGGAAGATTCGCTCTCGCACATTAATTATTTAATGAGCCAAGACGATAAAGGCACAGAAGAATGGAGAATAATAATGGCGTTGTGACGTCACTTTGTCGTAATTTAACTACGAAAAAAAAAAGTTTTAAATTACGTGGTTGACGTACGCTTGATATACGAGGCAATATAAGTCTGATAATATTTTCATCATCGTCAGATAGTCCTACCTGATATTTTTTTTATAAAATATGAAAGATTCAACATGTTTAATCAATGAATTTATAATACCTTTTAAAATAAATTAATTTATTCTTCGATATAATAACCGTTTGTCATACAGAATCTTTCTAGTTTCTCCATTTCCAAACTATTATCCTCATATTAATCACAATTCATTATTTTCATAATTTTCCTCTTGATCTCTTTTTATAAAGATTTCATAATTATATTCTTAGTAAATATGGGATTGAACATCTTTATAATTTAAACAGCATATTTTTATTTTTTTTTCAATAAATACCTTACAATGTTTTCTGGATAAACTAGATTTTCCCGATTCATGGTTTATTTTTCTTCTGTATGAAACATTTTTTCCCTTGTTGACGCATAAATTTCCCTCAAAAACTTTTCTTTTAAAGAATTCTAGTTAACTTTCAAAAAGTATTCGATTCCACCTTTCAAATCAAAATCTCTTTGTATATGAAAAATATATATATATTTATGAAGTATCGTAAAATATTTACATTAAAAAGGGATGACGCCTATTTGAAATTTACGTGCAGCCGATAAAAAGCCTAGCACCGGTTCCGACTTACACACGTTTATTTTTAGACGTAGGAATTTCTATTTACGAATATTCCGATGTAATATGAAACGCTTTAGACATTACTTTCTGATTGTATAATACGCTTCGTTCTTTTTGGTACAAAACAAAAAAAATCGACTTCGACGCAGAATATATACCTTTGTGCGGTTTTCGCCGTTTCGAATATATGTTTATGACTGTGAGATTTTTTTCTTTTACTCCTGTGACGCACTTTCAGGATTCTTATTGCACGGAAAGATCTCCGTTTTGTTTTGTGATAAAAATAGAAAAATTGTCGGAATCGCTTTCGTGTCACCTTTAGATCTGAGCTCAAATACCACAATAGTGGTAACCTGATAATATCCTCGATATATACTCATATATTTGGCATGAATATTTCTATATCAATATGTATATATAATGATGTGTACATATTATATTTGAATACGTATTCAGTTCCTACTGAACTGCTTTATATATTATATATACAACGCAAATCCTGATATCGTTAACTCACATCATAAATATACATATGTTGCCAGGTTCCTTACACTTGTGATTTACCTAGGCGCTTTTGAAGTCATATGCATTACAATTCATGTTTGAAAGAGGCATAATCTAGTTTAAAATATAAGTTATAAAAATTATATCATATGTATTTTTTTTCCTTCAAAAAAAACGCCTTACATGCTTCATAATAAATATTAAAGCGAACGCTAAGAGTTATCATTAATATATTTTATTCGTAAAATTATTTTTTTTTTCGTTGATAATCTCGAAATACAACTTTACATAAAGAATAGCTTACACAACAGTCTTATTTTCTAAAATGGTTTTTCCTCGAGTTTCTTGCCGTTTGTCGCCGTAAAGAAATAACGAGAGTAATTAATTCGAAACTGTGAACTTTCACAATACACGAGAGAGTACCCTTTTTGGGTTTGTTCTGAACTTTTCCATCTTTCAGTATAAATGTTTGCTTTTTTCATATATATTTTCTTATAGTTTCCTTTTCCTAATTTTTTTTCTCCCGCCTTTTTTTTTCATTTTAAGTAAGTTTTCTGCTCAGAGATTTACTCGTCCTTCCGTCTGAACGGAGCTGGTATGACGTATTTTGCTTAACCTTTGCACTCCATATATATAATATATATTTTTTGTATAATATGAAGAAAGCTTTTTTCTTATTATTTCATTTTTCAAACCTTCAAGTGCTTTCACGCGTGAATTTTTATATAATTAATGAATATATTTTTCCTTTGAATTCATATTTTTATATTTTAGATATATTTCACTAACAACGCTTCATATTTTTACGCATCGATGAATATTGCTTTTGAACATACTCTTGTATCATGTTTTTATTTCAATATACGCACATGTGTATTTGCATATTATAATTTTATTATCCTTCAAATCATGCGTAATAAATCTAGATATTTTTTTTTATAATTTTGAAAAGAAAACTTATTCTAATTATATATATATATATATAAACTTCAATTTGAAATCTAAACGTTAACGTAAATAAAACGCGTACATCTTATAATAATTACGTTATATGATTTATAAAAAAAAAAAACTATTATTTTCAGCCGTATTTCAGATGTTTGTCATCTGAAAACATCCCTTCTCTTTGCGGCGCACATACATACATATATTTTCATTCCATTTAAACGCTAATGTTATTTTTATTCGTTTTCGATGTGACATGATTCGGGGTGCTCCCGGGGTTTTCTTTATGTTTGCGATTTATTACGACGATATATGTGATATAATTTTATTGTTATGCTGTTTTCATAATGTTTTATTGCGATGCGTTCTTCACGTTTATTCGTCCGTTTTTATTGTTAAACTTCGCCCTGAAAGCCTTCGCTTCTTTTTATACGTGCTCGCATTTCGTATATCTTACAATATATAATCGTAATTAAAAATAATCAAAGTGTTATTGTTATACGATTATAATTAATGTCGTTTTATAATATTATGGGAATCAAGAAATATTTTAAATATCAAGAATTTTTATTACTGTAAAATATTATTTTTATCATTAAATCTTTTTTTCTCATTTGGGTAATTTTTCAATATTAATTTTTACTAAATATTTATCTCTCTTTACCTTAAATTTATCTTATTACTAAAAAAAAAATTATATATTTAAAAATTCATATATATATATATGGTATGTGCTCATAAGGAATATTTGCAAGACGATGCAAATATTTTTACATAAATGAATATATGCTGAAATATCGCTACACTTTATAACCGACTGACGAAAAAAAAGGAAAATGTGAACGAATACAATCGAAGCCTCTTTTTTACATCATTACGTATTCATTCCTTTTATGTACATTTTTTACGTGAAAAAAAAATCTTTTTCAAAATCTATCGCACGAAGTTAGAAGAATATCAAAGGTATATATACATACTTAGAAATAATGATTTCAACTAACGAACGTTAAGTTATTTATAACCGTCGCGTATTCAGAACTTATTTTCAAAATTTAATTTCTATCTATTTATTACATTTATCAAACAGAAAACGATATTTATATTTAAACTGTTATAAAATTACGTTTAACAATATCGCGCGTCGTTACGCGAACAATTAATATCCATTATTATAACGTCACATCGTGCTTAAACGACAAACTTTTTTAATTATTGTCTCGTATTTGTCGATCGAGCAACAAATCATCTCGACGAATTTATTTATACGATCAGACTTTTAATTGTACTAATCATATATTAATTAACGCTCGGCACGATGTTTTACGATACGGCATTAATCGAATAAAACAGTATCGAATTTCAATTAAATTCTACGGATTTATAGCTTAATATTGAACGTAACCGATATATATAATATACATTTTCTTATGTACGTATAAAACGTTTGAAATTATAATTAATACGTATATTAATTTTTGATATTTTTTATATAATATTAAATTTTACGTACATAAAAATGCCAAAAGGTCGAAGTTTTAATTTAAAATTTTATATATATGAACGATTTTTTTGTTTTTAAAACTAATATATGTAATATTTATTTATAATATTATATGTGTTACAATAATATTAACGTTTATTTCATTTTTTTATGAGTACATTTTTCTAAGATTATGTAATCTCATTTTTTTTATTATTATTGTACCACTTTATCTGCAAAATATCATAACATATAATTCCCTCTCAAATCTCTCTATTCCTTTTTTATATCACTCTTACCTATTTCTATTAAAAAATTAATTCAAAATATTATTTTTTTCTTTATGAAAATCAAAAATACTTCGCAATACGAATATTTGTTCTTATATATAATCTAAAATCGTGTAATTTGCTTTTATTTTGATTTGGAAGGCGCGAAAGCGAAAATTTATCCGGGTCATTAGACGCGAAGGGCAGCAGACGGGCACCCTGTCGGCGAGAGGGGTCCAATGGGACTCCATTTTTGGAATCCATAAAGCGTATTGAACTAACAGAATGGACTGAGGACGGGGTGGCGAAATGTCGAATTTAGTTTTATTGCAGATTTCACGACATTAACTTAATTACGCTCAAAGAGGACGCCTTAAAAGCTTGCCTCGACCCGACTCCGTTTTAAGCTACCGATGACGTTAGTCTCTAATCTCTACGTCTATGTATTTCCACTAACTTATTTTGCATATTATACCGTTTTATTTGTTTAAATATATATATATATATATATATATATATATATATATATATATATAACAAGTGCTAATTAGCCATTTTTGTGCCGTGTTTGCTGTGTAATTTAATTATCGATCATATTTAATGATCAATTTAAATAGAACGGATTAAGAAAATTATAATAATTACTCTTTATTTATGAAATAGCCAACTTTATCTTATATATATTTTAATTCGATTCACACACACACACACACACACACACACATATATATATATATATATATATATATATATATATATATATATATAATTTTAAATACAAATTAATAAACATTAATTTGTATTTATTTCAAACAACTTTTAAACAAAAGGGAAAATAAAGTTAATAAAGCAATAAATATAATTTCATTTAGCTACTACGATTTAACAGTATTATAAACATTCTGTATAAAGTTTTTAAACAGAAAACTCACAAACCTTGCCATGTTGCAATTGCCCTTTGGTAATAATTTACAAAGTTTTTGGTACTGCGAACGAAATGTTTCTTTATTTTTCATAATTAATGGATCAATATAAATGTATAACAATAAAATAAGATTACGATTGACTATTGCACATTTAATCACAAATATATACGTCTGTATATAACCAACAATCCAATAGTTTTCAAACATCTACAATTCATTATTTATCCAGTCAATGTATTTTTTCCATAATTTTATAATCTATTCTCGAATTAGTTCAGAAAAATATTTTTTTCTTTGATTATACTCTTTGGAAAAAAAACATCCATTTGGAAAACATCCATTTTCCATAAATATTTTTTAGTATTATAAATATATTAAAAAGGCCATATTGTAAATTTATTATATATGACGCTTCCATTTTTATAGCTGGTTGCACTCAAAAAATAATATTACAAAATAACGAAACTCAATAATTATTTCGTTTACATCCAAACTTTTGTCATAAGAATATTTAATTTTTTGAATCGAGTGCCTTTATATCTTTTTCAATACTTTCCTGCGATTTTATATTTTACACAAATAAAATTATATTATTTTACTAATGACACGTTTTAATTATTCACAACATATTCAACTATTTACTTTTATGTTTCAAAATTGTATACAACATTACCGTTTTTATTATAGTTATCATTAAATATATTTCTGAAATATATAAAGACATACAATAGTAATTAGCGAAAATTAAACATAATGTTTATACTTAAAAACGCACCAGTCTTAATTGAATTAAGCACGCTTTTTGCAGACTTCACGTTCCTCTGAAGCCTCACACGTGAAGCCGACATAGACATAAAACGTATTTTATTTAGGCATCATAAGTACTTTTACATGTCATAATTCTCGTGTACATATATCGGGGACTCTCAACGGGGTCAATATCGACCCTTCGTGGGTCAATCAACCGCGCAAAAGCCTCCCCTTAATGTGTAATTATATATGAGCCGTTTGCACAAACATTATTCGAAGTTAAGTTTATGTAGTAGTTAAATTTTATATCTGTCGTATATTTAGCATGGGAAATCCGAACTATTTTATATTGGATCGCTTTATCCCATCTTTTTTATTATAATATCTGTTACGATATAAATAAACAAATATTAGTCACTATGAATTTAAGTTACTTTTTAAAACTTTACATTTTGATAATCTGACATATTAAAATTACTCGTTAATAATTTAAATTATAATATATAGCATTGTAAAAAAATCCGTGAAAATTTTGTTTGACCAACACAAATATTATATAAAAATTTATGTCATTTTAAGTATTTGTATTTCATATGTGTCTTATTTTATTTACAGTCTTTGCAAGCGAAACTATCTTTCAGTTCCAAGGAGATAGTGGCTCTTAGTTGTTCTTGGTGCAAAGCTGCTTACCACAACAAAGAAGCCTGCTTCAACATGCAGAGAATAGGAGAAGAATGCAATTTAGGTGAGTGAAAATCGCACACTTTTATAGTCTAAAGTTGTTGAAATTTGTCAAATATTTTTATTGACTATTTTATATTATTATTGGCTTTCCAATAAAAGACGCTGTCTTTTGTGATATTTCAAGTTTGCGATTTATAGTCTGATATTTTTATATTTCGTTTCTTTAACAAAATTCAAACTTTTTATTTAGAAGATATTTGTGTGTCAAGTTTATGTTTAAAAGCTCGAATATTTAAATTTTAACTTCTTTCTATTTATAATATAATATTATTTATTTCATAAATAATAAGATACATATTTTTTTTCAAGTATTACGTATAATATTCTATTAAAAAATATACTTGCAGATCCTTTATTTTAGAATAAGAATATTAAAGAATAATATTCTAAAAATATATTTGTTTCTCGTATATACTTACTATATGGTATATAATAAACATCATTTTATATTTTTGTACGGAGCATGAATTTTTACGATAAATTTTATATAACATAATATATGCAAAATAAATATTTCTGTCGATTCTTAGACGGTTCACGGCTCTTCCGAATAATCGCGTCAGATATTTTACGATGCATATATTTTTCTTGTACAAATATCGAAATTCGATTTTTAACACATAGATCCCGACACACGATATACCGTTACCGGTTAAATCGCCTGTTATATATATTCATACGATTATTACATGCGACAGTTTTATTCACCTCAATGATATCAATCTAATGTTGAATTATTAAAAAAATAATAATAATCGCATATAATTTGACGACGGGCAATAATACGATTTCGACCGTGCTATATAAACAATAAAACGAATTCTATTTTACGTTCGTCGATTTTGTATTCGAAATTTCGAATATACCATGAGTGTACAGATATGCTAATTATTATTTTAACTGGAATATTTCGTCGATGAATTTGGGAAACATTGCGGTATGGCTATTCACATATGTGAACATAGAAATACTTCGAAATACCGAAACAGAGAGCACCTCTTCATATTTGAATGTTAAGCCAACCGTTATAGTTTCGTTAGCTCGACAATGGCCTATGGACAATGTTTACGTTCGTTACGGCATTTGTATTGTATGTATGTTCGTTTATAATACGTATATATATATATATATATATATATATATATATATATATATATATATATATATACATATAAATATGTAAATTAATAATGTAATAATGTCAATTCGCACACAAACCAGGTTTATAATAATTAACGCAAGTCCACGTTTCCGCTAGCACGTTTATTGCTAATTCAGTAAATAGGATCAAATGCATCTGGAATCTTCCCACTTGAATATTCATACGTTTTATCGACAATGTTTATCGATGCTAATTAAAATCAAACAATGTATTAACGAAAAAAAAACTAGTATTTAATGTTAATTGGTTAATATTATTTTGATTCTGTTACATCGTCAATTAGTATCGGATGATTATGTTTATATATCGCTTTGGATGAATTTCAATATAATAACAATATACAATTTCGCAGGTACTCAGTCTAAAATCATAGTTCCTCCATCGTGGATAGTTAAATTACCCAGACGCGGCAGCTTCAAATCGTCGTTGAGAAAATCGCCAAAGAAAAAATCCGGATCGAAAAAGAAGCCCAAGGAGCCCAAAAGCGAACAGAAGACTTTCGTTATAAAACCAATTCCGACCAGCAATGCAACACCGGTTCTTGTGTTTATAAATCCGAAAAGTGGTGGAAATCAAGGTGCTAAACTTCTGCAAAAGTTTCAATGGTTATTAAATCCGCGTCAAGTGTTTGATTTGACACAAGGCGGACCGGGTCCAGGGTATGTTTGATTTTACTTGTTACATTCTCTTTAAAAATATTTTTTCAATATAAAATAAAATTACTTACTATTAAATTATATTTACATATTAACCCTTGCATTCGAGACATTTCACAGCCTTTTTATTATACATACAAATTAATGTATAAATCTATTATATTTTAATATTTGGTATAATTCCATTGTTTAGTGGTTTTATATATAAAATATATGAATTTATTAAACAAATTTCTGAACTCAAAAAAAAAATTGTTTTCACCACCTTTTTAATTTTTTTTTATAAAAAAAAACAGTATATTGATATACACAATTGTTTTATCGTTTCATGTTTAATGGATTAAAAAAAATTAACTTTAGTAAACCTTCTTCCAAGATTTTCCTAGTTTAAACAAAAAGTTTCAATGTCAAAAATGCAGTATAGTGTGGTTATGTGGTATAAGAAAATCTTAAGAACGCTTATAACATTAAACAGAAACAGTATGAAAATTTGTTACAAAGAAATTAATATTAATAGTCATTTTCGCATAAATCCAATTGGTGATCAAGCGGCAACTCTCAAGTGCAAAGGGTTAATTTATAATATTTTCATGAAAACAATAATATAAATATTATATATAAAACGGTCCTTGACCGTTTTATATTTGAAAACTGAATATTATTATGTTAATAATACCAATCCGTGAAATACAAATATAAAAGCCTTTTTTCTCTCCCTCATATATAAGTGATTTATTGACCTTTAACCGCTGTTGTAATATTACTCTAGTTTGATATATGATACCTTGAGATAGTATCTAAACTGGCTTCCGCCTGAAGTGCGTACAAAAAGCTCGATAAAAGAAGGAAAAAACTGTGAAAAAAATTAATGTTATAATTTATTTATGACCTACTGCTATACATTTGTTACATTATTTTGATGGTTGCCGTTAGCAAATATTAAAAATTAAAAAAACATGTTTTCTCATAATCATTTAATCCATATAAATTTAGATACGGCTTACTTAAATTTAAAAAAACTGCTCCGATATTCATTCATTACCATTTCTATGTAAATAACTATTATTCATATTTAATTATAAATTTTAGTGAAAAATTAAATAATTTTCCTTATTTTACATGCAAAAATACTGAAAGATTTTAAGCGGAAAATTGTAATATTACCTAGTTTACATTGGAACAATTTCAAAATTTTCTTAGTCAAAATTATAAATATTCTATTATATATGATACAATAAGAAACATTTATATGTAAAGTTTGAAAAAATTGAATGGTAGGTCATGAAGAAAAATATTTTATATTTCAAGCTTTTTTCTTTTTTTATATTTGAATATTTCTGTGGAATTTTCTTTTCTTAATTGTAACGTTTCTCAATTTCACCACCCCTTTTTTGCGGCCTCTTATATTTTTTCGCAATTTAAAGTGAGATTTTTTTTCATACTGGGTAAATTTCTTTTGACAATTTATCTTTTTTTGCCCTCGAGCTATCTGAATAAATTGATATATAAAAGGTGCGCCTCACATATAACGATATCTGGAATAATATACCGGCAAACGTATTATATTATTTATCATTATATATGACTTTTTTTGCATTTTAATATATACTTATTATCAATAATTCTTTTTTTTTCTTAGAAAATTAAACGTCATAAAATAATATATAAATCATAATTACTTAAATGTTTCTTGAAAATGAAAATAAATATAAATACATTTTTATAACGTATTAACGAATGAAAATGCTAATTAAGAAATAACTTATTTTCATTTATCCATTCAGAAATTTATTCTTTTCTTTGGCATCAAAGAAAAAATACTTCATTGAATTTAATTAAAAGTAAAAAAAACAGCTACGACTTCTCAACTAACATCGCTTAAATTTTCCCAGTAACGCTTTGAATATGTATTAACTTTATGTTTATGTTTAAATCGAAATTCAGGCGGACAGTTCTGATTTATTTATGTTGAATTTATATTTTAGATTGGAATTATTCAGAAAAGTTCCTAATATAAGAGTACTAGCTTGTGGCGGTGACGGTACTGTAGGTTGGGTTCTTAGCGTTTTGGATAGAATCGGTGTACAACCACCTCCAGCTGTTGGAGTTTTACCTCTTGGTACTGGAAATGATCTGGCTCGAGCCCTCGGATGGGGTGGCGTAAGTGTTAATCAAAAATAAAACTATATTTACGCTTATAATATAATATTAATTTTTAATATTTAACTAATTTTATATTTTAAACATTTAAGGGCTACGAAGACGAACCTATATCAAAAATCCTTGCCAATATTGGCGATAGCGATACCGTCCTATTAGACAGATGGGAGTTGAAAGTTGAACCTAATCCAAGTGCAACAGATACTGAACAACCTGGAAAACCTAATTTACCACTCAACGTTGTAAATAATTATTTTTCTTTCGGAGTTGATGCGCATATTGCGTTAGAATTTCACGAAGCTCGAGGTATATTTTTTCATACATAAATATCCTCATTAAAAATATTCCATATTTATATATTTACACGTTATTTTAAATTTGTAGAAGCACATCCAGAAAAATTCAATTCAAGAATACGTAATAAACTATTTTATGGAACTGCCGGTGGTAAAGATTTAATGCAGAGAAAATGGAAAGGTCTTGCAGAACTGGTAACTTTAGAATGTGATGGTCGCGATCTTACTCCTAAATTAAAAGAACACAAAGTGCATGCAATCGTATTTTTAAATATTCCTAGGTATTTTAACCTTCTATTTATATATTTATATCATATTTTTCAATTTTATACTTTAAAAATTTTATAATATTTTTACAGTTATGGAGGTGGAACTCATCCTTGGAATAAATCAGGTGGTACATCAGAACCATCAACTGAAGATGGCCTTATTGAAGTTGTTGGATTGACCACATATCAACTTGTATGTTTCTATATGTATCACATATTTAAATTAATTACCAATAAACTTCACTTATTTTATTATTTACACATTTTTAGCCGTTGCTTCAAGCTGGAGGTCATGGAACTTGTATAACTCAATGTAGATCAGCAAAAATAGTAACATCAAAAACAATTCCAATGCAAGTTGATGGTGAAGCTTGCAAATTGGCACCATCCATTATCACATTATCTAGGCTAAATCAAGCAACAATGTTAGCTAAGAAAAAACCAGGAAGAGTAAACGTGCAGTAAGTTAAGCATATTGTTATAAATATATTTTGTATTATAAATTAATTTGTATACATTAATTGAATCTATACATTTTTTTAAAGGCAAACTACGTTAGAACAATTGAAATTTTCAATTCATCTCCTAACCATGTCTGATTATGAACAACATCACTATGACAAAGAACTATTAAAACAAGCAGGTAATTATGTGACTTTATTCACGTGTTTGTAACGTTAAGTACTTTGGTAAATAGAACGTATAGACGATTTTAATCTGATTTATTTACATTTGTGGTGCTTCATTGATTAACGTAAAAACGTGAAATCACTTCGATTTTTTATGTCTTATCATATATTACATCATTGTAGCTGAATGTATTGGAAACATCGAAGTAAATCCAGTTGCTGACCTGGAACAAGTCAGAGGAATCATAAACAACATCGTAAAGGATAATCCAAATCTCCCCTCGTTAACTCCCGATTGGTGTTTCGTAGATTGTAAATATTTTTTCTTTTAATACTATATTCTAATTTAGTTTCACATATTCATATAAAATATAACTATTTTACAGCATGTACTGCGGAACGTTTTTTCCGCATAGATCGTGCTCAGGAGAACTTACATTATGCGTCTGATATTGGACATGAATATTTATTCATACTTGATACTGGATTAGCACCATTAACACCAGATACTGAAACAACCAACACTGGACCTTCAGAATCTTCTGCTGGTCCTATGTCTTTTGATACAACTACTGGACACTCAATATCTCTGGATATTTCACATAGTATGGATACTCCAAGTGCCGGTGTTTCTTTAGACGTCCCTGAATCTCATAATAGGTATATTTTAATAATATATCATTATTTTTAATATGTTTAAAGTGTTCATATAATTTTTGTGGTGCTTATTTTATTACGATTGTGATGTATAACTATTAGTGAATCTGGATTGGGCAGTCCAGCCAAAACATCGGAACTTTTATCACCTGGCACTCCACAATCTCCATTGGCTCCTGCCGGACCTAATCAACCTCCTGCAGAGGTCCCAATTATTCCTGCTGCGCCTCAAATATGTTCTAGTCCACCAGCGAGAAGCACCAAGGAGGATATTCTTTTACGAGATACAATGAGCCATTTTAAATCGTAAGTATTTTTTATGTATGTTGTGGAACTAACTGCATGATTTTTATGTTATAAAATGATAATTTAACACAATTTTCAATATTAAAATAATTTCATTGACTAATATGTTTCGATGTTAGTTCTAAATCAATTTATTAATCTATAATATATATTAAATTGTTTTTGTTGCACACAATGTAAATTTTAGATATGAATTTGATTGATGTAATTGCACTGCATATAAATTGTATATATAAAAAAACTAAATCACATTGCACAAAAATATTTTTTTAGTTGCATTATTTTATTTATATGCTTTTAATATAGTAATTCTGAGGAGGATTCAAATTGACAGTAATTCACAAAAGAATTAACATTTCGGATTATTTATTTATATATTCGATTTACTGCACTTTCTACCGCTTTATTGCATGCAGCATACACGAAAGGTTATTTGGAATAGAACCTGATGTTTTTGGATACAGGTAAAACACATTTTCCAACAACATTTTAATTGTCATATTTTTTTAACTCGTGCTTCATATGTATCACCAGCTTTGTCAATGTTTTATTTATTTTATTTTTTGTATTGTTTGTTATTGTTATATTATTGCTTAAAATATTTTTGTTTTGATTCCTCAATATTATATATGTATTTTCAAAAATGATTTAATTTTATATCAAACTATTCTCAATTTAAAATAATAATAATAATGAAAAATATTATATATTGTTAATTATCAAAATTAATAATTCTTTAATTATGTAATTATCGTAATAATTTCAATCTGAAATTCAAAAAATCTATTGGAATAATAATAGTTAGTAAATGGCTAAATTCTTTTATATTTTTCATATAATTTAGAATAACCAAACTTGATTGTTTTAATAAAAAATCCAATAATTTAATAGACAATAGTTTTTTGTACCTGTGATTTGTATGTATTGTGCATCAATTATGTAATATTTCATTTTATATTTTCTTAAAATTATTGATAAAAATAAAAAGATTTTTAAATAATTGAATTAAATTTAAAATAATTCGTAGTACGATATTATATAATGTTATATATTTTTTTCAGATCTCTTTTGGAAAAAACTACAGATGCTGTTTTGAAGGCTGCTAAAATTGGCGACTTGAAAATGGTATTTTTAATATTAAAAATTGTATGCATGAATCAATATTTCTTCTATAACATATGTTTTTTTTAGCTGAAAGAATTACATGCAGCTGGTTATTCTTTGTTATCCATCGATGCGACTGGTCAAACTGCTTTACATATTGGAGCTCGTTATGGTCATAAAGATATAGTCAAATATCTACTCGCTTCTGCCCCTTCAGCAATTCTTAATATGCAAGATAATGACAAGTATTTATCCAAATTTGTATTCATAATTATTAAAAAATAATAATAATATAATGATGATATTTATATTTCAGAGGTCAAACTGCTCTTCATAAAGCAGCAGCTCATAAACGTAGAGCAGTCTGTTGTCTGCTCGTTGCTGGTGGTGCTGCATTGTTAAGAACAGATTTACGAGGACACACACCTCGTCATCTTGCACTCTTAGCTGAAGATCATGACCTCGCTGCATACCTTGAAAGTTAGTATACTATTCGCTTAATTCATGTTTAATAATTATCTAGGGTTTTTGTACAATTTCAATAATTGTAATTTGTATTTTAGGTCAAGAAAATTTTCAAGTGGCCTCTGAAGACTTTGAGACTGTCGTTTAATTTAATTTGGCTGCCTCAGCCACATAGATCTCACATTGTTTAATCAGTTTTTATAAATTGTACTTGCATTATATACTTCTATATTAATAAGAAAATCACTCAGATCAAATAAATGATATTTTAAAAATGGATTAAAATCTCAAAAACATATGGGTTTTATGGTTATTTATAATACGTTAAATTTTTCATAAAAATGCTTATATTTATTCATTATTTCAATATATATATATATATATATATATATATATATATATATATATATATATATATATATATATTGTTTTCTTCTCTTTAATAAACACGCTTCATTATAAAATTACGATATAACAAATATATATTTATAATTAATTTTTGATTAAAAAATCTTATACAATTTGTACATATTTTTATCAAAAATGATATGAAAAATATTTAAAATTGTATCAATCTCTCTATGATATATAAAATATCTAAACAATGTAAATTTTAACATGTAAATTGCCAAAATGTATACTATATGAAATAGTTTAAAAGTGGTGTGTGTGTATATATATATATATATATATATATATATATATATATATATATATATATATGAACTATTTTTCTTATTGAATATTAGTGATCACAATACGATTTTATTGTTAATAATTTTTAATTTATCACGTGTGATTATGCGTTCGAATTGGAGACAAACTTCATTAACGATTATCTGAATGTTTTAAAAAATAATCTATTATAAAATGCAACATGTAAGTATTCTAATAACATATAAATATGTACATAATACTTAATTCCTATTAATATCTTATAAAAAAAAATCTGATAACGAATAATAATAATCTTAATTATTATGACTTTTCAAATGTAAAATGTAAAGAACAACATTAAAACTATGTAAATTTTTCGCGTATATTAATTAAAATGAAATCAATTATAATTATATGTCTATAGAATTTTTTCATCGATTACTAATAAAATTATTATAAATATATGCTCTCTAGATATAATAAAATTATTAAACGATAAAACGCAGGTTCGTTCGATCTTTAAATAAAGTTGAAAACATTTTTAGTGTGAAAATGTACATATTTTTAAATAAACGTTTATTTCTTCAATTGCTACATTAAATGTAGAAATATTTGAAACATTCGTTAATAACTATGAGAATTAATATACGATAATATATATTTTTTAATTTATTGTAAAATATATATACATATATCGTTTTGTATCTAATTCGAACGCGACACATGGTTAAATTAGTGTTCAATTAAATTATTATAAAATATAATCATTTGTAAAATTATGTAAATTTAAGGTAAAAGCCGACATTTTTAACGATGTACGGTATAAGAAAGACAATGCTGTGAGAATATTGTCACTAGTTTTTCATGAGACTTTAAAAGTTGTATTTCATTATATAATATTTTTCTCTATCGTATAATTGTTATTGTCTTCATTTTTTTCATGTTTTATTTTGCTGTAGTGAAATGAACGTTTTTATAATATTTACTTATCAAAGATGGTCTGGAATTTTTAGGATCAGTTTTTACAATATTGAAAATTTTTCAATTTCAGTTTTATTCCCGTATCAATGAAAATTTTGAATTATTATTTCTAAAATAATATGAATGAAAATATTTATGTCAAACTGAGGATCGACTGAAGACCACTTAGGTCAGTTTTATATAATTATGACTCGACTATTAATTTCATAAAAAAATATATTTATTGATTTTTTGCCAATAACACTATTTGAGTTTAAGCCGCAAATGTGCTTACAAATAACAGCGTACAACTCTTTATTCTATTTAATATTTTTCAAATTATTTAACTGATATTTCCAGCAATAATTTTCTTCGATATTTAATTTAAAGAGAAGGAAAATATTTAACTAAATATAAATTTAATGAAAATATTATATATTTTTTATTTTAGTTTTCTGTGATATATCTAAAGTGTACTAATAGAAAACTAGAATTTATGTTTAATTTTTAGTCAAATACTCTATATAATATTTTATTGTATCACGTTCTTTACAACCATCGTTAACTAAATTGTGACGCATTTATAATTACTTTTACTTTTTTGTCATTTTGTATGAATTGATCCGAAGATGTTAAGTCCATTTATATATTTAAATATTTTGAAGTTATTTCATATATTAATTTATCAGCTTTTTATCCTTCATTTCTTAATGCTTCACATTGATCAGTTGCTACATCAATATGCATATTTGTATCAATCATATCATATCGCTTTATAGCATAATATCATTTTTATATTAAAATAATACTTAGATATAAAGAGCAAGTTATTTTTTTCATTGTTTAATAAGAAAATGTAATAATAGTTGATAATGTATGAAATATACTTATGAATCATCATTATTCTTTTTACGTGTACAACTGGATGGAATTTTTTCGAATATTGTTATATAAATGTAGCTTTCAGCTGTTTTTCAAGCTTTTTTCCTCATCATTGTTAATAATTTTTCAACTTGTCTTCCACTTTTTTAATATGTACGTGTTTTTCACGTGGTTGTGTATTAAATAAATGAAAAAGTTGTTTGTTAAAATAAAATAAAAAATGGTGAAATAATCTACCTATCATCCTAAAGTGAACACGCTTTTTTTCTTATGCATATGTAATGTGTAATAAAATAATCCATTCCAGTTGAATGTAAAATAAATATATCAATTCGATTGAATATTTACATCGACAGGTCTTATAAATGTTTTATTTTATTTTCTTTTTTTATACTAGTAATATCAATTGTGAGCATCTGACAATCACAAAGTAAAATAATAAAAATGTACTTGTTGTTAACAACAATCGTGTAGCTATTAAACATTCTCTAATATTTTGATGAATATTTGGTAATTCATATTTATTATATGTAGAAATGAAACAATACTCTCTCCTGACGATGACAATTGTTTTATAAAACCTCGTCCACATTTTTTTTACAATATTTTGTTACCATGACAAGCCTAAGAGTAATAATAAATCGATTTTAAATTCAAGCTCAGATCTTCAATGTGGACTGAGGTTAATATTTTAATATAATTATTATTTACTCATGCCATGAATATTATTAATTTTCTTCTCATCTATATGATGAACGAATCAATATAAATTTTATAAGGCTTTATGTATTTTATAGCTAACTTTTATTGCCGCTTGAACCTCGCGATAATCGAATCCACATTAAATATTCTGAAAGATCTGTCATTTTATCGATTTTGAAATGTTAATTATTTGTGTGTTTAATAATACTTGTTAATCTTCGCAATAATAAGTATAGGTTGCCTATAAAATCGTTTCTTTCTTTTAGCATTTAAAGTGTTAAAATGAAATGAAATATAAGTGTAAATAGTCATTTCTATGTTAAGCAATCATATTTTAATGGCATTAGTTGATATGAACGATGTTATTTATTTCTACTTTTAGATTGTTAAACAATGTGGTGAGACATTAACCCTTTATATTTTTTTCTCTTATAAATAATGCTACACATTTAGCATTCTTTACAATCAAGTGTGATGAATATATTCAATAATATTTATTATGTTGGGGTTGATGTATATATATATATATATATATATATATATATATATATATATATATATATATATATATATATATATATATATATATATATATATATATATATATAACTATATTTTTCAATATTTGACACATAGCCACTGCAAAGCACCAGGGAATTTCTGAGTTTTTAAATAGTTTGAATAAATTGTTAATGGCAACTAAGCACTTGCACATATATTTGTCACTTTAGCAAATTTCATTAATTTAATTATTACTATATTATCAAGGAAGCCTTATATACTATGTAAACTGAACGAAAGATTGTAAAGTATTTTTCTTAATTAAAAAAATAAATAAATAAATAAAACTATGTTTAGGATATGTATACAGTATGGATATTATAAATTTAATCGAATTTTTACACAACAATACCGTAGCAATTTTATTTTCAATCTAACCATTTCAGTCTATAGTTGTAAATATGATGGCAAATTTACCATAAATTAATAATATATTATGATTTTATCGATTTCATATCAATTCTGAAATACAAATCATTTTTAAAATGTTGCTGTATATAAATTTGATCATATTTTTACGATCCGCTGTATACATAGTTTCTATTATATATATTTCATCTGCTCACAATTTCAACATTCCGATAATTATAGAAGTCTTATGGTTACTACTAATGTATATATTTAAATAATAAAAGTGAAAATCAGTCTATGATAGTGATGATGATGACAATGACGATGACGACGACTATGGCTTATTATAATGTTAAAAAAAATCAAATATTAAATCTTTGAAACGTTTTAGAGTTTTTATGATGTCGAATGTGATTAGTGCAAGAAGTATCACTTGTATGTTTTAATTTTAAAACTCTTCGAAGTGAACTCAAGTTTAAAAAAAATAAAAATGAATAAAACGCCTTATGATAAGTAAATGTACCTAAAAAAAATGATTCACAAATTATAACTTAAAAAGAAAAAAGGAAAATCCCACGGTTAAATCAAAGGAAAATAGCCTCCCATTCTTTGACTTAACTGTCGACGATTTTTTTTTCATTAAATCAGAGTCGCTCTTGAATTAATTATTAATGTGAGACAACTCTTGAAATCATTAAATGAAAGTAAAATATATAAAATAGGAAAATAACTACTCTTGTAGATATGATTGTAAAGTTTAAAATGAGGTAAAAAGGGGGAGAAAACAATTAAAAAAAAAACAAAGAAAATATTTTCGATAAATTTGAACCTGATACTTTTTAAATTGTAATCACTAAAATATTACTTATAGCACCAATTTTTGTCTCGAATTAAGGGTCCAAACTTTGCACTGTTTCCCAATCACTTGAAATTTGTAATTTTTATTTTTAGCAACTGTTGTAAACAATGCTATCAGAAAGAATATATTATAATTTTCATTCAAATGTATTATACGAAAATGTGGATATTTTAATTTAATATTTCATACTAAAAATGTTTAAATAAAATTCAGAAAATGTAATAGTAAAAAAAAACAATTCTTCTATTGTTAATAAACTAATCTTCTCTTTATTTTTTTATCATATTTTGTTTAGAGAATCAATTATGCATTGTTTATTTGTTTTTTTTAAGTGTTATAACATGGTTTTCTCACCAAAACTACTTTTATTTTAAGAATCTTTACTGAACATCACTCTGTGTTTCTTTCTCTTTTTGTAACTAAAATAATCTTATTAAATGAAAATTTAATGTTGAAAAATGTTAAAAATCACATTTCCTAAAAAAAAGTAGTAATATCAAAATAAATCTAAATAATTTTAAAAAATTTAAGCACATACATATTCTTCAAAAATCCACATTTTCAAACTTTGCAATGATAATTTATTAAATTTTCTACATACTTGTGATAAATATTCAGTGATAAGTTTTTTTTAAATGTAAACGACTCGTTATTTTACATTGTGATGTTTTTTTTTGTCACCCAATAAATCTTATTATTATCATCATTATCATTAATTTTATTGTACCTTTTAAGGGTTATAAATAAAATAAAATCTGTTTGAATCATTAATTTGCATTTTTATTATATTAAGATAGTATTTAAATAAAATAAATATATTATAAAAAATGGGTAACATATACGTTCATAAATATCAATGTAAGTGTAGATTAGATTCCTTAAATTTTTCCTGCATCTTCTTTCAAAGTGACAGTTCGATTGAAAACAACCTATAATATAATAATAATAATAATAGTGAATATAAAATTTACCATTTTTGTTTTGATATTTAGTTTATGAAGAATATGTATACTTTTTTATCAGTTGTGTCTGGATCAACAGAGAAAAAACCTATTCTTTCGAACTGGAATTTATCGTAACTTTTTACATTTTTTAAAGAGATATCAGCATACGCGTTCACAATTTTTAATGAATTTTTATTACAATCATTTAAAAATCCTCCTGGAACGACAGCTGGATCTTCAGGATTTTTGTGATAAAATCTATAATTTTCAAAAATATTTTAATGAATTATCCTTTACATGAATTGCACAAAAATATTTAAAATATACAAACAATGATTCATATAGACGAACTTCCACATTCATCGGTTCAGATACCCACTGTACAAAGGTTTTAGGTTTAAAAGCAGCATCACTAGGATTTTCAAGAGTACATACTAATTCAATTATCTTGCCATTACTATCTTTGATAACATCAGATACCTTAATATATATACATATAAATAATAATTGTATTTAAAAATATATGGTATTTTTCCAATTAAAAATTATAATACCTTTAAAGCATATCCAGTATGCCTTAGTCCAACTGTTTGTTCCATAGACAATCTTTTATATCCTTTTTCTGGGTCTATTTTAAAGTCAGATTGTTCAATATATACAACATTACTAAAGGCAATATTTCTAGATCCTCGATCAGGTTCATTTGGAAAATCTGGTGCAGTTACATTGGTAATATTTGATGGGAAATTAGTTATTTTTACTTTAAGAGGTTCCAAGACGACTAATATTCTATAAAGATAAGGAAAGTATATTAAAAAAAAGACGAAACAAAAATATTTAAATTCACACATTACAATATACCTTGGTGCCGTCTTATTCAAGATATCTCTAACATGAGCCTCTAACATTATTGGATCTACAGCTCCTAAAGCACCAGTAACTCCTAAACTGGCACAAAAACTATTTATTGCCTCAGGAGGATATCCTCTACGACGTAATGCACTTAAAGTATATAGTCTTGGATCATCCCAATCTATCAAAACAATTAAAAGGTGAAAACTAACATAAAAAATTTATTTTTGATAAAATTATAACTACCTTTTACGATTCCTTCAGTAATTAACTTTGCTATTTTTCTTTTCGACACAACTGTATAATTGACATTAAGTCTACCGTACTCCCACTGTACAGGACAATATATATCCAAGGAATTGCATAACCAATAATAAGAAGATCTATTAAAATATGTTATAAGATTATTTAGTATTAAAAATATATTCATACGTGTTACAACATATTAAATCGAACCTGCGTGATTGAAATTCTTTGGTACATAAAGAATGAGTTATATTTTCGATACTATCGCATAAACAGTGAGTATAATCATATGTAGGATATATACACCATTTATTTCCAGTACGATGATGAGGAGTAAATTTAATACGATATGCGACCGGATCCATCTTTCCCTCTTCTAAAGTTGTTTTCATTCGTAAGGTAGCTTTACCTTCATCAATTTTTCCATTTTTCATATCTTCAAATAATTGGAGATTTTCTTCAATTGGTCTGTCTCTCCATTGTGAAGGTTGTGGATTGAAACCCCTCATTTCTTCAACTGTTTGATGGCATACATATGCTAAACCTTTTCTAATTAGCTCCACAGCCCATTCATAAAGTTGTTGGAAATAGTCGGATGAATGAGTAATAGCATAAGGTTTATAACCTATGGAAAAAATATATTATATAAATTACAATTTTCAAATATACTACAATAAATAAATTATTAATATTACCTAACCAATCAACCATGTCTTTAATACCAATAAAAAATTTCTCTTCTTCCTTTTCAGGATTTGTGTCATCGTATCTTAAATAACAGACTCCATTATGCGCAGCGGCATAACCAAAATTAATATTAATAGCTTTGGCATGTCCAATATGTAAAATACCATTGGGTTCTGGTGGAAATCTAGTTACAACTTTATTATTAATCACTTTTAAATGTTCAGCTAAAAGGTGTTTCGTATTAGGAGTAATTATGTAGCCATCGGTCTTATAATTTTCACCGGGTGCATGAAAATTTACTTTTTTCATCATTTCCTGAATATTAGCAGCACCATCAGTTTCATTCGCAGCTTTAGAAATTTTTGAATCTACTATAAATAAATATATAAAATATTAAAAAAAAATACAGGCATAAAATATAGATATACCATAGTTGTTACCTAATTCTTCTTTTTTTGTTGATATTACTAGAGTTTTCGTTTTTTTATCGGCCTTTGATACAGGTGCTAAATCTATTTCTGTCTTTGGTCCTAAAAGATCCAATACCTGAAAGAATATATTTACAAATTTTCCAATAAATAATTTTAAAATTTCAATTCACAATTTATTATTAGCACATATTAAATACAAAACGTTAACAAGTGCAAATTGTTTTCTCATATATTTTTCATGTTACGGAGTGCAAATTAAAATAATAAAAATGTTTTGATGTTAATATATACCTGCACGTCCACTTCATTTTTCACTGCTTTACCATCAGCCCATGGTAAATCAGTGCGAACCGCCTGCATAATTACTCCGGTATTAAATTTATATCTCTTTTCTAATAACTCATCACGATATTTAGCTAACTAAAATAAAAAAGTTATCAATATTAAATCAAACGTTAATTTATTTTATCATCTTTTTTTTGGATTAAGATTACCAATACTTAATACTTTATCAATAAATAATTTCCAGGAAAAATATAGAACACGATAAAATTAGTTACATAGTAATTTTTATACATAAAAAAAAACATGGAAAATACCTTTACTTCCACTGCTTGTTCAATTTGTTCTGGAGTAACAGTAACTCCAATTCCGCAAGCTTTCTCAAAATCGGCAATATTAATTTTGGCATCGCTAACATTAGTCAATAAATATTCTAAAGCGGCATCAATTCGTATTGTAGAATCTAATTTTCCACTAACAATATAATTTGTTATGAACGGTAAATTATGGACTATTTGAGGTTTTAATTTTGTCGCTGCGTGATATATTAACATACCACCACCTTTGGGCAAAGTTAAATCTTTAACCTAAAATAAAAAGATACATTTATTTTATTAGTAAAATTTAAATTTAATTTACAAATAAAAGAAATGACACAAAAAAACTGTCATAAATCACAATACAAAACATTATATATATATATTTTTTTAAGAATTAGTTCAGGATATAATACCAGACTTTATCTACTGACATGAAAGTTGCCCTCTGAAGTCATTATATTTAATTGATAAGTAAATAAAAATTGTTAGTATATAATAAAAAATATTTACAGTTCAACATCTATGGAACAAATTTAAAACGTTTTTATTTAAAATTTTCAGATCAGATTCTTACAAGCTTATTAAAAAAATATTACATTATTGACTTTTAATTAAATTTTGAAAAAGAGCGTCTATAAATCCGTAAATAATATCTAATAAAAAATAAATTAATCACTATTTTTATTTTTCTGTAAAATAATTGAAAACTTTTTATAAGACATTAGTACTAGAAATTCATTTAAGAAAATACGACGACGTATGAGGAAATATAAATAACAATACTAGTAATAATAATAATAATGAGTTTAGAAAGGAAGATCGCAATGAAGATTCTAATAGACACATGATGCAATATTTCAATCTTGTAAAATGATAATATATAGCAATATTGAAAGTGAAACGAAAGTAATTTTTATAGGTGAGCGCTTATAGTTTTAGTGTTGGTGCATTCGTTATATACTATATAAGCTGTTACTATACGTTATTCTGAATTTTGTTTCCATAAAGAGAACGTAAACTAAACCGTTCACTTATATGAAAAGATGTAATCGGCGCGCAAGAAACTTTGCACAACCGTTTAACTCGAATCTAAACGGATTCGCCTAAATAAAAAGCGACATTTTTTTTTCAGATTCACAATATTATCAATATAGTCGTGCGGCATATATATATATATATATATATATATATATATATATATATATATATATATATATATATATATATATAATATGTTTGACACGTGTTTATGACGTGAAAGTTGTCAGGTTATGATTCTTCATGAACGATAAAACTCACCTGATTGACCGCTTGCACTAATAAATTCGTTACCGATGCATTTTTTAACGTTTCTTTGATTTTATTTTCGGCCAATCCCAAAGTTGCGAGCGATTCGGCGGCGTCCGTCATCCTTCCGCGCCCGACGAGCTCTCTCTTACACTGTACAAACGAAAAGCCGAAAACGCGAGCGTTTCGTTACAGACTTTGCAATCCGGTCGGCAACCAATAACCGAACAGTTTAAAACGATCGGGTTATCTTTTTACTTTTTGTTTTTTTCTAATGGTTTTCAAGTAAATTTTCAATACTGATAATTATTACGAGTCAACTTATAAGATTTCAATATCGTTCGTTTCGTACATTAATAATAAGTATTATATATATATATATATATATATATATATATATATATATATATATATATATATATATATATTGTATCGTGTTCAATTACAAAATAAATAAGATGTTTAAAATCTTTATTTTTAGTAATTTTTAAAAACTGGTTTTCTTTATTGAGGGAGCCTTAAACGAAAGACATTCATATTATATCGCAGGCACTTTACGCGGTCGTCACGGATTTGCGAAGTCCGGTGCGAGTCCAACGGACTGTACGTTCTTGCGATTCGAATCGTTTTAACGGTTCGCTAAACGATCGGCCGCCGACCGGATTGCGAAGTCTGGAGCGAAACGTTTGCGGAAGCCGATACTTATATTTGGCCGTAACGATTTAAAACAGATATAATACGAACGGTCGATTGAATTTCTATAAAATAAATCCGATTCTAATGTCTATTTTAATTTTAAAATATTTATATTGCTTAGAAATTTTCTAAAAATATGTAATTCTTCATATATAAAAATTGATATTCGTCTATTCGTTAATAAAATTGATACAAATCGACTTTTATAAAATATTCTTTTTGTAATATTAATCGTGTTATCTTTTTGTGTAACACTTTTTATTATAGAAACCAAATTATAAATGTACGGCATCCGATTGTACAACTTTTTTGTAAAATATTTTTTATCCGCGCAGTGTGCTCGTCGCGAAATGCTTTTTATCATTGTCGATAATTTCGTTGTAAATTTTTTAATTCGCATAACTGAGTAAAATTTTCATCACGCTTATTCGTCGCTTTCTTTCGTAAAAAAAATGTACGGCGACCGCTGCGTTTATGGTCGCGAAAAATCGGCCGCGTCAACAGCGCACATGACGTGTGGTAGACTTGTTCGGTGGGGTTGCGGGGCTCGTCTCCGTCTCGTCTCCGTCTCCGTCTCCGTTTCCGTCTCGTAGCGAAAAACGTTCGCTTTCGCGGAAGCCTCCGAGGCCGGGACTCTGTCGATCGACGAAAGCGTCGCGAAGTCGAGGCTCCGACGACTTCGGTTAAGCCTTCTTTCCTTCCAAAATGGACCGCTTCGTGAGCATGTGGCGCGTCAGGGAGTTCGCCGACAAAGTGTAATTATTCTATATCCTATCGTCTCGTACTCGTTCTCCGTTCGCCCCTTCGTACTCGTTCGAATCTAACGCCGCGTCGTCGATATCGTCTCGCATATTGAACGTTTGACGTTCGACCTCGCCTCGCTTAAGAACGTTGCGCCAATAATTGTTTTTCGATTCTTGCAACACGCAAAACTTTTACGACTCGTTTTATAACGTCCGACGCGCCAGAGTTCGCAAACCGTTCTCCGTATCTTGACGATCGAAATTATTTCTAGACGCCGAAAGCTCATCTCGAAGATATATATTTAACGGTGCGGTTTGACGTTCGACGCTCCGGTTAATTCCGACCGCTAGAAATAATTCGACGAGATTTTATTTTATTATAACGACGCTAATTTATTTAAAAACCCCTATACGGACGCGATAATCCAAATGTTCGCGTTCGCCGGTAAATTTTTCGTCAAATCTCGTTTCGCTCGTTTCTCGCTTTCTTTTATAATATTTTTTTTTCTTCGAAAATGAATCCCTTAAATTGATTTACGATCGAGCGCGTCGCGACGAAAACGAGAAAATATTTTCTCTTATCGTAAAAATAATTTTGTTTATCTCGCTTATCTTGTTGGACCAAATTGTTTTCTCGTTAACCGAAACGAATAAAATACGATTCACCGGATTCGTATGAAACGATTTATCCGAGAGTTATTAGTTTAAATATTATATAATTGCATCCGTCTACATATACTATAAATTTCTAATTATACGATAAAATAATACTTTCGTATCGAATTATCGTTACGTTAACTCTCGATTGAGTTTTACGTTTTTCGCTTCGCTATTAGTCGTCGTATAAATATATTTTTAATTCCTATAACTTTACCGTATATTAAACTCCGTCTCGCAATTTGACGCTTCGATAATCCATAATAAAAATTATGTTATAATAATATACAATAGTAATTTATTTCGTCTACCTTACGCAAACCTGGATTATCATATACCTATGTGTTGCAATTATTAAGATGTAGTCGTTAACGTTTAAATTTATATATCAATTAATTTAAAAACACAACATACACACGCGCGCGCACTTATATATACTTATTCAATATAAAACATATCTATCGATTTTTTTTTAAAACTTGATTTTTACATCTATTAATTTTTACAGTACGAATGTTGTAATGAATTATACTGAAGTCGAAGGCAAAGTTCGCGAGGCTACAAACGAAGAAGCATGGGGACCTACCGGCCAGTTAATGCAAGAATTGGCTCACGCTACTTTTACATATGAACATTTTCCCGAAGTCATGTCTATGTTATGGAGAAGAATGTTACAAGATAATAAAACTCGTTGGCGACGTACTTATAAGGTAGAATTGTATTCGTTTGCTATTGGCGCTTTATATTAATATATATTTATAACATATTAATCGTTTTGAAAATGTGTTTCAGTGTCTTTTATTACTTAGTTATCTTGTAAGAAATGGATCTGAAAGAGTCGTGACGTCTGCCAGAGACCATATTTATGATTTACGATCGTTAGAACACTACACTTGTCTTGATGAAAATGGCAAAGATCAGGTATTTAGACTGTTTTATCGATGCTATAAATTTACAATTTATACTTTTAATGATAAGATAAAAAAAACATTTTATAAATTTTAATTGAGATATACTTCTAGTTTGTTGAATTTATTTTAAATATGTAAATTTTCCATTGTAGGGTATTAATGTACGACATAAAGTCCGAGAATTAATCGAATTTATTCAAGACGATGAAAAACTTCGAGAAGAACGCAAAAAAGCCAAAAAAAATAAAGATAAATATATAGGTAAAGTTCAATTATTATTTAAGTAAAAATTGCATTCTATAACTCTTTTTAAATATTTATTTTAGGTATGTCTTCTGATGCTATGGGTGGAGGTATTAATAGAAGTGAATATAGCGATCAATCATGGGATACTGCAAGGCGGACACCAACCCAATGGGGTACAATTAAAAGATGGTGTTATTAAATCGAATCGCATATTTTTTCTGTATATAACAAAAATTTATTATTTTAGGTTCTGAATACACAGGTGATGATGATCAATATGATGCAGAAAGAGAAGATTCAGAAGAAGACACTGGAAATAGAACTGCGAAACATCCTCATGGAAAGTAAGTTTTATTTTTTTCCCATGTGAGTTTTATGTATATTAATTGCTATATTTAATTTTTGTTTTATTTTAATTTTAGACTAGATGCATATTCTGATACTGTCGAAACACCGGGTTCAAAAACTGTTATCGATACTCCACCACAAAAAAGTTCTAATTCAATGCCATCGTCAAAAGTTAATTTGGCAGTCGGAAAGTCGCCTGCTAAAACACAGCCAAAAACAATTAAAAAAATAGATTTAGGTTATTATAATTACTAACTTATTAAAGATATTTTATTATATGTCAAATAATTGGTATATTTTATTTAGGCGCAGCTGCTCAATATGGAAAAGATTCTAATACGTCATCAACAAATACTAATGATTTATTCCAAACTTGTTCACCATCATCACCAAATAAAGAAGATGATTTTAATCCAAGGTATAAACACACACACGTGTGTGTGTGTGTACGTATGTACACATAATTTTTATTGGTATTTATTCTTATGTCGATAATTTTAGATCTGATGAATCTCCTATTTCTAAAGATAATCAAGAATTTGGCGATTTTGCAAAAGTTTTTGGTAACAATACACAGTCTTCAAATACTCAAATACCTTCTACTGATGAATTTGCTGATTTCAGTAGTGCATTTTCACCTCATAATTCTGGTTGGTTTTATTTTTAAAACGATTTACATTATTTTAGTAAATAAATTTAAAAATATGTTTTTATAGTTACTAATAATTCATCATCAATTGATTTACTTGGGGGTACGTCAATGGCATCACCATCTTCTGGACTACTTGATTTGACTTTGGGACCTTCTCAAATTGCTCCATCCGCGCAAACAATTGGATCATTGTCTAACCAACTCTCATCTATAACGCTAGATCATTTAGGAGGTAACATTCCATTTATTTATTTTATTTTTTAATTAAATCAAATTCCTAAATTAAATAGGAATTTGATTATTACAATTTATTATTCTGGAGTTGTTTTTTTCTTTTCCCTTTATTTTATAAATGTAAATAGTTGAAAAGTTCGGAACACAGTGAGTACTATTGGCATTTCAGAAACACCTGTGGAGCCCCAAGGAAATATCGAGAATTGTGGCTTACCTAATCAAGACGAATTGAATTCTGGAAATCGTTATTCACACTCTATAAAGAATCTCACATTGAGACTTCAAAATGAGCTACAACATATAGATAGAATTAAGTCCCACAAGGATGTTGTTTTCATTTCTGGGGAAATCAGAAGACTGCTACTTTTGTTACCTGGTCCTATAACGCCACAAAGACTATGTGGTCAAGACAAATTTGATTTCGATTGGCCAAATTATGCAGCTACTTTTTATAATTCAGTTATAAATACTTTACTAAGTAAATTTGAATCTCAATGGCCACTAAGAGGAAACGCTTTCGATGAAAATGTAGAAAAGTTATTTGTTGTAGAAGAATGTTTCGAATTTTCATTCGAGGCACTTTCATGCATATGCAATAATTTAAAGTCAACTAATAAACATAAGCATTTAGCGATAGTCGAATTGACCAAGCGATATCTGAAAAGTGATACAATCCTAATCGCTATTGTAAACATATCGCTTGTTGAAAGTGAAAGTGCGATTGATACAAATAAATCAACTCCTCTATTCCATCAGTGGCAAAAATATGTTCAATTTTTAATCTCTCTTCCAAATAGAATAGCTAATTGTTTACACAAAGATATGCCAATAGATTTTATGTCAGAAAATTTTTGCCGTTTATTAGTTTTTCATGTTGTTAGAGCTATTGATTTTATGTCAGATAGTTGTTTTTATGCCGATACAAAGTACAGTCTCAAATTTTTGTCGTATATTTTAAGTAAAATAATTGTCAATTTCAATGATTCATATAAATCAAAACCAATTTCAGATATTATAAATATTTTTGTATCTTGGACCGCTGCAAGCCCAAGTGATGTTTGTTCATATTTAAGAAAACGTTTGATTCAAAATGTTTTAGAAAATTTATCTCGATCTGCTATTGAAATATTTTCTTTAATGGCTTTTAAAAGTGTTCCTATCGATTATTCTCAAAAATTAACGAATAATATTCCTTTATTTAACATGCTTGGAAGGTCTGTAAAGGAAAATAAAGATTGGGAATATGTGGTATGTACAAAAATTCCAGTAATGAATAGTTATTTTTGTGAAGATACACTTCTTATTGAAAACTTAATTCTTTATCTTTCTATGTTAATTGATAAAGATGAACTATACGAAAATAATATTTTATCAGATCTAATTTTAAAGTTATTATCAAGTTGGTCATCAAAAAATAGTTTATTATATACCAGTTTTAGTCAAAGAATTTTTATTACTCAGCTTATATTATTAGGTATTAACTACTTAAATATTATGACGAAATGTAAAATAAATCCCCAAATCGTTTCCAAAATTAGAGAAAATCTTTTTGATGGAGTTTCATTGCATTTGCAATCTCTTAATCTTCTCCAGCGTTGTCTTGGTATGGCTACAGCTGAATTATCATTAAATATTTTAACATTAAGTGTGCCAGATGGAAGTAAAAGAATTGTATTAAAATTTGATTTTGAAGAACTTGGAAGTGATTGCAAACAATTATATGATTATTTGTATAATTTTAGTCAAAAATGCGTTTTTGATGAGTCTTATAAACCATCGCCTGAAGAAAGTAATATTAAATATCCTAATGGATTTGAGATATTAGAAGAATTAGGCAAATGTATATTTGATAATTTAAACGAATGTAGTTCATTCCAACCATTAATAGTCAATGTTTCTAACAACGTTTCGGAAAATTTGGATAATAAAAAAGTGGAAAGTCAACCTGATAATGCTAGTACTGAGTATAATAATATTAATTTAATTGAAGACCTTGATTTAGATTCTGATGATGATTTTGAGCCTTATGATATGAGTGGAGATGTGTTAGAAAAAGTAAAAAAGCGACCTTGCTTTTTACGCGATTTACAAGATAATCTAATGGAATGCTCAGATGTGGAGATTTTTACTGAGACTTTATTGGTGGCTGAGGAATTGATTACCGAACAATTACCAAATGATGATTATCAATTAGCTATTGAACTTTTAGATTTATTCGTTCATTTAGAAAAGAAATATGCTATGGATAATTTTGAAGATGTAAGAATTTCAGCATGTATTGCAATAGTATGTATACACCCAAAACAATGTGCTGAACATCTTTGCAAGGAATTTCATTCACCTTTAGGAAAATATTCTATTGCTACACTTTTGTTATTCCTGGATATTTTAGCGGGAGCAGCTAATCGTATGTCAAAATTCGAGCAAATAGATGAAAAGACTAATAAAAAAGACACTAAAACAAATATCAAATTGCGGGATGAGGACTTGCCAGCATCAGTTTTAAAAGAACAGATGATATTACGTCGTTTGGAAAGTAAAACAAGATATTTTCACTCCAAGACTGCTCATCCATTTGCAAAAGCTCGTAAAAATATATTCGCTAAGGTGGCCAGCAGTTTTTTTTACCCTTTATTATATGGATTAGGAAAACATCATTTAACTTTGAAAGGACACTGCCTTATTAGAGATACTGATAATATTTTATTACAAAAATTTCTATCTGTTTTATCTGTTATTTTAATATCTAGTAGAAATAGTATTGATAGTTTAAAATTTGCTACAGAAACATTTAATTGTGTATGGTGTTTACGGTTCAACGTCGATTCTAAAATTCAAGCTGCAGCAATAGTGTTGACAATCGCAGCCATATCTAGTGTATCTTCTGAAGTGCTTAAAATGCATTGTCATGAACAATTAATTGAAATGAAAATGTGGATTACCAATTGTAAAATTACGTCTCATAGTTATGATAAAACTAATAATTCGAATGAATGTGAAATCTTAGCTGAAAATGCATTGTATATAATCGATGAACTACTTGGACTTTGAAATGTAGTTAGTTTTTGTTTTTGCTCATTAATTAAATTATTTGTAATATTTTTTTGCAACTTTTTTTTCAGCAATTACTTGGAATGATTTGTTGTAATTTATATTGCGTAGTCAATATGTATCTTATTTTTTTTGCTAATTATCAGTATTGATCTCCAATAAAAGTATCTAACATAGAAATTTATTTCATTGATTTAATCATTGCCTTTAAAATAAAATTAAAATAAATTCGATACTCATGTAACATATACCATTTTAATTGATTATTTTCAAACTTTGCAAGAAAATAAATACAAAATATCATTACGAACTGTAGATTTTTATATTTGTCATTATTTTCAGACTTATTTATAAAATTGAAGACGAACTACGTTATTTATATTCATGCGCGTGGTTTGTTGAAATTAAATTCAAAATATGCAATATGTAATGTATAATCTTCAAGAAGAGATTTTTTTATTTTAATTTAAATATCAACAATTTTTTTTGTATTTTTTACTTTATCATAATTTTTATACAATTTAATGTGATTTTTGTCATTGACAGATGTGATCGGTGGTGGTGCAACTCTCCAACCTGTATCTATAACTCCATCAAAAGATGATATGCAAGTAAATAAATCTGTAACATTATCCTCAGCGCATAATAAACTAGTTGTAGGTGCCACTTGGGCCGAAGATACTAGTAAAGTAAATATCAATATTGATGATCTATTTGGTACAAAAAGTCCAAAGAGTGGACCTCCACCCTCTATGAACGAATTAAAAAGCAACCCTTCAAGTCCTATACGTAATCCTAATGGTATGGGAAATACTACTGGTATCTATCAACAATCTGCACCAACGATGAATAATTCGAACTTTAACCAATTACCAAATAATAGTTTTCCAATGATGTCCAACATGTACGGTATGAATAGTTCAATGCCTTTAAATAATAACAACAATGTCAGCAATAATAACGGTAACGTCGGCTATTTTGGAAATATGAATGCAAATACGCCCAGTGGAGGTAGTCAACCATTTGGTACTTCTCAAATGGCTACAGCTCAACAACCAAACTTTTTCCAAGCCCAATTCAAATGATATAAACCAATATTGTGGATAGACTAAACAAATTAGTCTTCTGCATCATTTTCAAAAGGAAAAAAAAACAGTAAGACTTAATCATATAATATAAGTGACGATGTTTAATTTTATTTGCAGGCAATAATAGTGATTATTTTTAACAAATTTAAATTCTTCATTATAAATTAATAGTCCATGGATGATAACAGTAGAAAGACAGATGTATCTTAATCTAGTTTTTCAATTTCAATATTAGAAATATGTATCGAGCGATCTAGGGAAGATAACAATAAATACACACTGAAAAAAACATTATTTTATTCTTTAAATTAATAGCAATTTTAAAATTTCACGTTTATATTATTACAAGAATAAAATATATAATAAAAAGATCACAACAATAATTATTTTTATATAAGAAAATAATACTTAAATTTTTATTTAAAAGTATAACGTGTCCTTTCTTTATGATATTATATCTAGAGCTTCGTATTAAAATTAATTTATTTAATAATGAATATAATACAAATAAAAAAAAGAAACGTTAAAGTATTGCATTTTCCTGTGATATAACATTATATCACAGAAAAATGCATGTTCTGTGATATAGAAATATATAAATGTATTTTTTTTAATAGTCTTCAAAAAATATGGTTGTCATACTTTGTATTGTGGTTATTTTTGATGGAAGTATCTTCTTTTTCACCTAATAACTTCTGTAGGTGCTTTTGCAAATTATCCTTTTAATTTTGTATATAAATTGAAATGAGGGGGGAGAAAATAGCATATTTCACAAAAATATTTTTAAATAAAGTAGCAGTGTGTATTATTAACATTTACTTCTATTTTACATTTATATTTTAAAAACTCCTTTTTTTGTGGATTATATATTATATATATAAACACCTATACAAATTATATTTGATAGTAAATATACACATAAGGTATTTTCCCATATCATTTCTGTATTGTCAAAACTATATTAAAGGGTTTTTATTGAGAAAATGTAATGTTGAATTAAAAAAATATATATTCCATAAATAAGATATATACAGTAAATTTTGTGAAGTCAAATTCAGGATATTTATGTGTTGCAATGCATTTCCCAAATTGTTTTGTTTGATATTGTAAATAAGTGTGTTTTGTAATTGTCATTAATTTAATATATATATATATATATATATATATCATTAGTATTAATTTTGTTTTACTTCGAAACATATGGAGGGCTAAAAACAGTACACTTTTTTACTATGTTTAAGTACTGCAATGATGCACAAATATAGTTTTGAAAATAATAACTTTTTTCTAAATCTTTTATATAACCACTGTTAGCTAGTTTTTGTCCCCAATAAATTTAAATCTTATGATCTCTTTAGATAAATAAGTAACGTCATTCCATTCACAACTTGCAAAGTGATATATATATATATATATATATATATATATATATATATATATAAAGATTTCATTTTAATTCATTCTTTAAAATAATTAAACCCTGAATAATCAAGATATTTGATATGTATAGTTAAAAAATATTTTTTATTGTAATATTTTATACATAATAATTAACTGATGACTATTACCCATGGAATATATTAAAATAATCTCATATTTTTACCCTCCATATGTCAATCCATAATAAACTTTTATTATTAAAATAATTTAAAACCTTAATTATATATAAATGGCAATATTTCATAGTTGCCATATTTTAATTAACATGGACAAACGATTTTTATCTCAATTTTATACATAAATTAATAACAATGACATGGGCGTGTATGAAAAACCTTTATAATCACAGACAATAACATTTTTAATTACATTTTGTATAAAATGAATTCTGCATATGAAAATAAAAGTATTGATGGAATTACAAATGGAAAATGAATAATAATGTTTGTTGGAAATAGGGTATATAATTTAAGATTAATAAATCTTAGCATGCTATTTTATAATATAGATTTTTCCATTTCTCATCATTCCTTTATAAAACTTTACATATTCCAAATTGATTTTACCAGAAATATTGAAAGAAAAAAAAAAGAAAGAAATAACTATTTTGTAATAACTGGTAATATATCAACCAAAAGCGCTGTTTCTTTTTGAATGTTTAGAATAAGAGTTGGATTAATTTTCTGTTATATTATTTAACTTATATGCAAGTGATGTAGTGTTAAGTTAAAAAAAAAAACAGAATGCCTCCAGAAACTAAGAAATTAATCATTAATGAATTTTCTAGGCTTTCCATTATTCTGCAATATATTAATTAAATAAAATATTGGAATTTCTTTTGGATGCGTTCCGATTTATACTACATCACTATTTATATAGCCATACTTATTCAAATTTAATATTGCGATAAATAAATTGTAATGTATTACTATTTTTCATTCCTTATTTTATTGCTTTTGAAAGCTGAAAAATTCTTAAATTGCATTTATTGGTAGCTAATAATTTTATTTATCATTTCACATGTTTAACTTGTGTTATTTCACTACTTATTGACTTTAATGATGCACAAATTATTCTTTTGTTATATATATATGGTATATATATATATATATATATATATATATATATATATATATATATATATATATATTTTAATATTTTTTAAGACAAGATTCACAGTTTTTAGCAATATTTCTTTTATTAGCCATGTTGAATTTTATTATTGTGATCGGTCGTGCATAATATATACGCATTGTTTTCATTTCATATTATAATATTATCATAGAAAATGTATATATTGATATATACGAACATGTATTTATCGAGTATCATTTGAATATATGTAATAAATATAAAACGTAATTAAGATAAAGTTCATATTGAACTATAAAAGGATTTTAAAATATACTGAATCCCGTTGGTGTGGACGACAAAAAAAAATATGCTTTTATTTTCTTCAATAATTTCTTATATTAACGCGTTTTTAATATCCACGCAAATGGGATTTTTACACCATATCATCATTGAAGAAGGAGGACCATCAACGGCCCACAGCACACTTTTTGACTGTTAAAACTGATCATTCCTTTTTTTTACGTTTCTTTTTTTATATAAATTCTTGAGAAATAGTAATCATTAGATTGAATATACATACTTTGTTATCAGCATATAATGCAATAATTATAATATACATTTTTAAAAATATATGTACATACGATGAAATAAATGCATGTATGACTGAAGTATTATATTTATATATATTTTTATTTTCAAATATTTATATAGTTTCACTTTATGACTTCAGTTAGCATGTAAATAAACATTTATAATTGTATTAATTTTATGATTGCATTAATTATTAATAAAAAACAATGCTCATAAGGTGCTGGGTTAATGTTATTTGGGTATTATTAAATATATATCTAATGACTGTTATTTGACTTTTATTTCGTAGTTATTCTATTGTATTGAACATATTTCATTATATATTAAAGAAATTATACTTAATTCCATTAAAAAAAATGAACCTAATAGAAACAGGTTATTGAATAAAATACAGAAAATAACAACTATGAACATCTTACCATGAAAATTTTCATCTAAGCTAATGCAATTTTTTGTTTAGTTTCAAACATGATAATCTGACTTACTGGTTTATTTGTTCCAAACTAAAATTCATAACTCGAAATCCATTGTTTTCATTACTTACAGAAAAATATGACATATTTGCAATGTAATAAAATTTATAGTTTGAATGGTTTAGAAAAAATCTATAAAAGCGTCGACTTTTTTGTATCAAGCTATTTTACTAGATTTATTGTTAAAAAATTTATTCAAGAAATAACTTATAGAAGTAATTATTTAAGAAGTACTTTGCATCTGATACTTGAGTTTATATCTAAGCCAAAATAAAGGACAGAAAAAGTTCTTAACCAAAATACTACTATATGTTTTTGTTCGTATAATAAAATTCAATGTAATAAAATGAAAATCCAATTTATTTTTTTATAAATACAATTATAGTTATTGATGAAACGATTATAAATTAAAAAAAAATAAAGTATTGCTGAATGTCAAAATTAAAAATGTATACATACAATTATTAAATAATAACACTATCAAAACAATTAAATGATATTTTATAATTAACTAAATTTATGGAATGAATATAAATATACATATATAGCTGGACAAATAACATTTCACTAAAAAAATAATTATTTTCTCTAAATTATAAATTAGAATTTTACTGTGTATTTCAAAATACAATACAATGATAATTTCATAATTTACAATACAAAATAGTCTAAATCTACTAAATTATATCAAATAAAAACTCGTGAAAGTGCACCACGTTGTCTTTCGTTCAGGCTGTGCAAAGGATCAACTATTTCATTACCGTTGTTACCATATATCGAAGGCAATATTGATCACAGAAGCTTTTATTTCATTATTATTACTATTTTATTATTAAAATAATAATCAATTTTTAACTATCAACAATAAAACTACATGTTGCTAAGTGTAATATGTCTATCAGTCGATTTTCTTACTCTTGAGCTATCTCCACTATCACAGACGTAATCATGCAATGTGAGATTACCAATTTATAATAATTTATTATGTTCATTCATTCGATCATTAAAAAAGGACAACTATTAAAAAAACGATCAATTAACGTAATGAAAAACAAAAAAACGTGATTACACGTAATCACGAATTCGAATAATGCGATACATACTAAACAAATTACAACATAATTTTAAAACATAAACTAACATTGAATTCTTATAAAGAAACTTAACAAAAGATATTCAAAGAATATTATTACCATAATATAATTGACAAATCAAATTATAATTAACATGCAAATAATAAAATATATTAATATTTCATAATTAATAATTCGAAAGGAATTAATGGATCAAATCAAAATTGGATGTATATAGCTCAATAAAAAATAAAAATTGCAATTAACGCATTGCAGAAATAATAAACAAAACTTATTGCTAAATACATATAAATAGAGAGTACACGTCATAATATGAAAATGTGAAACAATGAAAATATACAAAAAAATGATGATTCCATAAATATCAAATATGAAAGGACGGAAGACAAAGCTGCGTCATTTATAAAAATATTCATTAATCAATCGAAATTTTCTGCAGATGGTTGTCGTCGACTTAGCAATATTTAGTGCTGTGTGTGATTTTTTTACTGTATATTGATTTATTATCATCATTATCATATTTGCAGGTGCAATGTATAAATTTGTACTATGATCAAATCCATCTGTGTTTCATTTGCATTTTACTACATTATAACAAGTTTCTTTATGTTAACACTCTAATGACTGATAAAGTTCATTAATTTCTTATTTATGATCACATTAATAATTGATGATGCTTTAAAAATATTTGATTTTTATTATAACAGAATTAATATATTTTAGATATATTCAAAATTTAATTTTCAAAATTTCCAAATATTTTAATGCAATTTGAGAGGCCATTAAAGTGCTAATATATTAATGTTAGACATTAATCTAATATTCGATGAGTATATGTAGCATATGTACATACGCATATATCAATTAGCATACTGTATCTGGTAACATTAAAAAATGTAGACATGATTGTCAACAGTTAATTATTATGAGGTAAATCATCAATTTTTCTCACGTTGTATAGCGACTTAACAAAAATAATTTAACATAAACTTCATTACATTATATTTTCAGTGTTAGAATATCGCGTATGGCATATATTGTGCTCGACGAAGTTTTGGTTACAATGTTATAACCTCGAGATAATAAAAGTGCTTCAACACCAATATTTTGTTTACCAACGATTTCAACAATCGATATATGAACCTGAAATTTATATATTTTTAATATTCAATAATTATTTATAATAGTAATATTATATATATATATATATATATATATATATATATATATATATATATATATATATATATATATATATATATATATATAATTTTAAATTATATATATATAATTTTAAATTATATATATATAATTTTAAATTATATATATATATATATATATATAATTTTACCTGATCATCTTTAGGTAAGGAAGATAAAGCCGCATATTCACATCCACCACAAGATAGAGATAAGAAATCAACATTTCGCTGTTGAGCAGCTAACAACAATGAGTATAAAGGAAAACATTTTACACGCGCACTAAATTCCTCGCCGGTACTTCCGAGTGCAAGTACACCGACTTCTTCACGAGGCCAACTTTCTTGATAAGTTATCTATAAAATTATACGGCAAAATTAGTTAAATTACAATTCAAAACTATATTATTAAATAAATGTATGATAACAAGAAAAAAAACCTCTTTAGGGTGGGTTGAGGTACTTAAACAAGCGTGAGTCGTTAAAGTTCCGGGCGCGGTTCTTCGAGCTCGCAGTCGAAAATAATCGTGGGCATCGGGAGTCAGTAATAATCCGCTCCATCCCATAACTCCTTCCAACCATTCGGTTCTCGAACCGCCTCCGGATCCGGCGCTATAAGCTCCCACTTCCACAAATACGCCATTATGCTGTACGAATATGAAAAAATAAATAAATAAAAAGAATAAGAAACGGATTTTATATACGTTTTAATAAAACCTTGTAATTTAGCAGTCGAGCTACGTCGTTTTCGGTGGGAGTCGGTAATAACGGTAAAGGTTCTCGCGTTACCGGCGGATGTCGAGAATGAGGAGGAAACGGTTTTGCGGCACTGGTTAGCTGCCATTGACGTATATAAGCGACTAATACGTCATCGTCTTGAGCGACTCTAGCTAACTCGTCTTCTCGCCTCATGTTTTGTCTAAACTGCTGTTGTTTCATAGCTAAAAATAAACGATCAAATATCACAAATAACATATTGACGAAATGATAAATAAAAACGTAAAACGCCAATACGTATTATATATTTGCGCTTAAAATAGTAATATAAAAATGAATAGTTTTAATGGAAAACTTGCGGAATTGTTATTACCGTTTGTAAAGAAAACTTTTAATACTGTTAGTAACTTAAAAGTAACAAATCGACAATAATACGTTTAGGAATCTAAATAACGTTTCATTATATATACAAAAATACTTAAACTTAAAAGTATAATAGTCGAGTCGATATTTACCAGTATTATCCATATAAATGAGCAACGTCGTAATCACCGTAACGAAGGTGATGATGAAGAGGGCGCCGGGTAGGAAATTTCTGAACGGTTCTTCGGGAGGCATCGTCGACGGAGCGGCGCTTTCGTTTCCTGTTGCCCCATCCTAGAATCGTAATCGTCGTCAACATTATGGTAACTTTCTTATAATTCATATAATATATATATATATATATATACTTTAGAAGAGGAGGCGTCTGCAGAAGCTGCAGAAGCAGCAGAAGCGGACGGGACGGTGCGATGGTCTCGTTGTGCGGCCTCTTCGTCCGAGGGGAACAGCGTTTTGATGAAGCGATGCAATTTGGCGGCGAAGGCGAACTTCGCCGACACCATCGTTTCGCGCTTCGCCCTTCCTTCGCACCGGAAACGAAAATTCGACAAACGCCCACAAAACCCTACCTTCGCCACTGACAAACGATTCTCGATCGCCGATTTTTCTTAACGCTTTACGTCCAACTCTAAATGTGTTCTTTTTTTCATTCATTTATTATTTTATATAAATATTTTTTTTCCATTTATTTATGATTTTAACGTTTATTTTTTATTTAAAAAAAATGTACATTTTTGTTATAAAGTCAAATCGGCGATTTTATTACTCGAGAACAAACAAAAGAGCAGATGCGCCTATTTATATTATTTATATTGATACAAATAGTTTAATTTTTAAATAAAAAACGATTCGATAATTAAAGGTATCTAATTTTTAGAAGATGAAATATATACGAAAAAAAAATATTTTTAACCGATGACTATTAAATATTATATAATAATAATATTAATACACGATTTTTTTTAATTTTTATCGATTTAAAAAAACTTTTTCATTAAGCGTTTTTAACGATATTACAAAATTTGTTCGATTTTTATTTAAATGTGGTATTATAAGTATAAATTAAAGAATGTGCTAACAAAGAAAAAAGGATAACTTTTCGACTATTACGATAAAATGCAAATCGTGTAAAATGCGATAACTTTTTTTCGTCTACACTTCAGTCTTGTACTTTGATTTGCTGTGATGGCCATAAATACGGTGAAAAAAATGTGCACTTTTTCTTTCGGTAATTTTTAACATTTTTAGTGGAAAAATAAAATTACTCAATTGGAAGTAGAATCGTAGTAGCAATTTTAACGTCAATGGTAAGTATCAAATATAATACTTCTTTATATTATAAATAAAACGGAATTTTTATTTTAAAAATTCCGTCATTTTGTGCAATAATTATTTTGTACAATAGTTATTTGCTCCCTAATGATGAGCTACATTTATGAGATTTTAATGATCGATTACAAAAAAATCAATATTTTTTAAATAACTAAAAATATGAGCGAAAAATTAAACTTGAACTTTGATTTATTTATAAAAAAAAATTGTTATCATTTTTCCAGTAGTTAATAAACATAATTTCGAGTGTCGATTAAAAATATTGAGCTTCATATTTGAATACCGATACCGATATATAATTCCATTATATAATACAGTCAACCCTCCTACAACGCGGTACTCTTACAGCGCGGTTTCCGTTCAACAGCATTCCATAAGTTCCTTCCGCGCAGCCTATGAATGATTCTAGTAACTAGATATTGTAAGAGGTTTTAACATATATCGTACTATTTTTTTTTTATTTGTATCCCTTGGCGGACGGAATTGAATTTGCATTATATGCGAAAAATTGCCTATTTTATCGCCCTAGCGATAAAATAAAGTAACAAACCGTTCTTTGTTTATTTAAACTCAATGACAAACATGTTGTCATAAAATAATTAATAAAACG
>JANIJI010000030.1:7965000-7977500 GCA_024500535.1 Leptonema lineaticorne | reverse complement strand
TATAATATGTGTCTATCTTATTAGCATTCTACGTCATATTATTTTATTTTTATTTTAATCACTTACTTATCTTGTTATTAACCATACCCGTTTTAAATATTAAAGAGATATTTAAATTATTGTGATGTAATTTTACAGTCAGTTATTCATAAATTATATTAAATATGAAAATTTATTATCGTTCGTTGATTATCAATTCAATAGTGGTTTTGATATTTATGGTAATGCATTCTGTTATATTATGATATTCATGTAACCGCATAAATTTTGGTAATGAAATATTTAACGGGAACTTAATTTCTTAATATATTTCAATTTTATTATTTAGTAGTTATAGATTTATATTATTTTTATGTTTCGTTCTTATTTTACTCATTTTAATAAATTAAATTGATTTTCAAGTTCAGTTTTAGTGTGACTATGTGAAAAAATGTGTGTTTGTAGTTTAAACTTTATTTAAGAATTATAAAGATAATGGGTGATATGCAGTTCTAGTAAATGCTTATTTTTCTCATAAATCACTATAAAAAAGGGGCCAAATTTTATCTATTCGTTTATTTACTTTAAGATATATGAAGCTTGTAAACGTGTATAGAAAAATTCATATAAAATTACTATTAAATTGTAGTTGGAAATATGTATACTAGTTTATTTATTTTTTTTAATTATAACTCTTATAATAAAATATGCATTTAATTTTACTACGATATCAAAAGTTGGTGCTTTCATATTGTAAATAATGTCATAGTTATCAATTTAAAGTAATCATTTCACGATCATTAGTGTTAATGAGATCTTGAAAAATACAGCTACATTCAGATCATTTCTTCGCTACTAAGAATCGTTTTCTTGAAACAGAAAGTCTACTGATTCACTAAATAGTTTTAGTTAAAGAATTGTGATAAGAAAAATAAAGACTGAAAAGTCTGTTAAATATTAAATGTGAAGTTGCGATGAATTATGAATACATAGTATTTTTAGAAACGCTAGAAAATAAAGTTTGGAGCGATTTAAAGAATAGATTATAAGATTTCACAACGTCCGTTTCATAAATGATTGAATGATGTATCATCACATCTTTTTATGTCTCGGAAATTATCAGAAGTTGAATTTTTCAGTGATGAAAATAAGTGTCCAAAATTTGTCCGGATGGACTTGATTATGTATGATTTTTTTTATAATATTTAAACATTGATTTGATTTGATTTTTAATTAATGTTCAAAATATTATATAAAATAAAACGTAAACACTTTTTGTAATAATAAGAATTTTTCATGTTGTAATGATGAGAATTTTTATTTGTCAGGTTTACTTATCATTTTTTTTCTTCATATTTTTATCTTGTAAAACGAGATGAGTGTTTATGTAGAACAATGAATTAAAAAAATATTTTTATTGAATTTATACGAGTATATATGCAAAATATTATTTATAATAATATATTTATATATTTCTCAATGTCGACAGTTTATCATTTGTGTTGTGTTATGACATTATTTTTTTAATGTAAATTTTATGGTATTTGATATTCTTATCAATAATTATATATTTCATAATATAATTGTAGAAAAGTGAATTGGAAATCATGGAATTCTCAATTTGCTGTCATTGGGAAATGTTCTATAATTATTATTTTTAACTGTAATAAGTACTATTGAAATATCTTAATTTATAAGAAATCTGGAATTTAATTATAATGTTGTAACATATCTAAACAGGAAAATTTTTTCGTAAAGTATTTAACACCCTTCTGTATTATAGTTTTTTTTTATATTTTCTTATATATATATATATATATATATATATATATATATATATATATATATATATATATATATATATATATATATATATATATATGATGGAAAATTTTCGCAATTTTTGCTTCAGTAATTAGAATTTTTGCAGAATTTTAAATATTGCGTCTTTTCATTTCCTCATTATTTTGGCAAATGTTTCCGTTTATTTTTAAATGTTTTAATAATAAATTTGTTAAACCATGAATTTCTTCGTTTCTAGTGTTATTTCTAAAACTTGTTAAATATTGTTTATAATATACATTTTTATTTCCAATTACATGATTATGAAATTAATTTGAATGATTTGTAAAAGACAAACTTTTATTGATTTTAAATAATCACATTTCGAGTTGAATAATTAAATTCCAATAAGTATATTCCATCAATTATTTTATGCGTAACGTTAATCACTCTCATATATTTGTTTATTAATTTAAAAATATTCCCAAAATTATTTGTGTATTATACAGTATATTTGTAAAATAACAGTAAATTTGAATATAATAATTTATTAGATAAAATTTATTTAAACATGATTCGATGCAATCGTAATCTTAAATCTTGAATTAAATTTCATATTGTTTCTGTTGTCTTATCTAATATCATTTTCGCGTAATAGTTCATATATAATTGAATACCATCGTATTGTTTCGATTTATTTTATATTGATAAATAATATCTATATTTGTTGAAGTTTTATTATTTTCTTATATTGGAAAAAATGTTTTCAGAATAAAAACTACATTATCAAAATGGCAGAAGACAGAGTTTTATTACAAGATTCGAGGTCAGAAGCTGCGACAATCGTTGCAAGGAGAAGTGAGTATATACATAAATAATTAATATTTAAAATAGTATATTACATTATTATATTATATAATCTGTATTATTTAATATATTAAATTGTGGTTGATAGAAACAAATCGTATATGAATATGATTTCTAATTGAAAAATTGTAATATTCAATAGAGTAAGTGTTTAGAGTTAACATTACTCAAGGAATTCTATTATCTACTGAACTATGGAACGAGATAATTTGGAATGCAATTTGTGTTGTCATAACTTTCAGGATGAGCTACTTTAGAATATTCACGTTAAGTTTCATTGTTATGCCAATAAAAAGCTGTTTTTATTTCAACCAGAGATTCTCAATATTTGTTATTTTTTTAATAAAAAGATGAACATGATATGTTGTAATATTACTAGTGAAAATTAATGTTGAAAGTTGTTTTTTTTTTAATATGTTGTACTAATATTTTATTATATGTAAAGTATTGAAAATGAATATACAATTAGAAATACATTTAAAACATTTTTTCAGTTTAAAAAAATAGTAGAAGGATTTCTAAGTAACTTTATTGAAATCATTTATCTTATTCAAAAATAACAAAACAAGACGGCATTTTTAATATTAAAAAAATATTGGCGAAAATAAATTAATAATTTGTATTTATAAACACTTCTCAAAAAATATTTTATATTACTGTTATTATAATGTATTTAATATATATATATATATATATATATATATATATATATATATATATATATATATATATATATATATATATATATATATATATATATATATATTGTTTACATTATTAACATATTTTAGTAAAATGTTTTTTTTTTGGGAGAAGTAGGGGTGAATGAAATCATTTTGTTTTTATTATTTTATTGTTGAGCTGTAAATTGACATTGATATATAATACAGTTGAGCCAGTGACTTTTTATTAAATAAACCAATAAATTCATTTGTGGAATGCAAAAAAGACAACGACTGCTGTCAATTTAGTTTAAAGGAAGTTTTATTATTATTAACGAGATTATTATTGTTTTTTTTTTGAATAACTTATATTTACAATTATTTTTTAACTGAAATTTATTGACATTACTATTATATCACATGAGGGTTACGTATTAAATTAATTGAATTTTTAAAATTTACAATATATGTTTATTTTAAGTTTTGTATAATATTAATTTATAAATATCTATTAAATCTATATATTGTAAAAGTCTTTTTTTTTTAATTTGAAATATTTTCATTCCAAGAAATATGGTTTACTTATTTTTATACTTTAATGTTAGTGTCTGATTTGTAAAAAAGTTTTATTATAAATTTGCTATAAATCATTTATTTGTCCTTTTGATTTATTTTATTACCAATTACAAATACTCGGTTAAATATTCCCATTCAATTTTTTGTACATGACAGCAACATATTCCCATCAATTTGTTATTGTCGGTTACACTTCTAATGCATTATTACGCTCGTCTTGTTTTTTTGGTGAAACTTAACATTTGCTAATTGTGACTAATTCGTCAATTGAAGCGCTCTTCGAAATATCCTATTAATACTTTGTGTACAAACGTACGTTTCTAATTTTAATTGTCTACCAGCTAAATGTGTCGTCGTAACTTTTATGGATTATTCATCTGTTAACTATCAAACATGTAAGTGTTATACAGATAATTATCAAGAAATTTAATGGGATTATTTTATTAACGTTTTAAATGTTCATTTATCTATGATTTTATTTATTTTTTATGTTATAAATTTTAAAATATGATGATAGGGTATTTTTTTACTATATAATAATCTATTATTTTTATTTAAGGTGGCAGCGATATGAATCCTGAAAAAACACCATTTTTGGCAGCCGAGCCTGTGAGATTAACTCCAGCATGGGAAAGTTGTAATTTGCCAAATGACACGTTAAATCTTAAAGGTAAATTTTGTATTATTTCAATATTGATTTGTTTTAAATTATAATTTATGTTAAAATTAAGATATTTATTCTTTTAATACTATGCCTTTTTATATTTATGTTATATATTATTACAAAAATATTCAATTATATATATATATATATATATATATATATATATATATAAATATATATATATATATATATATATATATATATATATATATATATATATATATTGTATATATGAAAAAATATTGCTACTAAATAATTTATTTATTAATAGCAACAAAAATGTATACCAACGCTATATATTAATTTAATAACTTGTTCCTTATTTAATTTGATAACCCATTTTCCGATTATAATTTTTCTTTGTATTTTTTTTAATTAAACTTAAATTGAAATCTGAATTGCAATTTTAAAATGACATATGTATATTTATTTGAATTTCTCCAACGAAAATGTTGCTTTAGTAAGATAATTAGTGTCTTGTTTTCCTTGAAATGTTAATATATTCAGGTGTTTATCAACAACGTATACATAATTGCGACATTATGTAATATTTATATTCTTTAAAAAGAAGAAATTTTATTGATTGTTTTTGCATGTATTCATTTTACTGTTATCACGTTAACTGATGAATATGGACTGGTTTTAGTAGTTCTCCATATAAAAAGTGCTGTACAATATTAAGATTGTGATTTTTAAGAAATAAATAATTTATTTTTTTGAAATATTTTTAGGTATAACGATGGAAACAGCTGCATTGGAAGTAGATCCACCAACAGATAGACGAAATTTAGTATATTTAACATTATTATTACACGGCATTGGAACTTTAACACCTTGGAATATGTTTATAACTGCAAAAGACTATTTTGTATCATATAAAGTAATTTCGTTTTATTATTTTTATATTTCAATAATACATATTTTTATATAAAAAATAAATATATAATTATTTTTAGTTAAGTGAAAGCTATACAGGAGCACATTTGCCATATAGTGATCATTTTCTAACATATTTATCTTTGTGTTCACAACTTCCTAATGTATTTTTCAATTGGATAAATATTTTTATCCAAGTAAAGTAATAAGTATATTTTTATTATATATAATATATTTTATTATATATATATTTTAATATTAATATATCGATATTTTTATGTATATTTAGAGGTAGTCTTACATTGCGGATCGTGTGGACAATTTCGTTGGAAGTTTTACTTTTTGTTGGTACTGTCATACTTGCCATGATTGATACATCATCATGTCCAGGAGTATTCTTCTGGTTAACGATGATCACTGTTGTTCTTCTTAATGGCAAGTATTATTATTTTTACTTTGTTTTTAAGAAAAACATAAAGCTAATTTTACATATTTTGAGAATAGTATAATGAAGCAATATTAACATATTGTTTGAATGTGGTTGTGTATATTTTTTTAATAACTTAAATCATTTGCATTTTTAGTTTTCAATGGAATTTTTCAAAATTCTGTATATGGTGTAGCTGCTAAATTACCTCCCAAATATACTGGTGCAGTTGTTCTTGGGAGTAATATATCAGGTTCTTTAACTGCTATCGCCTCAATGATAGCAGCATCATTTGCTCCAGGGCCAAAAACATCAGCTGTATATTATTTTCTTACAGCTTTGTTGGTTTTGCTTGCTTGTTTTGATACATACTTTGCTTTACCACTGAACGTAAGATAAAAAACATGTTTTTATTTCTTATTTTTATTTATTTATGAACTTTTCTATTATTAGTCTATTTTGTAGAGATATTATCGATATCATGAACTCATGGCAGCCAAAGCTGAAGCCAGAAGTGCTCAAACTGGAAGACCTCCATTTTTTAAAATTTTCTGTAAGGCGTTTCCACAATTGTTGAACGTTTTCATGGTCTTCTTTGTAACTTTAAGTATATTTCCTACAGTCCATTCAGGTACACCAATTAAATTTTAATTATAGATATAAAATATTAGGAAATACTATTTTTTTTTCTAATTGCAGACATTCATCCATCTTCTAATGATTTTTGGATACCAAAAGATAAATACACTCAAGTGACTTGTTTCTTAACTTTTAATTTAGGTGCTACATTAGGTAGCTTTACCGCAACATTGATTAATTGGGTATATTATTCATCATATTTTTTAATATATATATATATTTTTTTATTTTTATTCTAATGTTTTTTTTCTTTTAGCCAAGTCGAAAATATCTATTCTTGTTTGTATGGGCACGATTACTATTTTTACCATTATACTTGCTTTGTAATTATTTACCTCTAAATGTAACTAGAACATTACCAGTTTACATTAATAACGACTGGGCATATTGGAGTATTGCCATTTTACACGCATGGTCTAGTGGTCATTTCAGCTCATTATCTATGATGTATATCTCAGGGTAAGAGATTAATATTTAATATATATATTACTAATATTATATGTTTTATTATTACAACAAATTGTTTTTTTTTCAGGACTGTTGAACCTCAGCATGCACCTCAAGCTGGTATGTTTGGTGCTGCTATGCTTATTACCGGTTTGATAGCTGGTATAACGTTTTCACCTGTTTTACGTTACATCGTTACATGGTCAATTTTTACGGACCTAACATAACATCGTTTTGATTTCATTGCACATTTCAATCTAAAACATATTTTGTTATAGAAAAACAAATCCAGTATCCGTTTATATAAACGAATGTCACTTATACATTGACCGATTGCCTTAGCTTAGAATATTTCTCGTGTATGATGTGCTTATCTTTAATGTTGTGCATTCATACTACAAAACTTTTGACACAATCAAATTTAAAAATTATGATATATCACAAAATATGCAGCATAAAATACATAATAATAACATATTTTCCCATTTTAAATTAAATACATATATTGTTATTAATATTAATATATTATTAATTAGTATTAAGAATCATCTAAAAATCGCCCTTATGAATACAAGTGTGCTCACAGTAATTAGATAAAATATTTTGTATACAACAAAACAGTTAGGTCTATATGTACATTATTATATTGTAATGTAATATGGTTCAATATTTTAAAATGATTTATGTATATTAAACATAAATTATTTGATAAACTCTATCACATAAAAGTCCGTTATATAATAATTTTTTATGTATTTTAATTTCATATTACACAGTAGAACCTCGTCAAAAATATAATTCTTCGTTTGATACAAATATATCACATTTGCCTAGCAACTTTTAAATTAGATTAATATTTTTATTCTCAGTGAATATTTGATTTTTTTTTAGTTTAATGTATAGATTTAAGTTTTATATTTTCATCTTTATAATAGTTATTAATGAATGTTATATAAATCTAATTTATACTATTTAGAAATTTATTTCAATGATGATATTATTTTTGTGTTATGATCAGTCAAATCATCTTAAATATATGAGGTTTTACTGTAATTACAAATATGATAGGGATCGCCAAAAGAATAATTTAAAAAAATGAAATAAGTAGAAAGAAATAAATTTAATAATAAAGAGGGTACTTTGTCTATTGCCAAAATTAGTTGTGATTTAAGAGCTTCCCATTTGTAAGATGTACTCTGGAATATAGTAATAGTGCTGCAGATGTGACGCCGTTTTAGTTTACTGCGAAATATTATATATATATATATATATATATATATATATATATATATATATATATATATATATATATATATATATATATATATATATATATATAATATTCATGTTCTAAAATGATATATAAATACAAGATTATGCAGAATTGTATAGAAAATAAATCATTTTGTATCTCAAAAAGAATCAAATTTGACCACATAAAGGATGACAATATGGTTTAAGGATGGGACATGATTAATAAGGATAAATAATGAAATGGCTTTAGGAGATTTAAGTACTAGAGATAAATTTTAAAACATGGCTATTTTTATATTGGCGCCATGATTTCTTTTGATGATCCCACAGGATAAGATTCGAATTTGGAATAAATTGCAATATTTGTGTAAGGTTGTTGATTTTTAATTTTATTATATTCGTTTTTTTTAATCGATTTTATTGTGTTTTTTTTAGTATTTTTACTATGAGTGCGTTATTGAATTTACTATGGATTTTATTATATTATACAAAAATATAAAATTTACTTAAAATATTGTAATTTGTACCGTTTTAAAATTATACAATGTAAACTGTAATTTATTAAAATTCAATTATGTTTTAATAAATTATAGTCCTTGTATATTATTTTTTTTGTAACGTTTATTTGTAGCAGTATTAGTTCTATCATATTGGTGCGGTTTTGTTATCTTCTGATTAAGATTAAGCATATCATGAGATGTAATTAAACGCGTTGCGTTTATATTAAACATGTAAGGTTTAATATAACTTCGAGAGCTAATTGTGTTTATTTGTCGTCTGATAATATGATTTCCATTATAAAGCAAATGTTGTGTAAAACTTTAATTAATGTTTCGTGCGAGCTGTTAGTAGAATTAATGGTACTTAAAGTGAAGATATTTTTTCATATCAAATGAAACTGATATATGAGCTTTATTTATATAATTTGGATGGACTATTTTTTACTTTAGTATTTTGAATGTTGCACAACTTTATAAATATGAAATTTGAATTTCTATGATAGATTTTGATATCCTTGATTAAGTATTTATTTCAATTAATTTAATTGATTAATACTAATACATTTAAATAAAATGGATACACTTATAATTAATTATTTTTTCATCTATGTACAAGAAAGTTTTTTATCTAACGTACATAAATTTAAAAAATATGTATATCTTCCATAAAATAATCTCTAAGAATGTTTAATTGGTGGATATCAGATATTTATCTTGATGAATTTTGATCGAGTGATGAAGGATCAGGTCGGTCAAAAAGTGATGATACTGTCAGTGGATGCTGGTACTCGTCTGAAATAATTTTTGCTATTAGTATTAAATATATATATATATATATATATATATATATATATATATATATATATATGTTTTCCTCTAAACTTTTTCGATGTGTAACCAGTTAAGTGGACAACACTTACAGGCTATAAAATTTTTGATAATTAGGAACATAACATATTTATGATGAGAAAGAAGTAACATTCAATACAAATGGACGTTTTGTTGAATGTAAATAAGATTGAAATATATAGTCTGTAAAAATTAAATGTTGCGCGTAACTTTTTACAACATTTAAGTTGTTAATCTGTTATCACATGCATGCATGAGCGAGTGATAATATATATATATATATATATATATATATATATATATATATATATATATATATATATATATATATATATATATATATATATATATAAACGCATACAGATGCACTTTTTAACGTGTACTATATACTATGATTTAATTTATGCAGTACCAAAAATTTTTATCTATAATGTTCACATAAATCATATTTAAATAAAATAATTAAATATATAAGATATGGCAATTCACATGTTCAAAATGACAATAATAAATCCTTATTACATAAAATTTTTCGAAAATACATTTATTCTCAATATTCTCTATAAACGTAATTTTTATATGTATATATAAAAATCTCACTTGATATTTTTGTTTCACTCGAACATTTTTTGGTGAGCATTGTCGATGTCGTTTTCCTATTAGTAAATAATTATTATTTCGCATTTTTTCTTGCATTTAATTTCATCAAATATCAATGTACACAGATAATAAATTATTTTGAGTATGTTGTGGAGAATTTGATAGCTTGTGCCTTTGGTCATTGTAGTTGCATACGATATTTTTAATATATGCACATATCGCCTGTATATCTCATTATTTTTCCTAAATAGATCTGACATTACTTTACAATTAAACTTTTATATATATGTATGTACGAATATATATTGGTAAATTTCTTTTTTTTTTATCGTTTATATATTCATTGTTAATGCAGTGCTATTTTTGTTATGAAGTCATTGTATATATATGAAATTTTTAATATTTCATAATATATAAATTACATTTTTAGTTAATATAGCAGGTTACAGGTATAAGTTCTGGGATAACACTTGTATTTATAGTTTTAATTTGTTAATATGCTTTTATCGCTATAGTTGTTTCATTATTATATTATTTTAATAGTTGATTTTTTTTCTTCACTTGCAAAAATAGCCCTGTACTTGTAGTCTTGTTATTTTCTAATTTCAGTTAAAGCGGTTTTTATTGTTAATTTTTAATCCTACAATATGTACAAATTTAGAGTTATGTTTTTTCATAATTGTTACTGATTTTATGTAATGTTTTACTTTAAAAAATGTTTTGAGTAAGTCTTATGGGATTAAACACTTGGAAATATTGTAATGATATGAATTTTTTCATGTTTTTTTTTAATTTTTAAATAATTCTAAGGTAAATTAAATCAATAAGACATTTTTATACGTAATCAGAATATGTTGCTTGTTATAAACAGTTTTTTTCTTATGATCATACATAATATTATTTTTATCACTAATATTATGATATATATATATATATATATATATATATATATATATATATATATTATATATATATATATATATATATATATATACACCTGAACAAATATTTTTTTTTCGTATACCAAATATTTTTACTCTTCAGTTTTTCGTTCAAAGCAATTTTCGTCATGTTATTATTAAATATAAATTATATACCAAAAACTGTGTTATTATTGAGTTTATATCATCCATTTTATTGTGTATTAATCTTTTGGATTTTGTTTATCATTAAATGTCAATTTTAAAATTTTATGGATTATTTTTAAACACCAAATTGATGTTATATAATACTGTGATAAAATGTAAATTCTTTATTATTTGAAATCAATTGCATCCCCTTTAAAGTAGTCCCCGTTTGATACAACGTACTTTTGCCAACGCTTCTTCCAGTCCTCGGAACAGTCGGAATATTCTTTTTCCGGTATATAGCCGTCAAGACTTTCGATTCGATTTTTATCTCAATAGAATATTGCTGAATAGCCAGAAGTCGCACGGAGCCAAATCGTGCGGATACGGTGGTCGAGTTTTTGGCAAAAAAATCGCGAAGAACAAATGCAGTATGAAATGGTGCATTATCGTGATGAAGGAACCAAGTGTTGTAAAAATACGCGTAACTGAGATAATTACACCTTTTGACAAACAGACACTTGGTAAATGTTATATGGACAATCCTATCAACGTAGGAAAAATAATACAATTTACCTGCCTTCTTAATGCCTGAGAGTTTTAAATGACAAACCTTACTTTTTGATCACAATATTAAATCATTCGTTAAATTTTATATAAATATATTTCAATTTTCATTTTGAATATAATTTTTTTTTTTCAGCGGATAAATTATTTAAGATAATAACTGTGTATTAATTCAAAATAGCGATTATGTCTCATTTAATATATTTAATGCGTAGGATTCGAATATAAATTCAAATATATCTTCAGTTGCATAATCAATCGTCTATATTTTTTTTCGAATAATATAATAATATAGATTCAATATTCAAAAGTTGATTTGAAAGTGACATTTGTCATTGTTTTTTTTTATTAAAAGAAAGTATATGTAAATTTTTATTATATAATTGACTAATAAAGGATTTATTGGTGGAGTGGTTAAATTTGCTTAAAACACTGAACTCTACGAGATCTATGTTTTTAAATTCAGGATATCGCTGTATATTTATTAACAAAAATTATAATTGCGATAAATAAATTATATAAAATTTTAATACCTTAATTTGTCGAGAAACGCAAAAAATCGTATCGCTATCGTAAAATTATAATTTTTAAACTAGCCAATAGATGGAAATGAATTTTTACTAATGCTTTTATATAAGATTTTATTTCATTGATATGTATAAACAAAATAAAGATTTAGTATAAAATAATCACAATTTCATACATCTTAACTGAAAATTGATTGGATTTGGATTGGATTGCATA
>JANIJI010000030.1:7472500-7960000 GCA_024500535.1 Leptonema lineaticorne | reverse complement strand
TCAATAATATATTTTTTTCATAGTAAATTAATATTTATAAAGTCAGCGGCAGTACTATTGTATTCAGTTATAACAATTATCATTTAATATATTATAATGCGATAAAATTGTATTAAAAAAACGAGTGAAAAAATATATTTATATATAATTATTCATCATTATACGTTTTCTGAGAAGAATGATAGCGATGTTTCAATATAAAATATACTATTAACAAGTGGTGAAAATATTTATATTTTATTTTTGTTCTAACCAGTTTTATTGTGCATTAGATATTTTAATGTTTTGACTAAAAACATTGTATATTGGAGTTGTCTTTCTTGAGGAATGCAGTTACAAGAGGCGTAGCTCTTCTTTAATACCCATTTCTTGGAGACGCAAATCCGCGACAATTAACTCGTTGTCTTAGGAAGACGTAGTTTCCGCCCAAGGTGGTCCAGTTTCACTTCAGGAGTGTAGTTCCACCACAAGGGGTGTAGCTTCGATATAGTTGGCGTAGTTAAATTCATGGGACCACAGCCTTTGGTGCAACACCACTGACGGTACAGTTTTAGACAATATTTATTTTTGGAGAATGCTGCTCTAGACTTATATACTTCGAGGGGCAAAGCCCTAAAAAGCTTGTCTCATATAGTGTTTTCGGCCTTACAATCCATAGCGTAAACATGATTAGGCGTGTGTCAATGAATTATTCTTGACTCTACGTTCCGATGGGGCACAGATCTTGATTGCATCAATGGGATTCGCGTGCGGCAGCTATTTATCGGTTTATTTAAGTACTTTTTGTATGATAACTTCAAATATCTTTAATGTGATTCTACTGAGATCTATTGATTTCGTAACGAACTTTTCATAGTAAATATTTAATATCGAATCGTATTTATTATTATTGTACCGTTTTTTTTCCTTGACTAATACGAATAAGCACGAAAAAAATAACACTGTACAAAAAAAGAATTGAAAGCGGTAGTTAACCATAAAAAATGTTTTGTAATCAAAGATCGATTTTGTCAAATATCGTTTTCTAAACAAAATCGAAAGTAAAAGCGACTTTGAACTTATGTTTATTATTAAAACTAAATTTTATTTAAGTACAACTAATAATATATAAAAAAATAATGATGAATATTATGTGTCATATAAAGTATTCAATTTTAGTTTTTTTTTTTACTTATACCTCTTGAAAAAAATATTTTGGCATATTTAAAAGATATAAAATATCATATACTTTTTATATTATAAGTATAATTATGAAATTTATATTATCTTAAAAAAAAACGATCATTAGAAATTAGAAAAACAATAAAATAAAATGGATAATATATGATTATTCACTTTTATGCGACGCCTTATAAAACTCTAATTTATTCTAATTAATTAAAAACAAACTGTTATTGATAATCTTAGAATAATTTTTCTATGTCATGGACGACATCACTTCAATTATTGAATATTATTTTATATTCATGTTTAAAATGTATTATGCAATCCATAATCTTATATATGTGTGTGTGTGTGTGTGTGTGTGAATTAATATACTTCAACATGATAAATAAATTATTGAATAAAATGGCATTAACAATTTAACCAATTTAACAAAGAAACTCATTATTAAAACTAATAGTACGGATATGTTTACTTCTAAATTAAGTCGAAACTAGTTCAACTATGTGAAATAGACGATAATTCAATAGTCATGATGACGACGACGATGATGACCATGATTTGACCCATTTACGATGTACGCAAAAAAAAACTATGTACGCGTGAAGAAATTATTCATGTAATAAAAAGTGCATTGCACAATCACTCAGATGAATAGCAAGTTGCGTTTTACTAGTAATATAAGTACTTATTGGTAAATTGTAATCGAAATACTTCAATAATATATAATGAATAGATCAAATCGTCATTTAATATGACCGTGGCTTTATCCAGCAAACAATTTCGATTTCACTGGTTTCACGGTTTTCTCAAGGTGCTGATGTAATATTACATACAAAGTCATATTTTATACAATAGAATCATTATTATAAGGCTGATCAAGTTTGACTGTTTCCATTTATAAAAAAAAAATGGAGAAATTCTTACGTAAACAATATTTTGTTTTCACTATACGAGGAAAAAAGTTTTACAGTGTCACGAATTTCTTCCATATCTATAATGTCTCATATCTTCAAATTTCCGATTGTTTTTTTCAAATCGTATGAACCAAAATTGTGTTGTAATATACCCATAATTACGTTCGTATTCAATGGCGAAGCGTTTTTTTTTTCTCTTCTATAATTATCATTCAGTCAAAAACCTTAGCTATTACATACATATAATTGTAAGGCTGGGACACACTTTCAATTTTTGATGGGTGTCTGAATGTAGCCATATTTATATAAAAAAAAGTCGAGGACAAGCAGTTAAAAATCTATCAATTATTATTTAATATAAAATTCACAACAATATTATTTTTTTTTATTATAAATAATTCATTTCTGAATAGAATTTCATATAAGTATGTTTGATGAAAATTTTCTAATAAATTACAATTTGAGTACTGTAAGTTTATATATATATATATATATATATATATATATATATATATATATATATATATATATATAAACATATAAAAATAATATTGCAATATTAGAATGTATAAACGATGTATTTTGCAAGTTTAATTTGATATTTTCGTTCAGTTTTTTTTTCACAATATACTGTATTTATTTAATATAGCAATGAGAAGGAGAATGGAAAAATAGATTCCAATCAATAGAAAATTTCTTACGTATTTCATGAAAGTGCATGCAATCGAAACAATACATTTAAATTTTGCAATTATATAACAAAAATAATATATTGTATTCCGATGAAAAATATATAATAAATATGCAAAATTTATTTTAAATATTTATTTTATGTTTGAAAAACTTTTAACCAACGATTTTTAGCTATAATAAAGTAAAAAACGTACATTAAAGTTTTTTCTTAATGATTCTTAATACTTTTGCAAAATATTTATACATATACACGATAGAGAAAGTTATAATTACCTAAGCCTGAAAATGTTAAATAATACTATTTTTTAAAAGTTACAAAAATTATTAATTTTTTATTCTAAAAATAAATATATGTGAGTTTTTAAAACGCATTGAAATTCTCTGTATGTGGTAGAAAATATAATTAACTTATTTATAAATATTTTTATTATATGGACGTTTAAGGTAATTAAGCTTTTAAATATGCAGTAGGTCGTAAGTGCAAATTCTAAAGTTAAATTTTATGTTTTTATTTTCAATTTATATTTTTTTAATTCTATTTAGAATAAAAAATATACTATGATATATTATTTAATTAATCCATAAAAACTGTAATAAAACTTGATTTTTTTTCCTAAAACTGGAACAACAAAAATAGAGTAAATAAAATTTTAATTATAATATAATATATATATTTAAAAATAATAACGCGTTTAATAATAAAATACAGATATGAAAACAAATACACAGCAATGAAAACAAAGATAAAAATTATCTCATTATTATTATTATTATTCTAAAATAAGATCGATTGACCATAGTCGCATGTGGTTAGTACTTATGACTCTTTCGAGGCTGAATAATTGAAGTCAATACGAGTATATCGCACTTTGCTCTGTTATTACATCTGATATTTATGGTATGTAATAAGCAAGAGTAAATTAGTATGTATAAATATATGCTATTTATGTAGAGAATATTCAATTCAAATGAAATCGATATTATTCCAATGTAATCTACTAACATAAAAATATAATGTAGTTAATAATATAACATATTTAAAATGATTTTAAACTATATATAAAATAATTATGAATTCGATTGAATATAATTATTGGAATTTTAAAGAAAATAGATTATCACTGATAAACATATCTAATAGAATTATATAATGAAATGTGTTATGTTTCTTTTGTTTAGGAGTCTGATAAAATGCCTGAGGAATATTGTGTCGAACTTGATGTCGGAGAACCACCACCAGAATTATTGAAATATGCTAAAGAAAACATTGGAGAAGATCCAGATTTGCGAACTAAATTAATACAAGATTTGCGCGATATGATTTACGGTAAATATTTATGTATTTCAAAATATTCAATTTTTATTCTTTGAAAAGTAGAATAAATAAAATATTTATTATAATTATTTATCAGAAAATGGAGAATGCTCACCTCATAGAATGGACGATTCTTTTTTGTTAAGATTTTTGAGAGCTAGATCTTTCAATGTAGAAAAAGCTCATCGATTGGTAAGGAAAATTTTGTTAGACATGGTGAAAAAAAAAAGAAAAAAAACTATAACGAGTTTAATTCTAGTTAGTTAATTATTACACGTTTAAAGAAGAAAATGCCGAATTTCACATGGAAGTTGAACCTTTAAAATTAAGGCATATCGGAGATGATGATATTTTATCTGTACCACCATATAGAGAACAAACTGGTCGGAGACTAATGATATATAGATTTGGTAGGTATAAATAAAAAACAGTATTTCAAGTATTGTCTTATATTATTATATAATAATAATATAAAATTATTGTTGTTATTTATTCATAATAAATTTTAGGAAACTGGAATCCAAATTCATATTCTGTAGATGAATTGTTTAAAGCTACTTTAGTTGTATTAGAATTAGGAATATTAGAACCCAGATGTCAAATATTGGGTGGTGTTGCAATTTTTGATCTAGAAAATCTTACAATGCAACATGCTTGGCAAGTAACACCATCGGTTGCTACTCGCATGATACAACTTATGGTGGTCAGTAATATATTAATAAAACAAAAATAAACACAATATTTGTTTTATATTATATATATATATATATATATATATATATATATATATATATATATATATATATATATATATATTTAATTTTAGACAAGTTTTCCAATGAAGACTCATGCTCTTCATATTGTAAATCAATCGTGGATATTTGAAACCATCTATTCTGTTTTTAAACCTCTACTAAGCAAAAGAATGGTGGAAAGAATATTTTTTCACGGTACAGATATGGATTCACTACATAAACATATTGATCCAAAATTTTTACCCAAAAAATATGGTGGAGAAAAACCAGAGTATGCATATACTCTTTGGTTAGACTCGTTAAGTAGTAATCCAAACATCGTTAAAGAAATGAAATCACTTGGATATAAAATTGACCCTAAAAATGAGTCTAAATGAAGAAATAATATAAGAATAATACTATAGTATGTTTATATGGTTAAAAATATGTTATTTTAATATAAATGACATATGAAAGACTAAGTCTAATGTATTTTTTATAATAATACAAATAATATTTTTTGTGATATAATTGATATACGTATAAAATTTGTGATTAACATTAAAATAATTGTATTCAACTTTAAAAAAATAAAAAAAATAATAAATATGTATGGTGTTTAGGTTTTTAATAACTTAGTCTATTCTTAATAAAAATAAAAACTCTTTAAATTTGATATAATATAAGTTAAATGGATATATTAACATTTTTATTAAAATATTTTATCTGAGCCTAACTTAAAAAAAAATGAAAAGCATTTTTAAAAATAAATAAATATCAATTTGTAAGTAAAAAACATAATAATTAGCTACCTTCAAAAGTTGTTTTTTAGCATAATAACTATAAGTATTATATCAAAGTTATTTAAATTAACATATACAAAGATGAAATAATATGTTTTTTGTCATAATAGTTTTTGGAACGCATATTATTTGCAAAAAGAAATTTGACTATGTATTTCATATAAAACATAACCCTAAAAATCGAAAATTGCAATCGTAATTATATAATGGGAAAGTAGTGTGTTTAGCTATCCAATCACATTATTAGTGAATATATAATTTATAAGAAAAAGTCTAATTTTTGTGAACCTTCAAAGGGATCCTATATTTTGAAAACATCTAACCATTAAACAAAACACTGAAAACTTCGAACTGTCAAATTGCGGCCCAAACAACAAAAAACTGTTACCATGATAAAAAATAAAATTAAAAATAAATAAATTTTAAAATAAATTTTTAAAATTTTATTAAGTTAAAATGCAAAGTAAAATGAATCTTAAATATTTAATTTAAATTAATATTTTTTTATACGCTATAATAAGGAATTTTAAATTAACGAATAGTTGTCTTCAATCGGATGATAGATTTGAAAATAATAATAGAATGTTGAAATTTTTCATTTCTATATTTTATATTCGTTACATATAAATTTATAAAAAGATATCATTTGTATATAAATTAAAACATATTTTTCTTTTTTTATCTTTAAAAAAAATCAATTCAGGTGTTTTGTTTCTATAGAATTCTTTTATACAATGATGATATATAAATAATAGTAATAAAAAAAAATTTGGATTTATTTTCTATGGAATAAGAAAAACAATTAGGAAAAAATATTATTAATAATATTAAAATACTATATCAGTGGATTAAAATAGATCGTTGAATATTTAATTTATTAATATCTGATGATGGTTGTTATTTTTTTTATAATTATATATATCTTTAAATAATACGAGCGATATAACGATAAAAATAAATCACGTAAGAACAATTATAAACCAATGCGCTTGTTTCAACAAATTTGTAGCATTATTGATATTAATAATCTGTAACAAAATACACAATTTTAAAATAAACGCACTTATCCAAGTACATTACTATATTATCAGGTACATTTTTATTTATAAGCGAAAAAATATTTTTATAAATGATTTAATCGAAAAAAAAATATCGTCATAAGAATCTATTATATATGATATATTATGACAGAATAAATTTGTGTTGTCACATTATATATATAATATATATATATATATATATATATATATATATATATATATATATATATACATATATATATTGTTAATTAATTTTCCGGTCTGTTTCATATCGATATTGAATACGAAATAATAATTACCATTCGGTTTGTATATACGCAATTATTACGGAAAGCTCACGTGTCCTGTTTAATGAGGTTTTAGTTAGTGGTTTGTATCCGAATCATAGTGTCTCGTTTTCATAGAAAACGTGATCATCACGTGTGTCGAACAGGTGAATTTTAAACGTTAAACGCATTAATGACGATGTGTTTCATTTCATAATTGTTATACGAATAATTCGCATTGTCTGAGATCTGATTGAAAGCCTTTTGTTATCATAATAATAGGATATTTCTAAGAATTTTAAAATCTTAACGCGAAATTTAAGAGATGTCTATATATATATATATATATATATATATATATATATATATATATATATATATATATATATATATATATATATATTTATCATTTAAAAAAAATGTAATTTAATATTATATATTTTAGAAATATATATTAATTTTATATCTCAACTTTTCATTATCTATAATAACGATATATTACCATTTATGGTATAAAAAATATAATTTACAAACAAATTTAGTTCTTCATTATATTCAACTATTTAAATATTGTGTTTATATTGTTAATTGAAAGTTTTATAAATGATATTGGATTTTTAATTGAAAAATATGGATTAAAATTATGAAACACTCAGAAATGATATTATATTTACAATTTTCCAAATTGAACACAATATACGTTTTTTTATGTGATAATTTTAATTTAAAAAAATACATATTACTTTTCATGGAAATAAAAGACATTTTTATAAATAATTGGAAATGAAATATCTTTGTGAAATACTTGCATTGTGCCATAAATAAAATATTTGCATAATAATGATAAAAATATAGTACTGCGAATAAAATAGATTTCATCCTTCATTATAAGCAAAAGTGCACATTGTATGTTTAATACCGCACTTGCGATACTTTATTTAGAAAATAATAAATTTTTGATATAATGTAAGTGTATAGTTTCAATTTACAATTTTTATTTTTAGAATACATTTTTTCTTGTTTGAAAAAGCTAATACTGTGTAAATAGAAACTAGTCTTTTTTCTAACTGGAATAAATCTCTGAAAATTATCCATTAGATATTGTTAAAAAAAATCATTATTTATTTTATTTATAAAATTAGGTAAATTTTTAATCTATTAGATATCTTGAAACATTTATGATATATTTATATAATATATTTTAACTCTAATTTTGTTATCTAAAAATATTGATAAATGTTTTTCATCACTCGATTTTATTGAATGTTATTATTTTAATGAAACCATTGACATACTTGAATATATATATATATATATATAGGCCACAATAGAACTTTTCAACGATAAAAACACGAATAACAAACGAGAGTAAAAAGTGCCATTTGATAGTAAAAAAAAAAATAAAACGTATAGAGCTTTCAATGAATATGAAATGTGTGTCATGAAAATTATCTGAAAAGTTTCACTATAATATTTCAATCGCACGTCAAAATTTCTAATGTGACGATTTTTTTTCTTTTCTACACAAAACATATTTGCTTTTAAATTAAAATTTTGTACACAAACGACACGTTCGCAAAATTTCCAATAAAGATATATGATATGGGAAAGAAAACGCTGAAAAATAGAATAAAAAGGTCAAAAAGTATAAACTCGGTATAAGGTATTGCGTGAAAATGTTTCATTTCTTCAAAAATGAGGTTACAAAACGTAATTTAAACTTTATAATATTAGAGTTTTCAAATTATCTATTATCTTTTATTGGAAAAAATGAAAATTATTACTTCTGAGAAATACTAATTTAATCAAATATAAAATATAATAATTAATTTTCATATAAAGATATTAAAATTAAAATGTTTTTCAATAATCATAATATATTATCATTATTTACGAGTAAATAAAACAAAAAGGACGACGTAGAACGGCAATTTGTCGCATTATACTATATTATTATTGTTTCAAGTCACGTGTTTGCCTTTTCATTATTAGTAAATATGTTTATAATACGCAATGTCATATAATATATAACTGTAATAACACGTTTAATCTCAAGGATTTGTAAAATTCGAGGATATATTTCGATTAATATAAACAATATGGTAAATATATAAAATTGTCCACTGCAACGTAATTATATTTTTTTTCATTTATTTTATTATAGTCTAATGATTCAGACTCGTATATTTTACTATAATATATATATATATATATATATATATATATATATATTGATTAATGAAAATATGTATATTAGTATTAATATTATTATAATGTAATCGGTAAAAAAATGTAACGCATATTATGAATACTTCGAAAAATCGCGGGCGAAATGAAGAATTTTCCGGTGTCAAATTAGTTTTCTGCAGAAAATATATTAGCAGTTGCCAAGTTTCGCGGAAAAGCGGAAAAGTGTGCCATATTTTACGGCGGACTAAAAAAAACTATTTTTTTTCATTCACGTACAACGTAATATATACAACTACATAATTTGAAATAATTTCGAAAATATTCTGAATATAACTATAAAAAAAAATCAATACATTTCAAATTCAATAATATATATATATTAATATACTAGAATACAATGAAAGATGATTGTAATGTTTTGCAAATGTATTTTTATTATTATATAAAATTTATATGTTAACACAATTTAGCGGTTATTGAAATATTACGCTACCGCTAGAATAATAATTCCATAATTCAAATATTCAGTTTTATACGGTTAAAATAGAACACAAATAGATCAATGTAGATTTTTGCGGACAGTTAATATAACTATGAGTTTAACCTGCAAGTTGCTTGTTCCGTTGACCTAATTAGTTGTATACCTAATTTTAGAATAGGAAAAACTATTTTATGCTATGTTTGATGCATTTTAATGCAACAAAGATATAATTATGTAAAATTTGAAATATTTTAAAATATAAATAGTGCTATCGTTTTTTATATAATCTTTGTAATATGAAAAGTTCATAATGTTATATTAATTGTTGATTAATCAATGAATATTTTTTAAAAATTAACCTAATTTGTTATATTATCTTTTAAAACATTTTGAATAATATGAAAGCAGATAATATAGAATATTTGGGATAATTTTTTTTTCTGGAAATAAAATTATACAGTAATAATTAATTCAATTATTATTTTCATGTTTGTTTTAATCGTTCACTCGACATTTTAATTAGAAATTATTAGATTATTTCGGTTTTAATTTTGTATGTTATATAAAATGTAGCCAATATTTTCTTTTTGAAATATATTAAAAAAAAATATCACTGAATATTAGTGATTAAAAATGATTATGTATTCATGATTAAAGATTTCTATAACAATCGTTATACTATATTGACTTAAATTATTTATTAATATTAAAAGTACTTACAAAATTTACGTAATATCTTTAGCTAGAAAATAATTCATATACTAATTTTTCTTTTAGAAACAATTCATTTTCTATTCATCACTTACTCAGATTATGATTATTATTATATTATATCATATTACTGAGAAATAAATACTATACGATCTATTTCAGACGTCATTTAATATAATTGCGTTTTGAACGCGATTCGTTTTATCATAAGAAATTTATTCGAAAATAAACCATCAGACTTTTTTTTTCAAACAGTCTTTCGCGAAAATAATTTTCAATTCGAATTTTTTTTTTATTTTTCCAATGAAAGTGCGATTATCATAAAATCGTCTAATGTATCATAATAATGCGTCACACGAAATAAGCGGATTTAAACATAAATCTCGATCGAAACGAGTTATTATATTAGCCGTCGCCGGATTTATGTCTGTATTTAATATGACGTGGGCGGGGGACTATTCTGAGAAAATGTACGAAATAACACAACAAAAATATGTACATAAATAGAAAATAAAAAAAGAAAAGTGATAATTTCGAGCACGTGCCGATAGAGCCTTTTCCAACAATATAAAGGAACGTGCCGTAGATCGTTTGAATGCGCTTTATTCGATAAAACGACATATATATATATATATATATATATATATATATATATATATATATATATTTATTATTATACTATTATTTGATCAGTGCATTATAAAATAAAATTCGCAATTTAATATTGAATTTTATAAATATTCTCTATTCAACATATAAATGTATATATACCTAACTCTTTTTTTACACGATTTTTAAATAACGCAGTTCACCAATTAAATATAATATTTAATTGTAAAATAAATCTAATCGAGATTTTTTATCATTAAATTCTCTTTCATACAAAATTTATTAACGTCTTTTACGAAAGCAAACTTTCAAAATATCCGGTCAATTCGTAAAGCGGGCATGTTTAATTTAGTCTCGTCGAGATGATTGATAACACATATAAAATTAATATTTAAAAGCAAATTATGTTTTTTTTTCTTAATTCGTATATAGTTCCGTTTAATGGATTTGTAGTGTGCAGCTTGTAATTTAATTTTTTTTAAAAGCTCATGTGACCCGCAATACGCTATGAGTTTGTCACACTTATGCTAGACATATCTAAAATATCTACTGATGATAACATTTTTAGTCCAGTCCATAATAAATGTGCACGCTTGTTATCAATTAACAATGAATAGTTGCAAAATTGATTTTTATTTAATATAAGCTATTTTGTGGACCGGATTGACTAGCCTTAAGGACCTTATTTTGTCCGCGGGCCGGAGTTTGCCCATGACTGTCATAAACTAAGTTTTATTGATTTTTTTAAATATTAATTGCCAAGCTGATATTTGATATTTGTCTTAGAACTTGATTACGTATTGATAAACAATTTAATCGAATTGACGCCTTTCTTCGATTATTTTTCCATTAATAGAATTCTGTACTTTGACGCATAAAAACGATAAAAATCTATTATAACATTATTATTACAATAATATTTGTGTATATAAAAAGTGTAACGCGTTCTCAAATACGACTTTATTGCAACTGAAATTCCTAGAAATACGTCGCCATTCACACCCCTTAATAAAATGTCAATATAAAAACCAAGCTTCAACAACCTTATATTACCATTCGAACATATTTTTATTATTGAAATAAAAATATCGTTTCATATTCAATTTTTATTTATCACATGACACGTGTTTGATTAGAATGTGTCGAAAGACATATGATAATATATAAAGTCAGGTTCTTCCGGGTGCAACCACGTGTCCGAATCGGTGTCAGTCGACACAGCGGGATGCTGATGATGACCCTGAAGCTTCGAAAATCAGAAGAAACCGCCCCCAGACATCCATTCGAAGCACGTGCAATCCCTAAATTGGCCCCCCGTTGAACGGAGTCTGAATCTCGCATATGACAATTTACTAAAATTAATGTTCATTTAAATATTCAAAATGAACTGAATTCATTCAAATAGATCTCAATATTTATAATAATAGACGGTAAATATATATTATTATGATTTGAGTTAATATATAATACACACATATATTATGATGAAAATTGACGATTTCGTAAATCGTTTGATTGAATAATAATTTTGGATACGACAGTTCTATAATAATTAAATCAAATAAGTTTCATACAAATTTTAAACATTGATCATGAATCGGATTTTTTTTGTTTTCCAGGTAATTTAAGTTCAAATCTGTTATATATATATATATATATATAATCTCTTTTGGAGGACACATTAATCAAAAAAATGAGTGATATCAGATAAAAAGTCAAAAATGTTTGATTGTAAATATATTGACTTCTAAAAAAAAAGCTCACTTCATAAAATAATGAAAGGCTAATACTAATACTTAAAGGTTTAAATTTCTATATTTGCCTAAAAAATAAAATTAAATATTTTTTTATAATTATTTTAATAAATCTCAACAATATTTAGTGTATTAAAAATTTCGCGAATACAATTTATCATAAAGCAATAAAACGCCCTTATTAATAATGCAAATTTCTTCATTTAAGTAGAGCACACAATGAAAGTAGGCGGCAATGTTAACATTTAAATCTATGTTAATCAAAATTATTATGCCAATAATTAAAAAAGATACGGCTCGACCTATTTTCACATCTCGAGGGATGCTAAAAGAAAAAAATATATATAATATATATATATTTCTTCGAAAGGTTGAGAAATTTCATTATGCTCGTTTTACCGGAAAATAATACGTTTTGTTATGTTGTTAAATAATGAAAGAAAAAAATATATGTTTATTTTTCATTGGATGCCCATTTTTTAACACTTATTAAAATATAACCTTGGAAGAAATATCATATTGTTTAAAATATTATAAAAATAATTCTACAGAGTGCAGCAAAAATATTTCAAATAGTCTCATATTTTTAATATAAGACTATAGAGCGAAAAAAATATATTTATTTATTTATGAATATATAAGAGGTTATAAAAATTGACATTTTGCAGAATAAATACTGATAATTCCAATTAATTGATAATCAGAAGTGTTTGATGTTTGATTTGAGTTATTCTTACCTAAAATAAAGTATTGCAAATTAAAAAAATATTTTTTATATGGATTTTTTTCTTAAGTATGTTTATTGAAATAATTGTGTATTTGTTATAAAATATATAAATAGTTGATCTAAGATTTTAAATGTATTTATATATTTTATATGCATTATGTATTTACGAATATTGAAAAATGATAAAAATATGCCCACTTTAAATTATATTATGTGACGAAATGTTTACGGCGCTGTCGATAGATAAAAATTAGGTCAGTTCATAAAAATATAAAAAAAAATACTTTTCAGGACATTGAATATTTAGTATACAATAAATAATAAGGTAAAAATATAATTTCAATTATTATATATATATGAAAAACATCGAAGTTCATATCGTGACCTAAATCAGGATCGTAAAAGTATTTTTCATGTGTTATTTGATATTTTCCGTATTGTAATATTTTTTTTTTATATTAATGATTATTTGTCGTAAAATTTTATACAACTATATTCTTGTGATGTATTTTATTGAGGAAAATTTTTTGAAATATCATTTTTATAATCAGTTTTGGATTAATTTTAATAGAATTATTATAAAATCGATTAATGCATCATTTTCTATGTCATAAGAGCAATTTTAAAATATCGATAAATTTTCATGACTAAAATAGTTTTTTATGTATTTTTTTTAAATAATAATTATTTATCACATAAATTCAAATCGAATCAATGTGACAAAAAACTATTTCATTCTTTGTTTTTTCGCCTTACTCTAATTAATTTTAATATAATGAAAACTACTAATTTCAATATAATATATATTTTATAGCATATTAAATAAATTTAGTTTGTTACACGTCGATGTAACGATTGATGTCGCTGATATTGCATTGATATTGCATCGTTTCAACACTTTCCCGTGACGGCATTTTCCGAGTTTTTCTCGCACGGATCAACATTTTCTCTTTTTTTTCCCCCCTTTCCAGATCGATTTCAAAACATTGACATATTGAATAAGTCACTTTCTGGGTTACCGTGTCACGGTTGACCGTAACTTTTCGACGGTTTTATGCGACGATTTATTATTACATTTATCCGGTAAATACTCTCGATTAATTCCGTTCTTAATGCCTTCGGATTAATTCTAAGAATCGCTTTCATACTTTCAATGTAAATTTATTCGTACTAGCGATCGATTTTAAACATGAGAAATTTGCATTCGTTCTATTTGTGTTTTTTTTTTTGTGGAAAATTTATTTTTATTATATTCCTGAAATCATTAATTTAATTGTTGAAAACAATAGCTTTAAATTTAATTGAACACTTGAACATTCAAATGAAAATTGCGTGTCGGCGATATTATTATCATTACATAGTCATCCGTTCATGAAAATGGGTCCATTTATTAAAAACACAATATTTGAATCTTTTAAATAAATAATTCATGTTTATTTTATAAATAATTGTTTTCGTAATAAAAGAAAAATCTAGAAAATATTTTAATATTTATGTATCAAATAGAATAATGCAAAAATATTGAGATGATGAAAAATATCAATTTTATACTATTTTTTTTTAATAGTTTTAAAAAGTGAAATTTCTAGGAAACGAATGATAAAAGAGTTTCATAGCAAATGCACATGGAAAATGTAGTAAAAAGAAAAATCTAATTGAAAAAAAACGATTTATAATAAATATATAAAACTTGGTTAGATGAATATAATATTAAAAATATTTTCACAATCATTTTCCAAATAGTTTTGGATATTTTGAATGTTAAAAAATTTACTAATTATATTAAGAATTTATTAGTGAAATCACACGTCTTATAATATTTACGAATTTTCAATTTAAAATATGCTAATTAAATGTTATGTCAATATTTATAATTCTGAAATTTATGAAAATATCACGCAAAATATTTTATTTAATAAATATTTCGAACGGCAATTTTAATGTTTTTCTTAATTATATTAGTTGCGTCATAGACTTTTAAAATTTTATCATTTTGAATTTTAATATAATAATAATAATAAATTAGATTTATTTAATTATTCAATATAACAGTAAATATTTTACATTATTGAATATATGAATGATATAAATTTATAATTATTAAATTTTGTATACGTGACTTAATCATGATGAGCTTTTTGGGCGAACAGCTGTGACACAACACAGGTTTTATTGGAAACGATACGGTCATTAAAAAAGGGTCATCTTCATCATTTCCAACAAAAACACACACACACACACACACACACACGACATTCTGGCTTTCATTTCTTTCAATTACGAAACTCTTCCATGTTGAAGCTTTTTTTCATTGAGATAGGTTTATATTATGGCGATCTTTATATATATATATATATATATATATATATATATATATATATATATATATATATATATATATATATATATATATATATAAATATTCGAAATAATTCAAACAATATCTGGTTTCGAATCCATTTATTTTTATATCGATACGTTTGAATATTTTCAATATTATTGCGTAAGATTATTTTTTATCGGTTAAAATCATATTCAAATACGTATGAATGACGTGATATTAAAATTAGATAGTCAAAGGTAAATTTCCGCTATTTATATTTCAGCACTGGATAAATGTTTATAAATTAATAAATTTATTTGATATATCTAGGAAATTAATACGTTTAAGTGTATTTATGCGATCTTGACATTGGAAGTGGATCAAACTTATATTTATTCAATTATAATAAATATTTTAATATAAATAAGAAATTTTTAGTACTGTATATTATGATGAATTTTATGTCTTTTCCGTAATAAATATATGCGCAAAAAACTTGATGAAAAAATATTTTTTTATTATGAAAAATCATATTTTTACATACAGCAGATGTACTTGTAAAACATTACATTTAATGATTGAAGAAAGACACACATTTTAACTGTAAATAAAAAAGATGAAATATTCGAACGGTGCGATTTTCAAAAAAATATTCAATCATTTTTATATCAATTTTCATAATAAAAATATATTTTGTTAACATCAATTATATATATATATATATATATATATATATATATATATATATATATATATATAAATGCTATTAATTGATTAAATGATTAAAAATAAAATTATCAAATTATATATTTTAAATCTTTTTTTTAATATAATATAAACTTTTTTTTTTAATATAATATACAATGAAATGATTTCGAAGACCGATTCAAATCCTGCTACGATGAATGATCACTGAATAAATAAACAAACAAACAAACAAACAACCTTTTTATTATTATTCGACGTCTTCGAAGGTGACAAACCAGGTGGTGCCAGGGTCACAAATTTTCTGCAACCCTCGAGGCCGAAATCGGAATAAAATAAAGAATAAATAAAACAAAATGAACAAAAATAAAAAGAAAACAGTCGATTTTCCGAGCCGCAAAATAAAATAAATACCGAGAAAATGACCGATTGCGTTATTAATAATATTTGTAACATTTAGGTCAGTAGAACTAGAAACGTTGCGCTTCTTCTTATATATATTGTGTATATATTGTATATATATTATATTATATGTAGATATATATCGTTGGTTATTCAAAACAAACATTATGCATCGAATTGGAAGCTATACGCTTCTCTGGTTTCTTTTAGTATCAAATCAGACATTGTAAATTATGACTTTAATATATATATATATATATATATATATATATATATATATATATATATATATATATATATTTAATACTTGTATGTAGATTTTAATGCTTCCTTAGAAGTTGTAAACGTGATTAATTCTTAGTATTTTATTCACCATGTGTCGCTGTTTATATTTTTTAAAAGTGAATCGGAACTTTTGATCAATGTTATGTTACAAAAAAATCGTTCATTAAATTACAGCTCAATTTACTCATAATGTTGTTGTATTATTTTTATTTATATAGTATACTTATTTATAAAATTATAAAAATAATAAATTAAATTATTTTTTTATTGATGTTATTGCCATTTGAACACACTATTATACGGTTTTTTATGTATCCCTATATTATTAACATTTATTTATTTTTTAAAGATAGATTGATAATGATTAATAATAAATAATACATTTCCCGATATTATTATATCAATTCTATATATAATTAAAATATTTTCCATTTTAAAATATAAATTGAACTAAATTTCATAGATACACTATTAAAAAAACACAAATAGCTATACACACACACACACACACACACATATATATATATATATATATATATATATATATATATATATATATATAATACATTTTAAATATTACTTAGTGTATAATTAATAATGCTTCGCAATTTTTAATTTATATTCATCATATAATATTTAATATTAGTGAATGTGAAACATATTTAAGTCTTCTGAATATTATATAAAATATTAATATAATGTTAAAATACAGTAAATTAAATTTAGAAAATGCAATTAAAAGAAAATTAAATATAGAAAATGCAATTTTCTTGCATAAAAAGCAATGTAATTTTATTAGAAATATTTTATTTTTTAAAGAATAGCCATTGATTATCCAATTGTTTATATATTATATACAAATTGATTTCATTGCAATTATTAAACTACACAAATGACTTTAATTAGAATATATTAAAATAATTTATATATTTCTATATAAATTTCTTACTATTTAAAATAACTGTTAAATATACTACTGCTTATTTTTGTAACATTATTTATATAATAAATATCTCAATAAAATTAATGTGTCAATAAAGTATTAAAATTATATATGAAATCCATAATTAATATTTATTGAAATTATTCATGATATATTTACTAATTAATTTTTATTCATATCAAGAAATATTTGAAAGCAAATTTTCTACTAAAATCCTTTTTTACATATTTTTATTTAATTTGTACCATTTTGATTCATTTGAGTGGAATTGATGAGTGGAATCTTGTAAATGATTTTTCGATCACTTCTCAATATCAAATCGAGTTAAGATTTTGTATATTTGCTCATTCTCGATGACAATACTCAAATTAATTAACAAAATTATAAATTAGCACATTGATAAGTGACAATTAAATAATTAATTTTCATTTTAAATATTGAAAGTTTAAAACGTCTGTCACTTCGGTTACTTCCATTGAAAATTTTAACAGCTGGACGATGACCGTGGCTGACTAATGGTATTCCAAAAAATGCGAAGGAAAAGGGTTTTCTGACGAAATTTTCTATCTAATGTCATCATTGCATTCGAAAAATAAATTATCACTTCTCAATAGTGCAACCGATCGACCCAAATATTCCAAGAAAAATGTTCAAAGTCCACGAAAATGATATGCATATTGTTTTTTTTCTTCATTTATACACATATTTTTCGTTTCATTTTAAGTTCAGCAGACAATCGCCAGATATGAATCATTTTTCAGCGCCGCGATTTATTTCACGTTTTATCGATAAATTAACGTACTTTTAACTTTCGACGATGAGCGCTTTTATTAAACTTCAAATGGTTTTTGCATTTAGAGATATATACATATTAATATATTTATTTTTTTTCATTTTGTTCTCGGTAATGATCGGATATTTATATGCATTTTGAAATAAATAACTTTAATGCGCGACATTTATGTGATCGTCGAGCGCATCGCTTTTAAAAGTATGGAATCTTTGAACTTGTGATATATATATATATATATATATATATATATATATATATCGATTTTAAAAGTCTTATTTTTATTGCAAAAGTAATAAAATATTATGTATATAATTGATTTTTATAATGTGATATAAATGTGTAATCAGAAAATTACATATTTGTTATTTTATTTAATATAATATATTTCTAAAATTGGATAATATTTTATTGTGTTATATAAAATGTATATCATATTATATTATATAATGTGACTTCCAAGAATTAGTACTAATTTTCTTTCTTAAAGTTTGGTAATAAATAATATCTTCGATTGATATTGTTTTAATTAAAAAAAATATTATATACATACTAAATTTGATTGCATAAATCTATTTTTTGCAAAAGTTAATTGACATTTAAAAATGTAGGAATATATAAAATAATAAGTAATTTTTTAATTAAAGGATTTTTATTGAAGATTAAATTTGAAAAATTTGCACATATTTTATAAATTTATTAAAAAATAAATGTATTTTTTGTTGATCAATGTTGGGAAATTAAATGTTAAAAATTCACTAATTGAAATGTTTTCAATTTCGTTTTCAAGTAAAATTCTATAATAACAATAACTAATTAATAATTCTACTATAATTAAAAGAATCTTTTACTTATGTTTTATTATTAGGTTATAATTTTTTATTAGTAATAATTATTTTATTATGCGTATTACCTATATTCAAATTTTATTGAACGTATAGTAAATTATTAATAGTACATAATATTTAAAAGAAAATAATCATTTCATCATATTTTTCCAAAATAGAATCATCAGTTCTATTTTTGTACGTACGAATAGTAATTTATATTAAACAAATATTTATAACGAAATATGATAAGACTTGCGGAAGCCAAACATGTTCCGTTTCGTTCATAGAAAATTTTATAATTCAATTATAACTTTTCAAAGTTGAATTTAGTTTCATTTTAAAAATATTATTTATACCGTATCGTAACAGTGCACAAGTTTATAATTGAACGTTATATATTGAATTTATGATATTCCGTAGAAATTCGTACATGTCTATCGTGCGAAATAACGTCGTCGTTTTTGACGATGTACAATATATTATAAAGACGATTTTATGTTCAAATTCGTCGAACGACGCAACCGCTAATTTGTTTATATTGGCCATCGAAAATGACATATTTCACTTTATGAACGATTCGATAACAACCGAATTAATTTCACTTGACATGATGAATCGTCAAGGGAAAATTTTCACATATATATATATATATATATATAAAACTGCATCACATCAAAAGCCTGGATTCTGAGAATTTTCACATCATCAATACAAATAAACGAGAAAAAAAACGTGCCATTCAATTTTTGCAAAATTTTAACAAGACGGATAAATGCAAAACAAAAAAAAATATGTGACCCGTTTTATACGATTATAGTAATAATAATAAAAATGTTACGAATGATGAGGCTGAGGCCGCTGTCAGATTTGTCACGTTGTGCGAGGCCTACGTGACTCGAGGCCGTCGTAGTAATTACACAATAAAAACGACGTGTTGCACAATATTTTGATGCTAATTCTGGTAAATCGGACGACTTATTCACGATCGATATAACGTCTGAAAACGAGTCCGTTTTAATATATATATATATATATATATATATATATATATATATATATATATAATCATCGGTTTTAGTGATATAATAAATCGTCGTCGCTGAAATTCTGAGTTTTTTGATATAACGTTTATATCAGACTTTTATCTTATATAAATATAACCGATCAAGATTTAAAATAAAAAAAATTATATATAAATGACTCTGACATTTAAATATATGATTTTTTAATATAATAAATTAATATTTATAATAATCATATAAGAGAGATATATGAAAATATAAATTTTAGTCTACTTCTTTAAAGTCAACAATTTATACATTTGCTTGAGTGAATGATATTAATTAATTTAAAATATGATTTTTGTCTTAAAAAAACTATAAAAGCGAATGCATAATTAAATTTATTAAAATATATTTGATTCCCATATTTAAATAAATTAAATAATATTTAGATATACCATAAAAAGACATATTTTTTTTATATTTTTTCTGAAATGAAATATGAAAATCACACAGCAAACATGCATTGTAAAAACATCGTTTTTATAACAATCCACATTCAAACTATGACGATATATATATATATATATATACACACACACACGCACACACACACACACACATATATATATATATATGTATATATATATATATATAAATATTTATATAGTATATATTTACGACGACGAAACTACGACGAAAAATACGTAAAAAAACGATCTGTTTTTCCGTCAATATATTTTACAAAACAAAAAAGAAAAAACGAAAAAAAAATGTTTATTCGCCACTTTTTTGCACGTTTTTTAATCCGACTTCGAACATAACGAAGCTGAAACATTTCGTAAATCAAAAATAAAACTGTGCCGGTTAAATTTGAACGACATATTATATAAACTTTATAATATAAGTTTGATGGACGTTTAGAAACATTGTATTTACCGCGTCAGATGTAAAATCAAACAAAATCAATTTTTACAAATATATATATATATATATATATATATATATATATATATATATTAATATATTTATATATAATATATAGATCGTTTCAATTTTTTAACATGTACAAAAATATTAATATTTTTGTTTTTTACGCCGTAACTGGGATATAATTAATTTAAATTAAATTAAATTTTATTATATATATATATATATATATATATATATATATATATATATTATACAAAATATTATGACATAAAAATTAAATAATTAATCGTCGAAAATTACAGCACTTTTCGTGTGTTGCGTAAGAAAAATTCGCGTAATCGTCGCTGAGAGAACTTTTGAATGGTTTTGTCTAATTTCAAAGTTGTGCTGAAATATCGACGTTACAAAGGAAAACAATGTAATATATATATATATATATATATATATATATATATATATATGTATAATAAAAAGGAAACGATTGCGTAATAAAATCGAAATATATCGTCACGAATCACATTGTATTTTCTAAGTCAATATAATATTTTTATTGCATCATTTCGCAGTTACGTCGATATTTGGTGTTGTTTGTTGCGATAATTTGTCGCCGTTCAATTAATTAATAGCCGCCGAAAACGTTTCGTTTATTTTTAATAATCGTTGGCCTATTTTATTATCAAAAAATCAAATGAATATATATATATATATATATATATATATATATTATATAAGTTCTCATACTTTTGTGTTAGCCGTTTAATTATTATTTTATATTTATTTGATATTTTCAATTAGTTATGTGCGGTTTTATTATAGATTTTCTTACGTAAAATCGATCGTTCAAATTTAAATTTATATAATTGTAATTATAGATACTTCGTAATGAAAATTAATATTCATTATGTATAATTTCAATGTTGAACAGTATCGTGTAAAAGCATTGTTAAATTGTGCGACGATATGAAGGCCGCTGAAAAAGTAAAGTAAAATATTCTTTAAAAGAAATATTTAAAAGTTTTGTTTTCGTTCAAGATTTACATTTGAAAAAAGTCTTTTAAGACTGAAATTTAAATATTTTTTTTAAAAATTAATAAATTGATGTTTCGTTTAATATTTATACAGTATTTCAAAATTATTAATATGCATTTAATCATATAGTGTAGAAAATGTGAAAAATATTTTTTGAAGTTTTTATCAAAATTTCAACAACTTATATAAAATATTATTAATACTACTGATTAATTTCCATTATATGAAAAACAGTAAAATATCTCAAGTTTACATTTATATAAAAGTTCGTATAGTATTGATGAATTTTAACGACATTAAAATTCATCAATATTAATAACATTTTATCTATATAAAAAAAATATTGTTATGTAGATTTATTAAATGTATTTTTAACTATCAATCAATATCGACGGCGTACAAATAGAACCATAAAAATATATATCGGGAAAACTTCTTTCATACCATATTTTCTATCAACAAGTTTACACAACGAATCGGAGTGTTGAACTAAAATGAAAAAAAAAATAAATATGAAAAAAAACCTTAAAAAAACAGATCTATATTTAATGCGTATATTTTCAAAACGAAACCGCAAATTTACATCGACCGAAGGTTTTTCAAATACACCAAACATAGCTCGGCTATTTTTATAAAAAACGGACAATATCTACAATAATTAAGCCGCGGTACTTTACGTTAAAATTGTTTACCGTTGTATTTTTGAAGCATTAACCGTTATATTAATTTTTTTTGGATTTATTATATATTGACGTCAAATTGATATTTTTTTTTATATATTTAAAATTATTTTATATCGATTTTTTTTTATATTTTATTGGTCATCCATCATTGTATTGATTAAATCAATTTTCCAACGGGAAATTCGTTATAAAACGATAGCTTTAATTTTATTTTTCTTTTTTTTTTTAATTGGTAAAAATAATAACAATGTCTCAACATGAGATAAGGGTTACGCAAAAAAAGGGAGACAATTTTCTTCGCCGCGTTTAATATATATATATATATATATATATATATATATATATATATATATATATATATATATACATCGCCAATATAATCAATATTGACCGGGGTTCTTCAAACAATGTTTATGATATATACGAGTTTATTTTATTTTATTATTATTAATATTATTTTCCATTGTCGTAGACAGATATTCACGTGATATTGACAGGCGTTATTGCACAAGTCTTCACACAGCAGAAACGGCACGGTTATGTCATAAAATATTCGAGAGTGCATTCGACGTAAATAATTTGTTGTTTTTCTTTTCATTTTTTTCTACTTTTTCTTCTTCTTCGTCGTCTTTTTCATAATAATGATGTTAAAAGAATGTTATTTTACGGATAAAAATCGGTTAGAAACAGGAACACGTTACCGATAAAGCACGTGTTTCTAGGAAAATTTTCCAATAATGCGTAATATAATACGATATTATGCAAGATATTTTAACGATAATATTGTAAAACGTATTCGCGATCACATTTCAAAATATTATATTTTATTATATATACAATAAGATTTTCATAATGGTATATTTTGCTATTTATCTAGATTTCATTTATTTTCCGATAAAAGAAAATGTGCTTTCATATTATCTATCATTCTTACAAATGTATAATAGAAAAAATAATTTAATATAATATCACATTTATATGTCATAAGGTTAATTATTTTGTTCACCTTTACAAACTTTGACATATTATTTTCTTAAATATCTTATAAATATTTATTATTATATATTATTCTTAATTTTAAAAATTGTTTAAAATAAAATTCAACTATTTTTATTATATATATGCATTCTATTATTAAATATAATTATTTGATATTTATCCTGAATATAATAATTACTCGCATGAAATTTATATAATTGCAACATATTTACTAAAGTTTATAATTATTATGTGAAATATTCTAAATATAACTTTCACAATTATTTTAAATTGTATTCATCAATATTTATATTTTTTAATCAATATTATTTTTAATGAATAATTAGACTTTAAGTTTTAATAGAACATAAAAATTAACATAAAATTATCCAAGAACATTTTTCTTTTTATGAAGCTCCAAAATAAAAAAATATCCCTTAAAATAAATACACTTTTTGAAATCTTTTCGGATTTCTTCTGTACAAATCTTGTTATTAAATTTATTATGATTCGAATTTAAAATAGGAAGCGCATTATAATTAAAAAATCATTACAAAAAAATATAAGTGGCATATAAATTGTTATGCTATTTTTCTATTCAAATTTATTATATCTATAAAAATTGTACATAATAAATATAATATTTTTTTTTGAATGTTTCATATCACCTTTTGTATAAAATATGATGTAAACAAAAATCTACCCGATTAACTAGTGCGGAAATGTTTTCAAAACAAATAAATTCGACTATTATATATATATATATATATATATATATATATATATATATATATATCATTATTATATTATAACACGTGTTATCAATAATTTGTTAATTTAATCCTCATATTATATATGTAAAATTATATATAACATAATTAGATATAACATAATATTAAAAATCAACTGAAATTATTACATATATGAGTTTATTGTAAATTTTATTTCTGAAAATTGTAAAGCGTAAACTCATTTATTGTGAAATAAAATAATAGTTGTATTTCAATGAATTATTTTATAAGCGTTGTGTTTGAACATTAATTTAAATAAATATTTTCGAGAGGAGAACGTGCTGAAAAATGATTTCATAAATGTTTTAATCCTTCCAATATTGAATACACACTATTTTATAAAATATATAAACTTTAATATTTCTATATCACAATTTTTATATTTTAAAATATTCCAATAATATTTATTAATCCTTCAGTGACATTTAATATTAAATACACATTTTGAATTTAAATTCGTAAGCAATAATTATAATATTTATAACATTATTATTTTATTACACACTAAATCAGTTATCGATACACTCATTAGTCAACAAACTTAAATATAAACAGTAGTGATATTAATAATTCAATAATATGCAAAAAAAATGTTTTTTTTTTCAAATACATTCATTTTTATTTTAATATCTTTATATAATTGTCTGAAAAAACTATTTTCATATAGCTGGGGAACCACAGTTTGCCAATTACTATCATATATAATTATATAATAACAAGTTTGTTTGTTTATTTACCTGCAAGTAATAAATCATATATTATAAAGTTGAGAGTATTCGAGTGCATTGTTAATATTTTGTATATAAAAATTGATTCATTATTAAATTAATTTATTGATTATCTTCATTATACGTATATTAATTTATGGTAATTTTATATAAATAATTTAATTAAAAATTATTATATTTATTATGCACATCTTTTACTTCCATTATTACGTAAAAATATTCACATTTTATATAAATACAATATAAAGCTATTTATTTTGTTTTGCATAAGTATTGCGGCTGACGACAAAGAAAACCTCTACGGAATGGAAAATTTTCCTAGCATTACTCGTTTCCAATAATATTTATTTATATTGTGCTATCATGCGATACGACACAATAGAGAAACAACGAAAACCTGGAAAATTATCGAAAAGGAAAAAAAAAATAAAAATAAAATAACGGCTAGACATATAAATAAACGGTCGCAAGATTCGCGCGAAAAACTAATACACTTAATGCGATCGAAATTTCCCGGAATTTTTTCCGCAGAAAGAAAAATTCGCATAGCGCACGATGAAAAAGCTTCATTGTGTTTTCCTATGAACGGCGTGGGTTTATCCTGATTTCCGTTTCTTTTCTGTGTTTTTTTATTATTTCACTTCGCATTTTCAGTGTCATTTTCCGTAGTAAATTTTATTTTTTATTTTTATTTTTTTTTTTGGGAACGTAAATTACTTGTCATCGTTTCGTCGTTAGTTTCGTGCGATTTGTTTGAAGCATGCTAGTTATTTTCCTTTTGCTATTTTGATTTTTTCTTATTATAATCGGCGCCATAGTGGAAAATTGTCGCCAGTCAATTCTTAGAATCACATGCAATATCAATATAATTTTAATGCCGTTTTATTTTAGTTCAATATAAAACAAACTATATATAAAACACACATGTATTATATATTATATATTAGAGAAAACGTGTTTATATAGTAAAAAGTATCTGTTATATTAAACAGTGATAAATTCAATATTAAAGTATTTTCTAATGTTCAAAAATTATTTAAATGTTAATATTTTTTTTTCGATATAATTTATGTTAATGAATCACATGTAAAATTATCTGAAAATAGAATTCAATTTTTTATAAATAAAAATACTCATGGCAATTGAAAAGAATGCTAATTTGTGAGAAATTAATTGATTTAATTCGAAAATTAACATGTATTTCATAGAAATTTGTTTTCATAAATACAATGATTTTTCATAATGCGAAGGAAAAACATTTTCACATTTATTAAAGAGCATGAATTGAATTATTAAGTATTATAAATCTTTTCGTAGAAGCTTACACATATATATTTTCAATTTTTTTTAGCATAGTATGAAAATGAAACAATTAGTTTTCCATTATTTTCTTAGAATTCTAGTATGTAGTATATTTCATTCGGCATTTTGATATTACTCATTTGAACAAACATTTCATGGAATGAAAAAAAGTGATATTTAATATATATATATATATATATATATATATATATATATATATATATAAGAGTATTTTGTATATAAAATAAGTAAGCTTTTTTATTGTAATTTTCAATTTTAAATCGTATAATAATATTTTTTTATGTATTAAATAATAATGCGGTAATATTTTTTATATTTTTATAGAGAACTTTTCTATAATATCACTATTGTTATGATTAAATAATAAAATTACATTTACTAAGTTTTCAGTAGACTTATGAAACAAAAGAAATCGTTATAACTTTGCGTAACATTAATTTATATAATAATCGTAACGTAAACGACTTTCATGCTTTCCTCTACTTTTTTTTTCAATACAGTTTCTATAGAAAAAAACATCTTACATAATTAATAAATAAACAACAATACTATGATGCATATATATTATATATATATATATATATATATATATATATATATATATATATATATATATATATATATATATACGAAATCGAGGATTTCAATAAAATATTGATTAACTAAAAATATAACGATATTCAATAGCGTGCAAAAGTTATGTAGTTAATAAATTTCACTCGTTATATGCAATTTGATTAGATATTTATATTTTTAAAATGTATTAATATCTCGTGAAATGCATAATAAATCACAGAACTACAACTTTTTCATATGAATAAAATTTTTCATTCAAGAACAAGATTACGTATGAGATGAACTTTTTACGTCAAACTCACCCACGCTTAAACATCATAATTATAATAGTTGTATTAAAAAAAATCAAATATATGAAAGCTAATATGAGCCATTTTTTTTTAATTTCAAATGTGAAAAAAAAATTGCAAATTCATATTCTAATTAATCGATATTATATAATATTTAAACAACTTTGCTAATTTCCATGGTCATACTTTTCTATTGTCTTGATTAGTAATTGTAAACATTATAATATGATTTTCCCCATGAAAACCTTAAAAATATCTGACAAAACATTGTGAATATATAATAATATTATAACCGCAACAGTTAAACTCTAGAAAGCTTTTAATTTATTTTTTTAATGCTGCCTTCGTTTAATAAAAATAGGATAACTTTATATAATATATCATTTATATTAAATATTTCAACTTGCGATACTAAATAAAAAATAAGCACATTATAATTATATATTCGGTTTTAAACTTTTAACATTCCGAAAGCTCGAAAAGGAGGTTACGATTACCCTCATTATAAATCTATATAACTTGTTACCGGTCCTATTTATAAAAAGAGTTTTTCGTCTTAGTTATTTAAGCGGCGTGTATTGTATATTTATTATTATTCGGCGAAAGCTTTTTTTTATCGTCTTATAAAAATTTTAAAATACAATATAATATATATGGTATTTACTATGAAAAAAAAAAATGATTTCTAGAACTGTTTCCATATGGCGTATACGAAATTATTCGAAGAACACCGTTTGGATAGCGTTAAAATTAATGTAGGATAGAACGGTTTATTTTGTTTTAATATAACTGAAGTTATTGATCTTGATATTTAGATTAAAAATGTTTGATATTTTTTTTTTAGTAATCGTAAAACTAAAAGAAGCATTCAAATAAAAAGAAATATAGAAAACGGATACGAGTCGTAAAATTTATGATTTTTTTTGAAAATTCCGCTCAATTATTTTATTTTCAATCTTTCAAGAATTGAAATAGAACAATATAATGAATTCATTTTCTATATGAAAATGAATTATTTCAATATTTGTTCAGTATAAATTTTTATATTATACATCAATTTCAATAATTTCAGACAATATTAATTGAATGTTTTCTAATTTTCGACGAAAAGAATAGCTAAAATATACATCTATTAATTGTGTGGTCATTTCGTCACAAAAGTGCGACATTTCGATATGGATCAAGTGCAGCAAATGCGAACACGCGTGATGGCTCAAGATATTTGATCGAAGCTAAAACAAAAAAAAAAGCTACGAACACGTGTTCATAATTTAAAAAAAAAAATTTTTTTGCCACTATATTAATCATCATAATATGATATAAATATTAATATTTATTAATTTTCAATATAAATATATAATATTATGTATTGTGTTTATAAATGATTTATTATTGTGCGATTCGTATAAATAATATATTATATGATATAAAAAATATATATATATATATATATATATAGAATGTATAATATATTTGATGTAGATATGCCCTTTGTCTTGTGAAACATTATGTAGCGCCGCGGCGCCACTGTAAACCTCATTCCTGAAACACGTCCCACTTCTGTCTGAAACGCTCTCCTCCCCCCCCTCCCCCGATCCCATCCCGCCCCTTTCAGCGTCTATATAAGACCGAGCGCTGAAAAATTCGAACCGCAGTCGCGTGGTGTCTTTCGCGCGTGCAACTTCATTCGTTTATCGCGCTTATCGCAATATCGGAATAACGTCGAAAACTAACAAAACAAACAAACAAACAAACAAACAGGCAAACGTCGAAACCGATTGTGTGTCGACAAATTTCGACGTATTGAACTTAGTATCGTGGTCTTAAGAGTCTGAAGCGTTTTCGAGTTTTGTCCATTTTCGCAATTCGAAATAATCGTCTACTCTCTCAATTATGAAACATTCGCGTTGTGCTTTCGTCGTTTCGTTGCGATTGTCGGACTGTTGTTTGTAATTCAATTGCAAATTGTTTGGACTTTTTAATAAAGCCGTTTTTTTACTGTTGCACGTTTTCTCATTGAGGTGAGTGATTTTATATTTTACTTAAATATATATTATTATTAATTATGCATTTAAAAAAAATAAATAAAAATCGTAATAATCAAAATTTGTTATTAAAATTACGTCATTTTTTATATTATATATCGAATGTGACGTTATCATTTTAATACTTTTCGATAACTGATAATGGAATTAATCATTTAATAATTATGTATTGTAAATTTGGAAAAATTTGGATTAATTAGATAAGTAAATATTAATCACTGATTTAGTATTATCTATTTTTATAAATTGATTAGAATACCGATTTATTATTATCGTTATTTATCTCTATTGCTACATTAATAACAACATATATTTATTTTTTAATAATGTAAATATTTCTAATTAAAATATTATGATTAAATTTAAAACTATCAAAAATAATTTATATATTTAATATTGTTTTTTTTATATTAAATATTAAAGCACTATGTCTACATAAAAATATGACCTGAATTCATCAATATCTTTAACTTTATATGTTTTTTTTTTAATGTAGAAAGTTCATAAACTTTCATTACAATTACGATAATAAATGTTTTTTTCTTGCGAAAGTATGTCAACGTATTTAAAACACCTTGTCCTAAAAAGAAGATAAACACTCATAAAACATAATTATGTGACGTGAGTTTTATTAAAACCGAAAAATCTTACGAATTCTTTTTGAAAATTATGCACGTTACACGCATTCTTTTTCGATTTATTTAATTTTCACTTGAACTTATTCAGATCAGGGTTGAGGTTACTTTTTGATAGCAATCGATTGACATGTTTTCTTAATGTCATTATATATCATTTATCAGATGGCAAGTGAAAAGTGTGTCATTTTACAAAACCATTAATAATTTAAAATTTTACGTTTTAAAAATTTTATATACTCAGTTATATTATATTATAAATAATTCTATTCGAAGAACATTACTCGTTTCAGCTGAAAGAACGTCCGATTCGACTTCTATTGTATTACAGTCGTATTTTTACTTTTATTTCAAAATGCATAACGTGCACATAATGTTTTTAACTTGTCTCATAATAATCAATTAAACATCGTTTTATTTTCTTTTGAAAATATGTATAATAAATCCATTAAAATTATAATATGTATAAAGAAAATGTCTGTTTTGATGAAATACTTTTTGAAAATTATCCAACTAGATTAAATATTAGACTATTCATTGATTATGTCAAATTAAGTGGAAATATAATATATGTATAAAATATTATAACATTCTATCCAAAATTGTCCGTTGATAATATAATGTTACTTATTATTTATAAATTGTTAACGATTTGATATCAAATGTTAAAAGTAAAACATAAAGATTCGACATTTCAAAAAAATACACCAGAGCTTTATAATTTAAGAAAATTGTGAAAAAACAGAAAAGCTGACGTATCACTGATTTATTTATCTATATAAATATAATATTTACATACAAACTAATAATTATATAAGTAATTTTTATTTACATATTATAATTTTATTTTTTTTTCTATCACATTAATTACATACAAACTGCGAAGGAAATAAAGAAGGATATTTAATCCAATAGAAAAAAAAATATATAGTTTTAAAATTGGCATATCTATTTTTTATTATCTTTATCTTATATCTTATATTTTTAAAATGTATATTATATTTCTTTATATGAAAATGCGATATAGCATCGTTGATAAATTGAACAATTTTTGATGTACATATATTTGAAATAATGCGATGTATGATTCTAACGTCCATTGAAGCAACTCGATATGTCGCTAACGTTTTAAAAACGTAACGTCTGAATATATATATATATATATATATATATATATATATATATATACATATAAATAATAAATCGGGACAAAAACTCATATCCATATCGAAACAAAGCTCCGTACGAAATCATGCACTTGACAAGCTCGTGCAGTGCGGCAAAAGCTCCAACGTCTGTACGAATCAATTCGGGCGTGCGACGACGAAGGCCGGGAATCGAATCTTTACGGCCAACGCACAACCGAAGAATTTCGAAAATTAACAACAAGAGTAGAGGAAAATCCGAATATAAAAATAATAACGGACCGGACCGCCGTCGGTTATTATTATTTTGCGATGAGCGGTCGCGAAAATAATCAGGAATTTCGTCGGGTGAAGCTTTCGTCGACAGGTGAAAGTCTCTCGCCGTATATATATATATATATATATATATATATATATATATATATATATATATATATATAAGTTCTATATTTTGATCGTAACGTAGGCGATTATTAATATTGCCGTTTTTTTAATACTATTTTTACGACGTTCACGTTGTTATAGAATGCCATTTTTTAATTTGGTCTATCCATTTTGAATTGACATCTAATAATCAACATCCTGCAATTTTAAAAACTGTTTTAAATTCAAAATAAATAACTTTTATTTAAGTTATAATTTCAAAACAAAATTTTTCTATAATATATTAAAATAATACTGAATGGAAAAATCGGGAAGATAAAATAAAATTTGAGAGGAAAAACAAGTCAATAACCTGCTTATTTCACATATATTTCACACTATTTAGATGTTTCAGTATTTTTTTTTTAAGATAAAAGCACTCGAACTTTTCCACTTTTTTATCAGCGTAATCTTTTTTTTTTTCATATTTTATAATAAAAATTCCACTTAAAATGGATTTCATAATGTATTTAATATACGTTAAAAAAAATATAAAATAATATTTTCTTTATAATAAAAGCTATAAATTCAACCGTCATAACTTTCGTCGAATCTTAAAAGCGCACACAATACACGTATGTATTAACAGAACAAAAGTACATTGTGAAAACTTTATAATATTTCCGTAAAATTCTTATATTTCACATACATGGGGTTGTTGCCCCCTTATAGTTCACGCACCTCGCATAAAGATACAGCACGAGTCTTATCTTAACTAGATTTAGTCATATATCAACGCCGCCTGAACTTGAAGAAGGTTAAGGTCGTTGCTCTTGGGGAGAGAGAGAGAAAAAAAAAACCCTCGAAATTGCCTAGAAACAGTGCATACTGTGTAATAATATAAGGCTTTCACAATTGCCCGACGGTTTATATTGTATTATGTATCAATATGAAAATATTTTATTTTATTTTATTATTAACGATGCAATATGAAATTAATATAAAAATAATGCTGAACTTGAATCACTAGGTGTTATAAGTCAAACTGTAATATTTCAAAGAACATTCAACTAGTGACTGTTGCATGTTAGTGACACGATGCATAGAAATAAATACTGTACTAAAATATCACAGGCAACATGAATGCGGACGTTGTCATCAACAACTACATTCCATTGCACTTTTAACGTTGTCTTCCTTTCTGTAATTCCATCTTCAATATATAATTGTATTATTATTATTATTATTATTATTATTATTACGCAAAAGGTGCGTGCGAGCTTTTATAAAACGAAGGTCGCAATGATCAACATTGGATTTTAAGTGTCGACCTCCGTTTTAACTATTAAATTTCAACGGTTTTGACCCACTTGGTTAGCGTTCCAGAAAACGGTTAAAACTTTTATCATTGACTATTCACCATTCTGTGCCGACGCCTCGAAAGTTTTGATAATTCGTTACAAATAAGATAAGGAACGAAATTGTTCATCGATAAATATTATAGTATACATTGAAAATAAGAAGGCGTTCAAAAATCGTAAAGACGCGTGTCTCAATATTTACTGAACATATTTAAATTTTATTTTAACGAAAAGCTATACTTAATTCAAGTATAAAACATGAAATCCGTTAATTATTTCGTATAAATTGTAAATTGACCCGTTTGTTTTATTCATTACATTTGAAGATATTGTAATTATATTCGAGGGCTTGTGGCTTTTTTGTTTTGACAATTCAAGGACGCAATCAATCCTTCATGCTTCTAAAAAAAATTACATTTTAGAATATCTATTATTATTTAAAACCGTTTCTAACAATACTGATTAATTTTTGGGCGTTACTGTTTAACAAATTTCATCAAAACGAATCCGAAGTTTATAATAACCGAAAGCTTTAACTCTTAACGCCTTGCAAACGCTTAACGACCCAGTTGTTTTTCGATTTATATATATATATATATATATATATATATATATATATATATATATATATATATATATATTTATATTTTTTTTTGAACGGCGCTTAAATAAAATTACCCTTGACATTAATTAACAAAATAGACCGTTTCGGCCCGACTTTATTTTCGTATTGTTTAATACACTTTTCACCTGTCAAAAGTGAAATCACAATAAACATCGGAATGTTTGAAGTTCTATCTGGAATATCTTACTATAATTATAAAATGAGGCAATCCAGATCGTTTTGCATTTTATGGAATATCCGTTGCGATGCCAAAAATTCATATTCGTCAATCAATCAAAACGCCTTCTAATTTCGAACGAGTTTCCTCGAATCTGAATCGAATCCCGTTTTATTTAAGGGAGAGAGTTCAAGGCGGCCGCAATATATATTTTTCATTGTCATGTCGTTGCATCATTTTCGACGTCAACACTTTTTGATGTTTCATATAAAGACATTTCGAGTTCAATAACTAATCAAAATTCGTTAAAAGAAACCTGACATACACAGAATGCAATGACAAATCGACGTATGCCAAGTGAATCACTTTTCAAGGTGTTTACACTTTAATTATAACATACAAAATGAATTACTTCAATAGTATATTATTATACGGATGTATGATAGAATTTTATATAATTCTATCAATTTTTAGCTTTAGAAGTGATTCTAAATTTAATTTTTTATATGAATACCGTTCATATTTCACTAGTATAAATATACATTATACTTTTTCAATATTATACAATAATAAAAACTGTAGATACGTTTTACAATAATAAATATGAACGAAATATAAACTGCTTAGGATATAATTGCTGTTCTATAATCAGTGGTTTAGGTTTGTTTTGTTCTTAATGCGATGACCAGATGTTGCTCGTCGAACGAAAATTCCAGTTGCCAAGTTGGAGCACCTTTTTGACCTGCGCTCTTTTCACTTGATTTTTCCCAACATTCACCTATCATTTTGCATTTTTTTTTGCTTCGACTCATTCGCCTCTGAAATAGATAACTATTTTTTTTCAAAATTTAATATGAAAAATATTATGATGATAAAAATTTTTTTTTTTTTTTTGAACGCAGCAATCGTCCGTAACATTCTGTTATGGCTACCAAAATAGTCGTATAGATAAATAAAATTATATTTATATATTTGTGTGTATGTTATTAATATCATAAAATCGTAATGATGATTCAAAATGTGGATTTAACTCGACAATATATATATATATATATATATATATATATTAGTTAGCTCGTCCAGAAATATCCTGTGGAATGTGATAAATTTTGTGCGATTTATTTATAATTCACGTCGAAAAATTGGACCATATTTAATATTTCGACTATTTTTCGTGTACGTCGAAGTAAAAAAAATATAAAAAATTCAAATGGCATATCGATGCAAACGTTCTAGGTTTAAATCCGGTGGAATTATTTGGATTTTTACCAAATTCGAATACGCATATTTGCTTTTGTAATTATGTATTAAAAAAAATAATTTTATCTGTTTCAACATATTTTTTCGTAATGAATCACTTCTTTTATACAGTTTTCTTTGAATTAATTAGTGAATCTGTAAACACCGCATTCTTAACAAAAAAAAAATTAAAAAGGCGTAATATTCACAAAGAAATGAATCATTCTGAATATCTTTAGTTTTTATTTATTTTTTTAACAGATAATTAATATTTACTTATATAGTCTTAATATTAATTTTAATTCAATTATTAAATAATATTTTTTAGTTAAACGTATTATTATATAAATGAAGTCATATTAGTACAGTTTCAATAAAGCAATTATCGAAACATTACACAATATTCATGGCAAAGAATGTAATATTCCATTAGTAATTGATTTCGGGAAAATTTCTATCACCGCACCAATTTTATAAGCCGCTTTTATTTTGTTGATGAAGTGAAGAACCGCGAAAATTGACTTGACATTTGATTGATTGAACCTAAACTGAAATTCCGTTACACGTGTATATATATATATATATATATATATATATATATATATATATATATATATATATATAATATAATATAAATTAATTTAATCTCATTTTAACAAATATTTCATTATTATCTTAGAGTTTAAACCATAATTTTAATCCGAATAAGAAATAAGACAATGACTTGGAAAAACTAAATGAAATTTCAACGCTCTGGTAAAATAAAATATTTATATATACTTTTATATTTGACGAATTGTTTTGAACAATAATATCATCAATCAAATATTCTCTTATCAATAAAAAATGTTATATAAGATAAGATTGATTTTTTTTGAATTTTGATAACAATTTAAACATTATATTAACAAATACATGTATGTATCAAAATCTCATAATTAACATAAAATACTGCCAAATAACATAATAATAATAATGAAATATTGGAATGTATCCATTTGAAAAACACGCTACGAAATAAACTTTCACTTATAGAAATCCTTTCATATATAAATCTTTTCGATAATTCATCGTATATTTTGCCGTTATTAAGCCACGTGTCTTTTCATATAATATCCCATCAAATACATATTTATAAATAAGTGGCGATGTTTATTATATATATATATATATATATATATATATATATATATATATATATATATATATATATATATATATATATATATATATATATATATACAAGATGGCTAATTCGACGTTATTCCAACAATTCGCTACGAGATTGATGATGGCGCCCTGCAGATTATTATGGCGACGCCGGTTTTCAGTACCGGTTTTCAATAATAAAAACAGACGATATTTAAAATAAGATTTGATCCGAAGACGCGGGAAAACGGCGCCAAGACGCCACACTTTGTCGTCTTCATATTTTCAATTCGGTCGACTATCGATCATTCATTCGGCGGAAAATTTTCCGCTTTTCACATTTCACCATTGCCGATGCGTAGAAATATTTTCAAATAAAACATATCACACTTTCATTGTTTGTCTTATATTATTATTATTATTATTATTATATATCGCTTTCAAAATATGAACGCCCTTCAAACGTTTCAAACATTTGAGAAGCGTGCAATTTGGCTTTTCATTACGTTGAGAATACGTTTGCGAAACTCTCTACTAGTTCTACTTGGCCAAAATGTTTCAATTTTATTACGATATTAATATTATTATATATTAATATTTTGATACATAATAAAATTGATCACTTGACTTTGAAGATAATTAATTATGCTGAGAGATTGAAAAAAAATATTTTTTCATTTTTACTGTAATATTTTATACGCGTATTCTTGTTTTTTATTATTAAGACGATGAAATTAATTATGAAAAATATTATTAAATCAAAGTAGGTCATTAATTAGTTCGTATAATCCTTTTCTTATAATATAAAAAATGATTTACCATTGTCAAAAAAAAACGAACATTGCGTAATGTTTTCGTGGAAAAATTTAGCGCAAATATCGGATACCGAAAATTTTTCCAAAGTGTTTTTATTTTAAATATAATGAAAATATCTTATTTAATATATATTAATACACAGCTGGATACGTTTACGCGATATTAATAGAAACGTTTTATTTCCTATATAGAAAACTCACCATGGAAACAAGCTCTAGGCAACTGTTAAATGATTTCATTACAAATCGCTTTTTTTTCCTAAATATTTATTTACCCTTGAGTTGCGATGGACCGCAATAATTATGTTTTTTTTCACCCGAAACCTATCAAAACATCCGACTTTTATTATGTCAATTTTAACTCAAATTGAAAATTCTAATTTCTTTTCGTCACTGAAATAATATCGATACATAGCATTTATATTATAACGCTTAAAGTAAAACGAAATTTTTCGTGTTACAATCGGTTAACCTAGATTCGATTTAATTATTTTCATAATTGTTATAAGTATACTAAGTTTGCAAAGTCGATTTCGGTTTTTAAATAGAAACTTATCTTGATATTCGTTCCAAAATTCCAATTTTCTTAACTAGACCGATTTGGAGTGGATATCCGCTTTCTTTTTTTGGGTTTGTAAATATTATTTAAAAACAAAAACATATTTAACTACAATTGCAATGATAGTAAAAATGAAAATTAATTATAATTTTATATAATAAAATGACCGAATATGTAACGAGGTAAATGAACCCGTGACCCCAATTAACGACGATCACAAAGGACTTTTTCTTGGAATTTTTCATTCGGCGAGTCTAGATTTGTTTTCGGGCTCGTTTCCGATTTTAATTAAATTTCATCTCAGTCAAAGCTTAATTACGAAACTGTCTTTTTTCTCTCTCTCTCTCTCTCTCTCTCTCTTGTTCATTCTTTGATATATACATATTTTTTTCCATTCAGATTCCAAGATGAAGACGGAAGAGAAGAACGCGAACATACCAAGAGTGAGGATAGCGGTCTTGGGCAACATCAACGTCGGAAAATCTGGTAAGAGCGATTTTCATTTGCGTTTTCATTTTCGCAAATAGACCGCAGACCCACTTTTTCACGCTTCGAATAACGAACGTTAATTACGTTCCGAAGCAGAAACACTTGGACAAAATCTTTTAAAGCACGATACGAAAGCGAACATTTAACCCACATGTAGTGTGAACGCTCCCCCGAAAATCGTGCCGACGTCTAATTTTATCCGACAAAAACACGAAAGACGTTTCCTGTTTTTCCGATGTTCATGACCGTTAGCATTGTTCCACTTCACTTTATATTATTTTATACCTGTTTTTTTTTATTACGTTTTTATCCTATTTTAAATTTTTATATAATATTATATGCTTTTCTTGTACTCAATACATCTTATAAGATTTTTCAATATATTTTCCTTAAATTCATATTTATATACTTTTGTGGGTTATATTAATATCATATATTCAGATAAAAAAAAATAGGAAAAAGTCAAAAATATATTACTTTAAAAATACTAGCGGTATTATATTAAAAATATCTAATATATAGAATATTAAATTTTGTAAACTATTTATAACATTGTATTATTCGTACTATATATTATATATAATATGCTTACATCATACATTAATGAATGAAATACGGGATTCTAATAAATTAATGTAATTATAACACCATACTATATATATATTTAATATATTTAGCTATTGCTTCGTTTATAAAATATTCATATGTATATATCGTATAATAATATGAAACAAATCATAATCCAAAAATATTTTAACTAATAATATTCAAATATGCATTAATTGAAAATAATAACAAATATTTTTAAATCAAAAAAATAATATTTTTATTAAATTTAATTCTTCTATTTTTATATAAATTTAAATGAATATCAGTATTTTTTTTGGATTCATATTAAAATACGATTAAAATTTTATGCCATTTATTTGATTTGTTTAAATTATTAAAACAATTATCGTTTTCAGCTCTCACAGTTCGATATCTTACAAGAAGATTTATAGGAGAATACAGATCAAATACCGGTATGTGAATAATTCTTAATAATTATAATTATAATCTGTTAAAAGCATATCAAGTCAAAAATTTATATAACACAATTTATATTATTATTTTTTGTGTTTCTACAATATAAACAAATATTAAAACTTTTATTTGGGTCAAATACCGCTATAGATATGTAGATAACTTGAATTTTAATATAACATGAAAAATATAATAAAAGAATGTGATATAAAAATGATACAAATTGAGGAAGAAATCTAAAATCATACTTTATAATGAAGAAACAGAACATATAAATGTAAAACGAGATCAAACATGACAAAAAAAAAACAGTAAAATATTATTGAAAAAGAAAAATATTTTAAATAACAATATAAACTTGGTGTCATTTACGATTACATTTTTATAATATATTATTTTAGTGTTAAAATTGATTAAATTTATTTAAATATAATATTTATTAAACGTATATATGTTATATTCAGTATGTGATATCGACATTTTGATTATGTTCAATCATTTCTCGGAAACGAACAAATATATAATAATAGTTTTGTTTGTCGAACATTCTCTCGTGTCGAAATTTGGTCACATATCCTCGTTCAGCGTACAAAATACGCTCGATAAATTCAACGTTGACGATTCTATAGTGGAAAATGAAAAAGGAAAACTTCGTACGAAAATGATATTTCGAATTTTTATTTCCGGCGTCGCGATTTCGACGTGTTTTCGTTGCAATAAACTTTCATCGAAATCGTGTTAAAACAACAATTTTATTGCGTCTATTCTATTTCCGCGATGTTTACAAAATATTATACAAATTATCGTGTAGTTTTTGTACAAGTTAAATTTTTAATATTTACAAATGGCAAATAAAAGTATGCGGTTTTTATTATGCGTATAAATTTATTTGCGGTAGAAAAGAATTCAGATTTGATTTCTTCGAATATTGTACGTGTTATTATTTTCACTTTTAATTTACGAGCGACACTAATAATTCATTTCTAAATTTTATTAATAGAAAATATTGATTTTATGATAAGAATTTTTGTTCGAAGGTTATATATTAAATGTGAAAAAAAAATATATTAGCATTCAATAACGAGAACAAAAAATGAATCTGTGGTGAAAAATTATTTCACCACAGATTCATTTTTTGTAACATATTTTTTATTTATATAATATATGCATATTTTTATGGAATATAATAATAATAAAACATTCCAACGACAAGATATTCGCACGAAACACATCTAAATATGCCCGATTTTTCTTTTCACGCCGAGTCTTCAATTCGGTAATCCGTCTGAAATATTTTAAAGAAATTCTTTAAAATATGACAAGTGAAATAATTTTCACCGCTCTGAATATTTTCGCACATTATTATTATTAATACGATGTTCTACGTGAATATTTGAAATTTTTCCGCGCCATTATTTTTAGATTACATTTTTTATACGTGAAAATGTGTGCGATTTATATTTTTCACGACTAAAGTCGACACCTAACGAAAGAAACAATAGTTTTTTTTTCATTTATATATATATATATATATATATATATATATATATATATATATATATATATATATATATATATAATTCACAGCAAGATATTTCGGTTGAAAATATTTACATTTAACGCATGATTCACAAGATGCGTGGCTTTTCCTTAAACATGTACAAATATACGAAAAGCCATCTGCTACTTTTATATATACTAATATTATAGTTTATTTTTTTTATTTAAAATAATATGTTTTTCATCTACATAAAATTTTATAGATGTTTTTAAAATTTTCTTACAGAAAGTGCTATATAAAATAAGTTTTGTATATGCGAGATTATTTATTTTTTTATTTTTTTTGATCGTATTATTCATTATTATTTATTATAAATCTATAATAGTACACTTAATAAATTTAATAATTTATTACTCTTCCTGAAATTGAACAATATATTATATTGTATATGACTATTATTAACCTGTTACTAGCGATCTGAAAAATTTGTAAATTTTCAATATAAAACAACGATAAACCGTTTAGCTGAATTTTAATTTCGCACTCTTGTTATTTATAGTAAAATAATTGATTACTATATAAAATTTAGAAAAAAAATAATAATATATAGTTTACTACTTATCTTTATTAACATTTTAAGCATCATCGATATTTTATTTTAAGATCATAATTGATATTCAATATATAAATTACACTTGACCTTAATTTTTTGCTGAAATATGACAATGTTATATTTTCTGTTCTTGATGCACACTTAGAATATAATAAGATTTATTGCTCTTTTTTTTTAATACACATTTAACGTCATTCGTCTTCATAATCATAAAATATTCATAATGCGTTCTAATTTCATAAAATGAAATTTACTTGTTTGCGTCTTAGAATTATTATCTCAATACTCAAATAAATGTTTTCAGATGGCGTCTTGATTTTTCCAATAAAAAGTAATGAGAATATGATTATAACAACTACATTTATAATAAATAAAATAAAATTTTAATAAAAAAAATATTAAATATTATATCAAATATATAGCTTTTCATTCTAAACAATTATGTGATACTGTTTAGACTTGCATTATTATATTGATATAAAACCATTCGATAGTATTATACGTATTATCCTTGATATGTAGTTATTTTAATAATCCAACTATGCAAAATTCCACGATATTTTACTATTTTATAATACCGTGAATCATGCGGACTTCATATCGACAAACAAACTGTTTATTCGACTATGTCCAAATAAAGTGGATACGGGTGAATGTTTTCTTTCTTTCAAAGAGAGTTTATCTTTTCGCCGTCTTGTTTTTCCCTGAATTTTTCTTGTTTTGTTTTGTTTCATTTTGTTTTTCTCCATCGCTGTTCATTTATAAATCAGATAGATAGAGAGAGAGAGAGAGAGAGAGAGAGAGAGAGAGAGAGAGAGAGAGAGAGAGAGAGAGAGAGAGAGATTGTGGAAAAGCAACATTCACAGGCGTCAACGGACCGGTGATTCGACTTTTCCGCTTTTTTTTTCCCTTTTTCACCTTCGGAAAATTTGTCGGAACGAATGAAAAATGTGCCGCAACAAAACAAAAATTGCGCATTTTCCAAATAATAAATAAAACGAACGGCGCGCAATTTTTTTACGCTCATTTTATTTTCTGAAAATAATCATCTCGTTATTACGATTAATTAAAATTAAAAAGAGAGATTATTTAAATTAATCCAATACACTTCAAAATTTATTATTATTATTTCTCATTTATATTTCGAGTTACTTATTTATGATCTACATATATATTGTTCGATTTTGTCTTTAGTTTTTTGATATATAACAACAAAAGGAAAAGTGTTATAACGATTATCTAAAATATCAGATCAACATACAGAAAGTTAAATTCTGAACGGATTATCTATGTTTTAAGTGTTACAAAGACGTTGATAAGTATATATAAGTAGGCCGTCCCAGTTTTCTAAGATAAATAGCGAACTTTTCCATTTTATCACACTGAAAATTACTAGATATACACACAAATGACTAACATTCAGCGATGAAAATTTGCGATATAACATTAGATGAATACGCCTAGTTGGCTCGTTTACAAAACGAAAGAATGAATGAAAACAATATATTTACGTCTATGTGCATTGTAAACTAAGCCTGTGTGAAACACGCTATATTTTTAGTTTTTTAACATGAAAAAAATACACGTAATTAGTATAGAATTTTTTGAAAACAAATCTGAAATTTTCATTTTCACTTTTTACCTAATATATAATATAATACCGTTTATATTGTCATATTTTATTTTTTTTATATAAAAAAATAAAATTTAAAAATGGGTTAATGACTGTCATTTTACACACATATGTGGTGGTAATGTTTATTTTTCGAGAAAATTTAAAAACACCCTCGTAAATTTGCGTATACAAGATATCGAAGTCAACCAAGCGATAATGGAGTACACATTGACGTCATATATAACATGCGTAAGACGAACGCTCGATAATCATGAAAAAAAAATCAAAACACAATGGAAACAAATGCATTTCCATATTCGATAGTAATTAATTATACTCGTTACGATTTTATTTGCAACAGTTCAACGAATATTGTCGAATATCAATATTCGAGAATTCGAAAAAAATTTTGAGCGCGTGCATCGTTCGGTATTTTGAAAAAAAAATGTTTTTTTTCTACTTTTTGCACGTCAAATTCGACTTTTTTTTTTATTGGTAACGCTTAAAAATTACTTTTACCGGTTGGCTGGCACGCGATACTGCGACTTTTCAACCTACGCTACAATGAAAATAAATTTCGCAGACGTTTTATATGCATATACGTATATGTGTATTTATTTGCGTGTGTATGTTTACAAATTTTTGACGAAATAATGATTTTTTTCAGTATTTTTCACACACACACACACACACACACACACACACATATATATATATATATATATATATATATATATATGTTAAATGTGCTGGTCGTAAATTTTGCGAAATTTCTGTAAAAAGTGTAAAGAACTGATTCATTCAGTGTGCAAATTTTATAAAAGCGCATTCTTTTCATCAATCAGTCGAATATTTTTGTTTAATGTTGGGAAAAAAAAGATAATGATTTCATTATGAATCTGAAAACATTTTCTTTTCTTTGACTTTATTTTTTTTAATACGATATAAATAATTATAATAATTTTAATATTCTCCATCCGCTTTTAAATAATCGTAAATTTTGATGTATAATAATAATTAAATCAAATATATCAATTTTAATATATCCTCAAAAACCGAATAATATAAACTACATTAATTTTTTTATTGCTTGAAACGGCTGTTTTTAAGCCAAAAAATTTATGTTATGAAACACGCAATTATTTTGCATTGATCTTTTTTATTGTAATTATTTTTAACAATGTAGCTTAAAATAAGCAGCGTTGAATACGTTTAAACATATATATAAATTGAAATATTTTCATATCTTTTTTTGCGTATTAGAAATAATAAAAATGGCATTAAAATTATTTTCTATACACGTATTAAATATATACACCCTATTTATTTCAACATATTATATATTCAGGTAAAAATCTAAACATCTTAAAATTAAAAAAAAGACTAGAATAATATCAATTATTTTATTGAAATGAAAAATAAGTTTTATCTATAGTTAATATGTAATATTTTTTTTAAAAGTCAATATTTTGATTCCTAAACAAACATATTTTACACGTTTGTAATGAAGAATGAATGACTATATGATTTTCTGAATACTAAAACGCAAAAAAAGCTCTCTGTGACTCAGTGTTTAGTAGTTTTTCCGGGAAAACTTCATCGTTGACATTAGTTAAAACTTTTATCAATCGGAATTTTTCGCACTTTATACATCACATTTATATTAATGTATAATTGAAAAAAATGAATAGATATTTATCAATGTTAACAATGATAAATCGTAGACACAATTCGCATTAAAATATGAATGGTACAATATTTCAAAAATAGATAGTTAATGCGATCATCCGTAAATTTTGCTATTTAGAATATTATCTACATGCTCAATCTGTTTATAAACAGATTCTATTCTTCGTTTCATTTACATTAATATTATAAGCATGTTTTTCCTTTGTAAATACCGGAATATTTATTTAAATTAAAACTATTCGCAAAATTCTATCGTATATAAATTATTTTTTTATGCAACAAATACAATATAATAATTTAAATTTATGATAAAACAATAGTAGGTTAAATTGAAATTGAAATTTATCGATTCGAATTCGTATTCAAAATTCATTATTTTCAGTGCATATTCGCTCATAATATTGAAATGATTTAATATAAGATTTCGCAATATAGTTGCCGTTTTGATTTATATTTATTTATTTATATAAATATATATATCAACAATTTGTTATTATCATAATAGTAGGTCGCATAATGTTCAAAATAGAATATCATTTTTTTTTTCTCTTTCGACATGTTAATTTTCAACAAAGTTTTTGCAATTCGCGTTCTATTTTTGTTCGATCTTTAGAATTTTACGTAATAGAACATTACTCTCTGTCTAAATTGGGTGTTTAAAATTTCAAGCTGAAAAAAAAAATTCAATTTCGTTTCAGCCTTCAGAAGATATTTTAACAGTTACAAAAAGAACATTATTTAAAAACATCGTAACGCCCTTTTTTTAAAAATATTATTTGTTTAAAAATATTATTTTTTCCGTTGTATTTAATAATGTAAAATTCTACTTAATATGTTTATATTCGTCTGATAAAAATTGCATATAATAATTATGAAAATATTCAGGTGAAAATAAATAAACAAGAAAAAAATTCCAGACACGTGTTGCTCCAGGAATGAAGTGCCGTTCTGAAATTATACCTCGTTTATTTTATGTTCGTTAACATCTTTCGATGTCACTTTTTTTTTCGGATGAACGATTGTGTTCCGTCACAGCATGTCAACCAAAATTGACTGTCTGGTGCCGAAAAAAGAATTCAAACACTTCAAAAAGGACATATATTTTATTTTTTGAAAAATAAATCGCACTATATAAACGTTAGATACAATTAGAAATTTATATGCCCATCGCTCGATTTGAATGCTATGTCGAATATATATATATATATATATATATATATATATATATATATATATATATATATATTAAGCGTGTGAATGTAATTTATCTTGTTTCAATGCTTTACATGTGTTAAATTATAATGTCAAAATAAAATTGATGGTATGAATTCTGAATTCGGTGAAAAAAAACATCTATGTGGGTGTAAAATAAAATATCATTTATAATTCGGTTAAATTTTTTGAACGGGCGGATTTGTTATTTTTTCAAAATATTGTTTTATTTTAAATGTGTATAAATTACAATTTTCGTATAAAAACACAAATATTAATTTTTAAATAATTTTAAAGGTTTATTGTATGAATATTTAATGGAAAAATAAATTAATATCATAAAAGATACTACTTGGTAATATTTTTTTTTTTTATACATAGAAAAAATGTTTCATACAATATTAAAACGCTTTTAACTTCGAACTGTATTACATAATCATATTTTCTTCAAAATTTTACGATTCATATTATTCAAAGATTTCTTAGATTTAATGTAGTCGATTTTCATTCGTATTCTGAATTAATAAATATAAAATTTAATGTATCTAAAATTGGCAGCGATAATTTCATATGAAAATTTTATGTTCAGCTGAAAAATATCAATCTAACAAAAGACAACTATTTTCATATACATTATTACAATGAACTATTATTATAAATACTTTTACAATAGCACCTAATCTTTTTCATTGAAAAAAAAATAGATTATTTGTTGCATCTGTAAACGTTTTTTTCAACACACTCTTTTCACTAGTTCATGATAACATCACGTTTATGTTAAAAAAAACATTGTTCAAGGATTTAAATCGTTTATATGTACGTCAAATATCACAAATAAACAATTATTTTATGATTCGAAAATGTCGGAAATAGGAACAGTTATTTACGTTAATATCACAAGTTTTTTAATAGATCATTTATCGATGACGTCTTTTAGGAAGGATGCTCATTTAAAATCAACGTAGATTTGTCGAAAATTGTGTTAATTATAAACAAGAGTTCAAGTTCGTGAATATAAAAAAAAATAGGTTAACAGTTTTCATTGTAAATGTTGAAATTTTAAATTCATATAATGAAATGAAACTTTTAATATAATAAACACAATTTCAAAGAAAACTAAATATAGATAATGAATGTTTTAATTAATATTTTCACAATGTATTCATCTGAAAACTGTGTAATTACTTTGTATATCAACTTATAAAATCGATAACGGCAATCTATTATATAATTTTAATAGAAATTTTCAACGATAAATCAAAAATTTTCAATTGCGACGTAATATTTCTTTATACATTTCGTATTTTTAAGGCATCTGTTTACATATCAATTTATTATAAGGTTTCATATATATATTTACGTGTAAAATTGTAAATTCTTAGATATTTAAAATAAGCGTTTCATACAAAATGGAACATTTTTTTTTTGTAATAATTTTAAAAAAGAATAATATATTTTATTATTTGATCAAATAATTTTATTTATCATCAAAAAATAATATTATTTTGAAACACACACATTTATAAAACATTGTTTCTATCATAAATTATTATCATTGATAGAGATAATATATTTCAAATATAAAGATATTTACGAAAGATTTATTACTATTATAACATATCATTAATATATATATATATATAGTATAATAAATTTTCACGAAGGTTAATAGAAACATATGCAATTGTATAAATCGCAATTTCACATTTGCAATTTGCATCGTCGAATTTGTCGCGCATGATTGACGATATGGCAACACTTAAACATCGAAAACGGGTCAAATCCCTCCTCCCCACACTCCCCCTATGTACCCCTTAAATAATCCGATTAAACGGCATTTTGCAGAGGCGCCTCGGGTTCATTATAAAAGCCAAAATTCGGACCGTGCCCATCGTGCGATATATACTAGAATAATAGACTTGTCCGATGTTAAATTTATTTACTGTCGCAGCTGGCACGACACGTCTCTTGTTTTGTTGTTTTTTTTTTGTTGTTGTTTTTACTCTTTCTCTTTCTCTCTCTCTCTCTTTTCGATTCTTTCGAGAGCTATGGTCGTTAGTCTACGTGACGCGTTTGGACCAAAAACGTCATTTTAAACGGCGCGCGCTTTTGAATTTTAACCACAAACACTGTAATGATACATTGAACGACATCTTCGATATATAACTTTTTAAATAAAATATATCGCTAATTATTATAAAATTAATTTATTATATATCGATAAATTTTAAGATTTAATATTTTTAAATTTTATATATGATAAATAAATATTTCTTTAATGAACAATTCATGTAATTTCAAAGTACTAAGTTCTGCGTTGCTTTACTTATTATTATATAATATTGAATCTAAACATGAAAACGCCGTAATTAGAATTGTGATACAAAATAATGAAAGACGAGACTATATATAGAATTTCGGAAAATCTTAAACGGATCTTTGTGTTGTACGGTGTATTTATCTGAACATTAAAATCAAAAAGAGAACGTTTAAATATTTTTTTAACGATTAAATTTATTCTCAATATACATATATTATTGAATAAAATTTTCTTTTAACCAATATATGTGAAAAATATTCAACATTCATATTATATGTGTTCAATTTTTTTTTTTATAAAATTTACTTGCAAATAACTAATAACACACTATAAAGCCTATTTTATTAAGGGGCTGACCTAAAAACACACTTTTATCGTAGAAGAAAGAAATATGTAGAAAAGTGCTTGAAAACTTTTATTCTTCGCCAATAAATGTGTAAAGCCTACGCGTCGCTTAATATGTTTTCATTCAATTTTCACACTTCGTTTTCGCTATATGGAAAAACTTTTTTGTTTTCGCCTTTTCATTTTGTAGTGCATCTTTTTTTTGTTTTTTTTTTAGTTACACTTAACCACGTTCAGGGCTAAAAGAAATTTCATTTCCGACCCGCAGCAAAGTTCACTTCGTGGGCAGAAGTTTTGCGAGCGTTCGGTTGTCATATTTTATTTTGAAATAAAAAATGGAAATATGTGGGTGTAAATAATAATAAGTGAATAAATGAAAATGCAAACTTTCATTGTGTGGGTGTTTTCATTTAAGAATATATATATATATATATATATATATATATATACTAAAGGCCCAGGAAAATCGCAATAACGAAAACTAATCCATTTTCCCGCTTTTCCAGAGCGAATTTGTGTTTATTTTACCCGTGCGAAAACTCTTGTATAATATGGCAAATTATTAATTTTCATAAATTTTATATATAATATGCATCAATTATATTTTTGTTTTTTTAATACTAATTATTTTTTTTATGAAATCGAATCATATCTATCAAATCTTGTATTAATCTTCATTTAATAATTGCCTAATATTAAAAATATTAATATATAGAAATTTATTTCTTTTTCGAATTAAAATCTATTCGTATATAATAAAATATCAGAAAACTTTTACGATTATCTTAACGGAAATAAATTTGACCTTTTCATGATCCGTCGCTAAATTATTATTTTCTGTCATTTTTCACAATACATTATTTATATTGAATTTTAATAATTTATCTTATTTTTTTTCTATAAAATATTTGACATATATATATATATAATAAAAAACTTTCATCTTCAATTTTGATGTGACGATTCACGTGAAAGACGCAACATTTACGCACATACATTTTAACGTGATGACGTATTTACGTTGAATAATTTAGATCAAATTTATTGATTGTCAAATGCGTTTATATAACATTTCTGAGTTGACGTTTTGTGTTATTAAATATAAAAATGACGTGATAATATTTTATCGTAATCGACAATAAACCAAAAAAAATCCACACATCTAATCAATTTTTATGACACGTAGTCGTTAAAATAGCATCGTGCATTTTTCTGACTTCAATTTTTCATAATAAACTTTTTTCTATTAGATAAAATATTTCAATTTCACAATAAAAGAACCGAAAGTTCGAAGCAAAATTAACAATATTATATACGACAAAAAATTAAGTTGAATCTAAGAAACTCGAATAGGAGGCCAAGGTTTTTTCTAAATTTTAGCGTCCCTTGCTTATTGTGAAATAATATATTTTTTATCATAACTACAAGATTTTATTAATATTTCATCCAACTATTTATCATTTTGTTCTAGCGATGAAACGATTCTAAATTTATGATATTGTTTAATATATATAAGCTCAAGCTTTCCATTTCAATCGAAATAAATATTTTCTTTTAAGCCTTGAGTGCTGCATTTGAACCACCTTTACAAATTTTTTTTCATATAGATCTCGGTTAAAAATACTTTAAAGGTAAAACCGAAACCAATTAGTATCAAACGAAAATTACACAACCGATTAAACGAAACCTTGAAATGTCAAATGGTGATATTATTTCGCATGCGAAAGCCTTGGCACCGAAACGTCCAAACATTTAATGTACTGCGATTTTTGCAAAATTATTGAAATTTTTTCGCAGATTATTCACGCTGATAACGAATAAATACGAATATATCGTTTATTTATTTGAACGATTAAACGATTTGACACAAATATATTTATATTAAACGATACACCAGGGGGTGGTGATTAAAGTTCCATCAGTGTCTTCTGCATGGTAACCGTGTTATATTTGAAACATATCACGATCGATTCTATTCTAAAGAAAATAAAGAGACAAAGAGATTTTGTGTGAGAATAAAAGCTCTGCTGTGACTTTTGTTAATTAACTTTTGATAAAATACTTTAAATTGGCACATGTCGCTCGGTGTAACTTTGCCAAAACGTGTTAGATAGACTCGTCTACGGTGCACACGAATGAATCGACAAAGCGAACAACATTTGAGAATAATTAAACGGTCGTCTACAAGAGTAACGCATCTAATGTTTATATTTAGTATCAAACAATATTTAAACACGTGACAAATTCGCAAAGTGCTGCAACATAATTTTATAACACAACATCTAGCAAATGTATCGCATAATATTCATCAAAGTTAAAGTTAACCGTTGTTATTTTGAACGATCTGAAAATAAATATTTTTTGTATTTGAAAATTAAGACTGATAAAATAACAGTAATAATTGATATTGAAAATATTGATATATATTTAAAAAAATGTATATATATATATATATATATATATATATATATATATATATATATATATATATATAATAAAAACAACAATAAATATTATATGACTTATGCGTATAATTATATGTTATATAAAATATGCTATATATTCATATAAAAATGATAACACATCAAAAACATTTCTCTAATAATTGATAATAAAAAAATGTATGGCAACACCGCAAATATTGCATACATTATACAAACGTAAATATCGAGCGAAAACAAAGAAATTTAATAGTATATAAAAATAAAAACTTAAAAACATTATTTGTTTTGATATTATTGCACTTTGTGCGTTCAATTCAACCCTCTCGCTGAGACGTATCGCAAATATCAACAAATAAAATAGCGTCGGCGCCGCGACGGACATATTTCTCGTAAACGATGACAATTTAACGACATTTAAACGTTATCGGACTCGAATTATTATATATATATATATATATATATATATATATATATATATATATATATATATACGACTCGCGATATTTTTAAAACGTTCTAATGATATTATATATATATTTTATATTTTGATGCGATTGACGAACGGCGAGAAAAATTCTGATAAACAAAACAGACTTTTCCGCGTGATTCGTCAGTGAAAAATATGGAAAATGGTTTCGTGTGATATAATAATAATAATATATGTAATTTGCAGTCGTTTTATTTTATTTTATTTTGAACGATCGAACGAGGAGGCCATTAAGACAAATTTATTATGAAAATAAAATGTATTCGAGAGCATATTTCAAATTTCGCAATGAAAAACGATAGCGCTTCATTAAACATATTTATATGCAAAGAACATGGAATCTTATATATATATATATATATATATATATATATATATATATATATATATATATATATATATATATATATATATATATATATAATAAATTTATAATAATCAAGATATATGCGCGTTATTGGCAATTTATTTATATAATACATATCTTTCGAAAATCAAATTTATTTATTTTTTATTCATATTTAAAACAAATATATCATATATTAAATAATATAATATTACAAATTTGAGTGTACAGAATTAAATTCAACAAGAATCTTCTATTGATAAATTGATACAAATTCAGTATATAAAATGGGCGCGCGCATATAGTTTTATTTTTGATATAATATTATATATATATATATATATATATATATATATATATATACGAATGCTGGAAAAATGGAAAAAAATATGAAAATGTCGTGAAAAATCGCGTCGGTCGGTTTCCGCATTTTTCCGAACGGGTTTAACGTCCGCGTTTAATTGCCTTATATTAGCCGGGTCGATTCGAAAGGATTTTCGTTTTCTATTTCGTTTTTCCGACGCGACAAAGTCGACAAAAAAATAATAAATAATGACGATGAAAAATCGCATATTTTTCCACTGTACGATACGATTTTGTTCTTGTGAAGGTCGGGATAATGCACTCTCGGTAAAACTATATAAAGCACGTTACTAAAAATATGTGAATTTCAAAAAAAAAAAAAATCAGATTTTCGCGTGTGTTTTATAAAAATGGATTTATTCCAAAATTTTCGTTCTTTTCAAGCTGATTTTAATGATTAAATTTTCTATATTTAAAAAAATCCAATGGATTTTAATGATATATAAAATTATTTGTAATGAAAAATATAGTTGAAGATAGTAATCGATCTTTATAATTTTATTTATATCAATATATTTTTATTAATTTTGATATCTTTCTAATAATTTGTTGGGAATATTTATAGAAAAAAATGACAATATATATATATATATATATATATATATATATATATATATATATATATATATATACATCAAAACATTTATATAATATTATTCATATAAATATAAAATTTTCATGATTTAATAAGATATATAATATGTATTTCTAATTTATATTATTTACATTTTGTCTAAATATATAGTATAATATATTATATTAAATTTTATAATTTGCATTTAAATTTCATTCGAATTCAATAAATATAGTTAGAAATCTCTTGATTAAGAACATATTTAGAATAACACATCCAATTGTAATTAGATAAAATATAATTTAATCCCCACTGATGTCACACTAATCGGACTCGATAATATAACTAAAATATAAACGTGAATTTATTGTATTATAGATATATATATATATATATATATATATATATATATATATATATATATAAATAATAGTATATATTTAAAATATCATAATACGATTCGATGGACTAGAAAAAAAAAAATAATCGGTTCAGATGAAAAAAAAATAAAATGAAACGTTTTCAGAGCACGTTACAGAAATTCTGTGTTTCATTGAACGTTGCGTCAGTTTCTTCGAATCGTCGGAGCACAGTCACCATATTATGGGATAGCCCCAACAAAATGCGAGCGAGACGATACTATACGCGCTGACGAATGTATGCGAGAGCGGCGATAATGCGCGTGAACACCGATTTAGACGGCAAAAACGGTTACGAAACGCGAAATGCCGTCTGGCTCGGTCGCATTCCCGGGAAATAAAACGGGACCAGAAACGTGATAAGTGGTTCGAAATTCGTTTCGTATTTCGATTTATAGGATTGCCGCTTGGTATACAACTTTCGAAACCGTCCGAAAGAAAAGCGCGTAAAAAGCTCATCATACAATTAACTTTTATCAGTTCATACAATATAATCTACTATACTAGACTAATATTTTTTTTTTATAACAAATATACCTCAATATAATATTTCATACATATTAACAATAATATTTATACAAATTAATTAATAATTATTATAAAATTTCGATTATTAAAATATTATATTACGTACACGTGTATAAACCGTTTACCGCCATTATTAAAATACAGAAATATATTTATACATCTAATACGCCGTCTTATTAATCGTAATAAAGATAACTTAGTCGTAAATTTAACCCAGTTTTGCGTTTATTCGAAATATCATAATATTTTTACGAATTAAATTAGTCAAAATTTCACCGGTTAAATCGCACTCGATTATTGAGAGCGTATTTTATTATTACGCTCACTTTATTATAATATTATAAATCGAGGATAAATATTATTTTCTATTTTATATGTACGCGTTTCGTTTAATATATAAAGTCGATAGAATGAACAAATATTTTATTTTTGCGATAGTTTTTTCCGTTTATATATTTTATATTAAAACACATTTTTCAATCTCACGCTTCGCCGTGATGAATGGCAACTTTCAAACGTCAAGGACTCAAATCGACGGGTTAACCTCACAAAAAAAAAAATGGATCCTTGAATTACGAAGGACCATTCGCAAAAATCTTCATTCACAAATATTCAACAATAATAATATATATTCATAAATTTATTCGAACACAACAAAAAAAAAAATTTTTTTTTTCGTTCATCGAATGAAGGATTTCGTATTCAAAACGTTGTTCATAATCTACTTCAGATATATATCCTGTTATGTTATATATTATATAAGGAAACTTTATGACTGATAATATTGACGTCTTCATTTATGCTTAGAATATGAAATTTCTATCGATCGTCAAACTCGAATTTCGTTTCTATCAAAAATCCAAGGACGTAAACTTTCTATAATGCTTCATACATATTTTTTCTTTTATAATATAATAAAAAAATATCAACAAAAAATAAATAAAAATATTATATATATAATATCATATACTAATCTTTTCAAAATATTTTATACATAAAATCCTAAAAAAAATCAAATGAATATTATATATTATAAAAAAGATGACACAGTATATATAAAACTATAGTCATTTAAAAGTTTGATTTTTTTATATATTATTTAAATATTTAAATCTAATATATTCTAAAATGAAAATCGTATATTTTTCAATTCTTTTCAACGTAAAAAACAAACTTTTTGTCTATTAAATTATAGTAAACGACTACGTTTTATATAAGAATTCGCTATTCAAAATGAATATAAGCAGACGAAACATCAAACGATTGGAAAATTTTCTCATAGATACAATTGAAAAAATACGAGATAATTTTGAAAAATACTAATATTTACTTATTTACCATAGCAACAGTTTTACAATATATTGAAAAATAGTGATATTTTCGCATATAAAGAAAACAATATATATTTGAAAAGAAAACAATACATATATACAAAATATCGTAAATTCAGAATTCAACTAGTATAAAAGCAATATTATATGAAAATATGAATGATTTAATAAAAACATTTTTTCTATGTTAAACATATTGAATATGCAACAGACTGAGGTCGTTTATATATTTTTATTATACATCAATATGTATTAAGTATTATCGATATATTTTAAAATACATCAATCAATTTACTCATAAAATTAAAAATAATTGAAATATTCTAAATTTAACGTCCATTTCGAATTCGATTTATGGAGAATAAAATATTTAAAGCGCTTTAACAGACGTCCAATTAGCGTACGATTTCAAAAAAAAAACCCTTCGAATACCCAAAAAAAATATATACACCCGCATAACGAAATCTTTCAAAATTTGGGTCAAAGAAATTAATCACGCGAATATACTCGCATAAAGCATTTATATATCTTCATCCCTCGCGTCTTCGTTTACAAGAGAGACACAGGTATGCGATAAATTAAGCCGCATCGTGTAAAAACGTTACATTTTATATATATATATATATATATATATATATATATATATATATATATATATGTATATATATATATTTTTTTTGGACGTTAAACCTCGAAAATTACGAGGTGTGACGTCGTCGGTCGGTCGGGTGTCACTTTTTTTTAGTATTGTTTTTATAGTTTTTGTATCTTTTATGCGTTTCGCTGTATACTTGTGCTTTACGGCGATAAAAATGGCGGAAAAGCTCAATGAAAAATCCTCGAAGAGTGAGCTTTACGCGGCAAGGATTTTTTTTTTTTAGTATCAATAAATAAATTATTTCATGTCTAAAATAAAAATATTTGGAGAATCTTTTAAAATTTTAATTTCTGAAAAATATATTTTATATATAAAAAAAAAATATTTAATTGCACAAAATATGACGTAATTCATTTTTATAAATATACATATATTGTGACTTTAAAAATAAAAAAAAAGGAAATGTGTTATTTTTAAAGATAAGTATATCCGTTATATTATATATAACATTTAATTTACTTGTCTCGATAACATCATATATTGTTATTTTATCAATATTAAATTATGAATATTACCATAATGTTATCTAAAAATACACAATACTTTTTCATTGCCAAAAATAGATCCTATAAAAAAAATCTGCAGTATAAAAATATAAATAGAAATAATTTTAAATATTCTTATTTCGTTAAAATAAGATGTATTGAAGAAATTTAGTTATTTATCGAATTATCCAATTATTTTTAATATATACAATATAACTCTAAATTAAACATAATTATTGAAGTCTAGATGTGAGTTCAATTTTCTTAGCACGTGGATTTAATACATGTTATTAATTCGACGAACCATTTTAATATAAAATTCCTTTTCTATAATTACAATTTATATATATATATATATATATATATATATATATATATATATATATATACATATATATATATATATATATTAGTAGCTCATTCATATAAAATTATTTTTTTCATATTATTATAGAAGTGATATCGTCAAAAATAAAATTATTTTAATATACTTTTTTTATGTCATGTTTCAATAATAATGTTTCTGTTACTAAGTCGATTATTATTCCAGATTTTTTTTATACTGTATAATGCAATAATTGCGATTCATAACACGTAACGGTAATAACGTCGAAGTGTAACAAACACAGCAAATATGATACAACGAAATTTTCTTTTGAAAGGAAAAATCTGTCTGTATAAAAATTTTTCTCGTAAAAAAAAACGAACGTAAAAAAAATAATAATCCTTTTTCTTGTCAAGGTCTTTACAAAAGTCAAGTACATTTTTAAAAACACACTAAATGCTAAACTCAGCGTGAAGGTTCTCTCGAATGTAATCCATTACCGAACAGGAAAGTTTATATATAATACACACACACATATATATATATATATATATATATATATAATATATATATAATACTTTCTGATTGAGAAACTCTAAAACAAGGTTATATACAATTTTCTTCATAGACCTCATTATCAGTTGATAATTTAGTTATTATTACTTGTTACGACCTTCTCTAGTATAAGATTTTCTTATAATATTTTCTCTATTTATAATCAAATAAAAATTAAAATAATAATCTAATTTTATTTCAATTATTATATTATCTCATATTTTAATATGATAATATTCTCTTTTAAAGTACATCGATAACTTTGACACTTCTTGGAAAATATTTCGACGAACACATTTTTTTGTTCATATAAAATGTTACGTTTTATGAGACAAACAAGTTTCAGTTTTTCCAGTGACATTTTTACAAATATTTTTCTTGTATACAAGACAAGCTTACGACGAAAGCTCTCCCGCTAATAATCTGAATCGTTGACGTACAAGAGAGCCGAATGCTTCGATAAACATATAGCTTACTTGTACAATTTTCCTAGAACGAATTTCATTCTTTACGCATATTTTTATTTCGAACTATTCTCAAAATATTCCATTATGTAAACTATTATACTAATATTCCAATATAATGATTCACAGCCGCTATTTTCTATTTCATCATACAAATAATGAATGATATCATTTTTTTTCTCTCATATATTATTATATAATTAATCATACATACAATAATTTTATTAATGAATTAACACAATACAATTCATTAATAATTCAAAACGTTAAATATTAAAAAAAATATATATATATAAAATTAATAACCATCTTAAAATTCTACAAAGGTTAAACTTTAAAACGTCCGTTTATTCATCCTTGAAAATAAATTATTATATTAATTGCCGTCAGTCAATCCTATAGCATTAATGAACTACGGACAAACACTAAAAATAAAATAACAACAACCGAAATAAATAAATAAATAAATAAAAAATAAACGCAAAACCATCATCGTCCTTTGACAATATTCACACCGTCTAAGAGTTAATTTATTTTCGCTTAAAAAGTGTAAAATATCGGGTTCGACGAACCCCGCGTTAACTAAAGGGTTAAACACTATTTAACTTAATCTCGAACGAACGCGGGTTCAACGCCTGATGTCGACTATGCGTACCGTTTTTGTTCACTTTAATTATCTTTGGAAAATTTTATAAAGAAAATGGGAAAAGGCAACCGAACATTTTCGTTCGTACACAAAAAAAAAAAAAATTTGTTTCATATTATAATTTCACTCGATAGCTTTCATTTTTAAACTAAAATTTATATATTGAGATAAAGAAAAAATATTTGATATTATATAATATCAAATATTAGAATATATTATATATTTTAATTTCTTAAAATTTTAATTACTCTCGCGTGACTAGTACAATTTTTTTTTGCATTATCATCTGAAATTTTATTTTATTATAGAATATCGTATTCCAGGTATTATTTCGTTATTAAGGTCAAACTCGCGCACATATATGGAATATATTTTTTTTTTACTTGTTCCACGAATTCAATTCATTAATTGTTTCAACGGAATTATTATCCGATAAATATTTATAATATCGTTATATTTTTTTTGTTATAGTAAAATCGGATTTCGTTTAATTACTTAATTAGTTAGATGTCTAAACCTATGTTAAAACTGAAAACTAATTTGTATATTGAAGAGAAAATTTTTGAATGTATATTAAAATGTAAAATAAAAAATTTTCAATGTAAAACCTTGAAAGAATAATATCAAATATTTGTCATCAGGCGCAAAAAATTTGTGAGAAACGTCATGTTTTATCGGCCTATTTTTACTTTTTGTTAATACTTTTTTATATGATGATAAAGCAATAAATTACGAAACGAAAAACCTTCATAGCGAGCACGTGCCCTTATAAATCTTTCGTTTGTTTCGCATAAAGAAAAAAAAAATAGAAAATAATATGAGAGGAGAAAGAAAAAAAGAAAATTAATGAAGGTTCGAACGGTGTTAAAATTCTTAGCGGCATAAATACATATATTATATATACAATGTCGATCGGAAAATATTTTTTTTCTAATAAAAGGATTTATAAATGATACCTCATCAAGGACAGAGTCCTCGACCCATTTACTTATTAATACATTATAAATTTTACTGTCTCGTAAATAACAAAATTTACAATAGGAAAATTAAAAATAAAATCATTTACAATATTTATTTGTTTTTTTTTAACAGTTCATGGTTGTTCTATATTATTGATTTATTAGCAATCACTTAAAAGTATCGCTGGTTTAAAATTAACACAGTATCAAGTAGTGCTTGAAATAATTATATATTTAGGAAAACAGTAGTTAAAAAAATCAATGTCATTTTAATACTTTAAAAACACAATTATAATTATAATTTAAATTAATATTTAAATAATATCCTAAAACTTAAACATAAATCCCATTGCATTCGAGTGTAACATGTTACCAATTAATCTATCTCAAGTGCTGCATACTGAATATAATGCATCGATAATACTTTCAAGCATTAAATACGAATATATTATAAAATAATATATATATATATATATATATATATATATATATATATATATATATATATATATATATATATTCACAAAACATTATAATAATAAATATGATGGCAGAATCGATGGTTATATTAATTTTTAACATAAACATATTGATTACGACCTTGCATATCTTATCTAATCTGACGTTATTTACAACCCTCGGTTAATTATGTTTTCTCCGCGGAATTTTCCAGAAGATTTTTCCGCGATTACAACTAATGAAAAATTGTGATACGAACACATCATCGACATGTTTTTTTTTTTTCACACCAATAAAAGTAAACAAACGCGCTTCTAAACGATTACTTTCCTTTTCTATATATATATATTTTTTTCAATAAATATAATACTTACAAACGATTTTCACAATCTAGATCAAGGTCTGAAAAATTTCATATGACCTTAAATTTATAGCTGAATTAATTCGCATGCCTATTTACGTATTTATCCAAAATGTGTTTACATTTTCCATATGACTACTCATTCTGTTTATATGTACATCTCAATATATACATATATTATGAATAAATTGAATATATAGCTAATATTTACATTTTTTTTACATAATAAAATTATGTCAAATAAATATTTGACATTGCTCGTACAAATATTTAACTTACCCTTTTTTTATTAAAATGTTCTAATGAATATTATATTAATACTTTATGTTATAATTATATTAAAAATTAGTCAAATACGAAACTTTATATAATTTTTTATACATATTTATATAACATCCGATTTTATATTAAATCTAGAATAGTTCGTCTTTTGTCTGAATATATCTTTTATACGCTTATTGTCTTGTTTGTTATATATATATATATATATATATATATATATATATATATATATATATATACATAGTATATTATTGGTTATTTTTTCGGAAGTCGCTCGTTTACAATTCCACAAATTTATCGTCGTCTCATACAATTTATAATATATACTGCATATATATTTATATGAGCATTTACAAGCGGCGCCTGCAAATATTCGGCGCCGACGTTTCGTCGACAAATAAAAACGTCGAAATTCGAAATGTCGCCGTTAAACGTCGACAAGGAGGAAAAACGTCGACGGACGACGTCCTCGTCAAGTTTTTTAAACTACGGAAAATTCGCACGAATTTTCACATTTCAACAAAGAAAACCTATAAATGCTTTTTTTTTTTAAATCAAAATAAACAAAGAATGCATCGCGTTTTAAAACTATTTTTATATATTAATATATAATATAAAGATTCGATGAACTCATATCATTATTTATTAAATTTTAACATAGACGCTCGATATAATATAATTTTGATTTATTTCATGTATACCGTTAAGACATTTATTTCAATAAAATTTAACTTAATATTGTCTCTATATATTGTATTTATTTTATTTATATTTAACGTTGAACGAATATCGATATAAATGTTATAATATCTGCTAGTCGAAAAGTGCTCGTATAATATAAATTGTGATCGTAAAATAACTCGATGAATTATTACAAAATAATCTGTGTAATTTACGACAAATAAATGGCGCCGAATGACGTCACAATCTTAACACTATCATCGTATAAAATATGTGCCAAAATTTAACGTTAAATCGTAAATTTGTCACGCGGTTAGTTTTGACACGTCGGTGACACGTTTAATTTTTCACATTTTCTATTGAATCGTAAAAGAAAAAAGGTTGAATTTTATATATATATATATATATATATATATATATATATATATATATATATATATATATGCAATTTTAAAAATTATATTACGTAATAAGTATTTTACAATTAACAAATTTCGCTGTGTCGTTTTGAACCCTAGTCGATGTCGTTGAACTGAAACAACCCAAAGTTTTCAGTGCGGTTAGCGTAACGTATAATGAATTCAGATCGTGGAACGGGTAACGTCAAAAACCTTCGAATAGCATTCGTAATTCTGGGAAATTCGCGGTTTATTATGGTGAAAGCAAAAAAATAATAATAATAATAAAATTTAAAAAAAAATGACACACTTGAATCGACACAGAATCAAAGATTTATTATGACCATTATTATTATACGTTTCCGGAAAACAAAAGTTCCGGGAAATTACGAACGAAAGCCTCGATGATGATTGTCACGCTATAATGCAGAGTAGAAATCGTCGCTGAAAAAGTTCACGCCCTACTCGGCTGAAATTCTGACAAATAAACGTAATATGACTGATTAATTGCCCATTATTTCGCAGTATTCATTATATTTCAAAAAAAAAATCATTTCTTAGATAATTTTAATATATCTATGATTGATTTCAAAATAAAATCGAAACTTTTTATCTTATCTATATTATACTATATTTAATTATTACATGTATACTGAAAATTTATTTTCTCCGATGTATATATTATTTAATAAATATGATGTATATATATATATATATATATATATATATATATATATATATATATATATATATATATTAATAATCGGTGCCAAATATTTTTGCGAAACATGCAAATTAATTTACAACATTAACTCAAACAAGTATATATTTATAGAATTGTTAAAATTCCACAGCTTAATCAATTTTATATGCCCACACGTTGATTTTATATAAATTATAATTCTTGCTATATGATTTATTTAATGTTTTTTTTTAAATTACGATAAATGTTATTTACGTGTGTTTTTTTTTTATTTTGTTACAGATTTACTATATAGACAGACGATAGTCATCAATAATAATCCGTTAGAAGTCGAAATTATTGATATATCTGGTGAAGGTGAAGACTGTTTTCCAGTTGAACAGGTAAATATTATATAATAAAAAAATAATAATTTTAATTCTATATATCTTTAAATTTATTCTGAAATAACAAAAAAAATGAGATTGAAAATATAATGTAGAATATATAATATAATAAAAAAAATAAAAATATATTGATATTGTCTAAATTACAATATTTCGCTTCTATTAATTGAAAGACAATTATCGATAGAATCGTTACTATATATAGTAGCTTTTTTATTTTAACATCGGCCGAGTGGTTTCGACGAGAGGTCGTTGAATTATGCGGGTTTTTAAAGGGCGCCAATACAAAAATGTTAAATTTCAATTTTACGGTACGTCGAACGTTACGAAGACGTTTCGCATCCATACGTCCATTGACGATATTTAAACGAGAGGATATTTAATTTTACGTTTTCTCCGTCAGGTACAATGGGCCGACGCCTGTTTGGTGGTGTACGCAATCACGGACCGCAAGAGCTTTTTGCACGCGGCCGAAACATTAGCAGCCCTGCAAAAAGTCAGACAAGGTTCCGGCCCTTTGGCTCTACTAGCTAATAAGGCAGATCTCGAACATTTGAGAGAGGTGAGTTTCGATCGATTTCTAATTAATTTATCTAATCTTTTTTTTTTTTATTATTTTAAAAATGATGTAGAATGAATAATTTTTTATTTTAAAAATTCTACTTACTTCAATATACTATATGTATGTAAATATAGAGTAGTATTTATATTTGTAATGACGGGAATGCGTTAGCAATTTTGTCGTCATTTGTCGTCAAAGTGAGATTATTTGCGGTATCGTTAGGACATTGACCGACTGTGTCTCGTCTTCAGGACATTCAAATGAAACGCAGGATGTTCGCCTAATGATATTTTTAATGAAATCCTAAAAGTTCAACACTTTCATATAGTATAAAATTTTACGTCAACTAATCGATAATAATATCACTTCGCATCTATATTAATTTGATTTATTTATTGCTTGCAGGTGGACGAAATTGAAGGTAGAACGACAGCGATTCAAAATGGCTGTCCATTTTACGAAGTGAGCGTCGCCGAGAACAGTTCAGATCTGTATCAAGCGTTCGAATTTCTGGTGACAGAAAGTCGCGCACTACAAACATCGACCAAGACTCGCAAGTTCTCCGTATCGAAAATGCTTGGCACCCTCATCGGTAATAATTCAGCTGGCAAAACGGCAAACGGTATCAGCACGCCGCAACACGGTGGCACAGTGGTAGCATGTCACAAATCTGACTTGCACCGATCGAGGGTTCTGAAAAGACGTCAGAACTTCACGGCGACCGCTTCACTGTGACTGCCGGCCGGGGGCTGCAACGATCACTGTTCCACACCAGTGCCATGAAGCAGTGCACCTCATTATTATAATTGTCTATTCTGATGCCATAATTTGGCACTGCAGATTATTAATCATTGATCAATCTAATGTGTTAATCATATCAGCAGGATAACCGTTGATGTGAAATATATATATATATAAACTAGTCCTGTAAATGCTTGTAAACATTGCCAATGATTTAGTTATATGTATGTACCAAAAAAAAAAAAAAATATGGCAAAATGATCTCCAAAAATTTATGTTTAGTTCCATCGAATAATAAATATAATTTATATTTATTATGTTCAACGATGAGGTTTATTGTGTTTTTTTTTATTTTATACTATTTTATTTAAAAAGGCCCCCACCTTTCCACTCAAAAATGTATTAAATATGAAAACAAAAAAAAAAAATGATGAATCGTCACAATCGTCGTTTGATTATGTAAAAATTTTATATTTATTTTTAAGTATTAGTATGTAAGTTAAGACCAAATGCCAGTTTTAACTAAAATAGTTTATAATTATTAAGTGTTATTTAAAGACAATTTCGTATATAATCTAAAAGAAAAGCCTATTATCTATTATTATACATATAAATATGAATAATGTTGTTATGTGTATGTAAAATAATATTAAAAATGACATATCGCCGTGTTATGTGAGATTTTCGAAATGATATAACATGAGCGCGAATCTGTTATAATAAATTGACGCTCAAAATAATATACATATGTATATTATAATAGAAAATATTAATCGAATGACCAATGAAGTATTCTCATTAATAGGATTTAACTCAAAAATGTTCTTTTAATCATATTAAAAAGATTTTTTTTTCAAATTTGCCATTAAAACTTGATGTTACTATGGATTAAATTACTCATATAAAATTTTAAATTGACGCTTTCACATTATCGAATAAATTTAAGATTTTTCTGTTGTTTATCTATTCATAAATATTCTTCAATTATATTTATTCTATAAGATGAATGTGCATAAATCAAATGTGATTTCAAAAGGCCTATATTGTGCTAAAAATTATGAGAATTCTCATTGTAAAAAAAACAAATATTAAAATGACATACATATAAATTGTTAAACTTACTTTATATTTACTAAATGATATATATATATATATATATATATATATATATATATATATATATATATATATATAATCTATGTTTTATCGAGGCTGTGAAATTATTTATAATAGGAATAGTTGAGGAATTTTGAAGTAATGAAGTGAGAGTTACAATGTAACGATTTTTTTACTACTGTAATTTATAGATTTGTGTAAATGTTAAGTTAGTTAAAAAAAGAAATACACACAATAGTACTTCTGGTAATATTATATATATTTATACATACGTTTAAACAAAAATTAACTTCTATTATGATGTGTAATATAATCTACTATTTTAAAGAAGATATTTAACTTCCCAGTTGCTAAAAATATAATAAATCTAGTCAAAGAAATATCCGTGTTAAATTATAGTATATTAAAACTATTATGTAACATCATCAATAATCCATTCTAGTCAATATGTTTATTTCAATTGTAGTTTTTTTTTGTTACAAATCTTAAAATATAATTTAATTCTTATTGTTCCAATAAAAGCTACTTTAAAATATTATCAAAATAAAAAAAATTGTACTGTGAATAATAAACAAGTATCTTAAAGTGTTACAAATAATAGTTTTCACAAATCATCAGTCTTAATTATATTTCAAAATGTGTATATAAAAAATATAATACATTACAACAATAATATTAAAAATTATCAATTTTATCAAACTATTCATGTAGATATTTGAACAAAATTGACTATTGAAATATAATGATTGTAGATCAACAAATAACTAAATATATCGATGTTTCCATTATTTGTATACAAATATGTTGATTGATTATTATAGTAATTAGTTGATTTTTAATAAACAGCTGTTTCTCTTTTACAATATACATTTAATGTGCGAATATTAAAATTATCAATTATATTATATGTGAAAATTTCATTTTATAATTGTATTACACAGTACACAAAACACAATTTAAAAATAAAGTGTGTTTAAAAGAATATATCTTTTTTCTATTTTTCATCCATGTCCCATATATGGTATATAACCAATAAAATAAATAAGATCAAACATGAACCAAATTAATCATAGAACAAAAAAATATCAATTCAATTATAGGAAAAATAGATTAATATATTTAATATTTTAAAATCCAAATACACATTCCAAAAACGATACCAAATATTATATATACAATATTTATTTTATTTTTTATATAAAGGAAATTTTTTCATTAACTTTTATGCACGTAAAATAAGTATAAGCAGCTGTACATCAAAATGTTAGTTGTTCAAAATTATCTTTTTTCATTTTTCATTGAAAATAATATACTATAAAAAAATCATACTTGTCATAAGTAAAACAAAGACACGATAAAAATAAGGATAATAATTATAAACGATAAGAACAGTAAATCAATAATCTATTTATTTATGATAAGAAATAATACTAAATAACACAAATCAATACAAAAATTTTATACATAATATAATAAAGTCAAAATATTAAGTTAGTAAAAAAAGTTGATTAATCATTTAATGCATACTTTCAAATGATTCTATTAATTTAGTAATATTTGGAAAATAAGGAGTTATTAAGGTTTTTAACAATCTAGATTTATTTATATTTAACATATCAACTGAAATCTGTAAATATGTATAGTTAGCAAAAGCAATATGATGTCCAATATCAAGCAAAACGTCACATTCTTCAATCAAATCACTGCCCATCATTTCTAAGATATGTGGATGAACCATATTTAAAAAAAAGCCCTTATTTCTCGATTGAATAGCTTCACCAAGCCAAAGACAATTGCGATAATCTTCTCCGTAAGCTTTTGTGAGCAGAATTTGCTTATTTATATCTACATTAATATTTTTAAAATCATTACTTTCATAAAGCATATCGTATCTAAAAAAAAAATAATTATATTATATTCAATAATTCACCCATATAATAATAAAAAAATAATTGATTAATTATACTTTAAAATTAAGCCCAGCATTCTATTAATAGAAAAACTACATGGTGAACAAAGAATTCCATAAACTAAAGAAATTGGTGCTACAGTAAACAATTTATGTTTAGATTCCAATTGAAAATCGCATATTATTGAATATGCATCTAAATACGTATTTCTCAAAACTGCATTTCCTGAAATTTTTATAGATATTAAGAAAAGAAATAAAAAGAATTTCTTAATTTCATAAAAAGCAAATACCATAAACGTTTACTACTGATTTTTCGCATAAATCCATCATAAAATCAGTTAAATTTGATAAAACTTCTTCCACGTCATATTTAATCTCTCTGCATGGAAAAAAGAAGTTCTTTTTGGATGATCTATGAAACTAGATAAAAGCATATTAAAAATTAGCTTATGCAAGTGATGACTGATAATTGAGTTAAAAAAAAACTAACAATTCTAATATACATATTTTTCAACATATTGATAATAGCGCACTGATAATAAACATTATTCGTAACATAAAGTGTTGTAATGTGTTCTAAGATACAATCATAAAGCTCTTCAAAACTGTCAAAGGTTACCCATTCCAATAAAGATAAAACCTTATAAAAAAAAAAGAAAATACATAAGTCGTTAAATATGAAAAATGATAATAATATACAACAATACAAATGGTTACCTCATCTACATAGTCATGACCATTCCAACTTGAAATAAATATAGCCAAAAATCTCGATACCACAGGTAAACCTTGTACAATAAAATTTTGCAAAGTAACTATCCGTTTCAAAAAAATTTTTTTCTCTTCATACGAAAATGATGATTTTTTTAAATAATCTATAGGAAAAAATATAATTGTCATTAGCAATTATTATTAAGCGGCCTCTACTGTATTAGTATAATATTTAAGTTATAACTAAAATGCTGTATTAAAATAAAAAATAATTTTATATCTAATCTGATAAAATTATCCGCTAATATTTTATTGCAATAATTTACATTACTATTATTTCTAAACTTACTGTTATATAGCGTATAATATAAATTATAAGAAAACTTTGACTTCAATGAATCTTCAGCAAACATAAGAAGATGTAACCCAGCATCATTCACAAGCAATGATAAAACATTTGCAGGCGTTTCTAAAGATTGTACTAAATTATATAATATTAAATCTCTGGCACTGTAAAAAAAATAGTCTATAAGAACTGTTAAAATATTTATTTTATAATTATATATTTAATAAAGATAATATTACTTTTGAAATTCTATACATCTCTTTGAATCTGTATCACTAGAGTATAAAGATGATTGCACATGGACATAATCAATATTAGGTATAAGAGTTGAATTTTGATTTCCTCGATTCTACAATTATATTTAAAAATGGTTAAATAGATGAAAATATTAAATAATAGGCTAAATATTCTTCATAAAATAAAGAAATATTTTTTTTATTTTAAATGTTATATATTAACGCTACAAAATTACCACAGATGCTTGTTTCCACCAAATAATTCTAGTTTCTGAATACAATGCGGTTTGTATATGACATCTAGTCTGAAATAATTCATTTATATATCAGAAAATAAAAATATAGAAATTGAAAATAAATAAAAAGGGGTTACCTGAGCTTGTTGGAAAGCGTTAGCTAAAGATTTATTCACTTTTAAAAACACACTATTCATAGAAATTGTAGGAATACTCTCAGGTACATATTCGGGTCTGTAGCTTTTAAATAAATTCAATATGACAAATATCGGGTTGCAGAACTTAAAGAAGAAACAAAATAAAATTTTATCGCGTATAATTTAATTATCATATTGACAATTTAAAATGAAATTATTACTTTTTTACGTTTTTCTTTCTTAATAAGATTTAAAAGAAACAAAACTCTCATTCTTGTGACGTCGTGCGGTTTTGAAAGTATATAAACAAATTTACTTGCTATGACGTTCTATAAAGAAAAAACAAAAAAAAATCCTAAATTTGTGCGTTTTCTTCATACATAAAATCAATAGAAAGAAAAAAACATACAAATTTGTCAACGTTTAAGAGTAAAACAAAGAAGTCATAATGCAAGTCCAATATGTTCATATCAAGTAAACTATAGTCCATCAAACCTACGATAAAATTTATGTATTAAGAATATATGTTATGAGTAAAACAATGGATAAATAAACAATCTAGAGTAACATGCCTTGTAACCAATTAAGAGCGAAAACGATTTTAGACGCATTTTCTAACTTAAAATAATTACATCTTATCCAACCTATAACGTTCCACACGACTTCATCGGGCATCATTTTTTGTGGTACAATACAACTTCCTAAAAGTGACCAATTTTTGATAGCTGAAACGAAATAAATAAATAAATAAAATAAAACTTATCTATCTTATGTGTTTATTATAAATAAACAAATATGGTCAAACCCAATATCCAAAAAAAAAATAAATAAATAGGAATTAATGTAAATTATAATACACGTTTATGAATTATGTAAATAAAATTTGTGAAACGAAATTTTAATGCAAGTATTTAAAAAGAAAGTTTAACAAAATAACGCAAGACTTGAAAACGTTCAATAGTTTGTTTTATAATATTTATGAAATTACTTTATTTACGTGAAACTAATATTTCATATAAATATTTAAAGCTTAAAAAAAGCGTGAGAAAGTAAAAAAAAAACACATACGTAAATTAGAGTTTAACCAAATATTGGCAAGAGAAACGAGAACGGAATCGGAGAATCCGAGGACGGCTTTATTCGATATTCTTTCGAGAGCGGCTTGGAGACGAGGATCGCCGCCCCCGTATCTCTGTTTCCTCAGATACATCGCGTCTTTCAGCCATTCTATCATCGAATCGCTTCCCGTTTCCGTCTCGGTTTCCATCTCGGAACCGGGCATTCTCTCCGCTTCGCCGGACTCGTTTCGAACCGATAACGGTAACGTTGCCGTCGCGCAAAATAAGTTCGAACGTTACGCGTCGAGACGCAACGTTGCCTTATCGTCTTTCGCTTTAAAATATATAAATATATTTTAAAAAGAATCGTTTACAAAATTACGGAGAATACGTATAAAAAAATAATAATTCGAAATAAATTAAAGAAATATTTTTTAATTATTACGATATTGATGCGTTTTTTAAAATGTGCGATTCGTTTTTATGACTTTTTTATGATGAGTAAATTTTTTTTAGTTTTAATACGGTTCAAAAATCCAAAAAGTTTAATCGCGCATACGAATTATTTAAATGACCGAAATATAAATATTCTCTTTAAACGCGTAAACGTAACGGTCGTCTTTCGCAAAACGCGATAAAAAAGTTTTTTCTTTAAATAAGACAAATTTAAAAATAGAAAACGTAAAAAAAAATGTTTTGTATTTTTTTTTGAATTACGAAAGGAAAGCGACAATTGTAAATCGTAAATTTCGGAATACGAAAGCGTTCGCCGGGCGAAAAGGGCGACGCGGGCCGCGTTTGTGTTGGTCGGCGGCGGTCGTGTCGTCGCGTTCGCGGCGGCGGCGCGCGACTCGCCCCAAGTGTCAATCGTAGCGTCGAGCGTCGTCGCCGTCGTTCGTGACGGCGTCGCCCTTCGCCGCGCACTCCGCTGCGACGACGTCATGAGAGGCGGATCCTTCGCCCTGTCGAGGGACGACTGCCGGAGAACGCTGCGCCGCTTGGGTACGCGTCGACCGTTACTCTTCGCGTTCAACGTTCGCATATAAATAGCGCAAGTGAAACGACCGAACCTTTGTCCGCAGAGCTGGAGGCGTACGCGAGCATGGTGTCCGTGCTGAGGGCGCAGGGCTACCTGAGGGACGAGCGACGCAAGCTGCTCGAGTCGATTCGCGCGGCGCTCCACATCGGCAGCGATCGACACCAGGCCGAGGCCAGGAGGGCTTCCAACGACGAGCTGCTCGCCGCCATCGCCGAACAGTAACCGATTCTTTCGGGCTCGTCGCCATATTTATTGCGAAGCCCGCGAAAACCGCGAACGCGTCCGTTCGCTTTCGTTCGCTTCTATTCGCTTCCGTTCGTCGGACGACGCGCGCGCGCGGAAAAGAGAAACGCGATCTTCGCGTCTCGAAGTCGTTCGAAAATTGACGTTTTATCGAAGACGCGCCCTTTCCGTCGGCGCTTTCGCGTTTTCGTTAACTCTGACCGAATCGATCCGTTGTAAAAATCGCAAAAAACGAACGGAAAACGCCGCGACGCGCGCGTAAACGCGTAACGCTTCGCGCGATAAAAGACGCCTCGGCGCGGGACGTCTAATGGGACGCGTCTATTTTCGTTATATTTTTGCGGAAATTATTTATATTATCGGGCGCGTCGAGACGTTCGCGCGTTGCGAAATATTTCGTTTCGCACCGTACGCGCGTAAATCTAAAATTGCGTTTTCGCTTTTCCCTTTCGAGCGATATTTTTATTTTACTCGAACGTTTGTCGCAAAAAATGTTTCGCGCGCGCGAACCGCCGATTCGTCGAACCGAACGCGAATTTCAAAATATCGCATTATATGCAAATATTTTTACGTTGACTTTTTACGCGCGACCTTTTATTCGTCTTTTCCCGCAACTCGCGTTACTTATTTCGTATAATTCGGAGGTCTAAACGAAGACGCGATTGATTTTCAGACTGTGCGGCCCGAACACCGGTTTGGATTGGGCGCGCGAAGGAAGAAGAAAAATTCCTATTATGCCTCGCGGAATACCGCAAACTATGTACACGGCGATAGCCGACAAAGCCGCCGTCAAAGCCTCGGAAGAAAACGATCTAATCGCACAAAGAGTTCTCAACGATCAACAGATCGCGCCGACTTCTCCGCAGAGCGCTTTGGAAAATTCCGAAGAAGACGTACAAACGAACGAAACTTCCAACGTAGAAATAAGATCGTACTATAAAGACAAAAACGATACAGTCAATTATCCGCCGATCGTGATGTGCGATCAATCGTTAAAAGTTCGTCCGTTTTTTTTAAAAAATCGTCAATTGCGTCGATCGATTTATTTACTTATTTTCTATAAAATTTTAGGTTTTAAACGATGACGGGCCTCCTAGAAAACGAAGTCGTTCCGATTGTCAACCTAATGTACCTCTTCGTAACGCGCATCAGAAACATCTCGATCTGTCGCAACTGTACACTTGTTACTCCAAGTCGCACTCTGGTACTTAACAGTTTTAATTTGAATACCGTTTTTCCTTTGTGATATATAATTATTTTTGTTTTCAGGCAAAGTATCGAACCAATATTCGAGAAACGTTTATAATCAAACCGGAAAGATTTCCAATAAATCGAACCATTCTAATTTGTCGAAATCGAATTTATCTAAACATAGATCGATGCAAAATAAACATTCGTCGGTTAGTAAAAACTGTGGTCAGGTAACGATTCCTCACCATCAAGTACGGAGCGGTATAAAATCTCCTACTGACCCCCATATCGTAGGATCTCAGGCTCTTTGTATTCAAAATCAAGTTGACTCTCACTCGATGAAATCCCAAACTCCCGTATATCAAGCTAATTATACCCAACCTCTTCAAAATATTAATACTGACGAATCGAACGTTGGCGCTACGGTTTTAGAATCTCCAACTATGCAGCTGCTCACTCGACCTCTTACGCCTCAAACGACATCTACGTCTTCCCCGATGCATATTGAAGAAGCGCCGATAGTTTCGTCTTTAACTTACGCAACTCCGACGACTCCTACGACAACCACCGCGACTCCCAAACTACAGGCGACTTCCGGCAAAGCGTGTCAACTTGTCATAAAAAAGAAAACCGATAATTTGACGGATAATCAACAAGTTACTCAGAAAATTCAAGTTGGCAGCAAACAAATATTATCAAAATCTGACCTAGGAAATGTAAAAGTCTTACAAAATCGTCAAATAGTTGTTTCACCATCCACTAATAGTAATCCACCGAAACTTTTAAATCCTAGTGGTAAATTGATGACGACTAAAATTGTACAACAAATTCCTCAAAAATCTCAAGCACAAATAAGTGCAAACATAACTCCCCAAACGGTTTCTAATACGCAACTTATAGATAAAGTTTTAATTATGCCCAAAACTCCCCCTTCGTCTATGCAGTCTGGAGTTCTTCAAAGAAGTCTTAGCAATACCGCTATAAAAAATGTTTATATCTCATCTCACGGCTCAACTAATACTACTCGTGATAATGACACTAATAATTTACTTACAAAAAGTAGTATTTCAGACGTATCATCGAAGGGTGTTATCCTTAATAATCCTGATGGAAAATTACAGACAAAAACATTTCTTTTTAATGCTAAAAGCGGCCAAAAAATGGTTGTTTTACCAGCCAAAAGTCCCAAAACTACAGTTATGGGACAACCCGTGCCTTTGTTAGTGAAAGGTGTTCAAGGAAAACCTACTACTATGAAGTTAGTTATTGGACAATCTCATGGAAATCAAACTAAATCTAATAATGCAGCTCTAGTATCTAAAGCGGGAAATGTAAACGTTATAGGAACGTCTACTAAATTCATAGCTAAAGATTCAATAACAAATCTCAAATCAAATTCATTAAATTCTGATGGTAATTTACCTAAAGTAATTTCAAACATTCAAATTTCATCTAAAACGCCACTGAAGTCTTTGAAACAGACAGATGGCACAAAAAGTAATTTAATAGTTGTACAGAAAAGTAGCACAATTTCCAAGAATCAATTTACATTGACAAAAAGTACTTCAGATTTGCATAAACTAAATCTTATAAATACGTTGTCAAGTGAAGATCATCAGTCTTCAATTCCTACAGATGGTTCATTATCAGAGGGTTCTCAAGAAGAAATTGTTAAAACTGAGTCTAGTTCTATAGTTCTAATGGACATTGACCCGAAACATATAGATTCGAGTGTTTGTCTATCTGGAGTATATTTAGATGAAGGCGGGGATTGTACTCAAAGTAGTACAGAAGTGAAATCTGAACAATCATTGTTAGTGGATGAAAGTAGAAATCTTTATACTATCCAATTGAAAGAGGAAGAGTGCAATGCTGACTCTATGGAATCTACAACAGACAGTTTAATTGAAGCAGGACCAACTGATGATCATATGAAATCAAACGATTCGTTTGTTGAAAGACAAGATAAAATAGTAAGCGAGAGATCGAGTGTGCAAAATTATTCAAACTGGGAGGTTGGATTAGGAAATTCTTCCATTAAACAGAACGTAACTGGAGAATCAGATGAATTAAATTTGGAAATAGAAATGTCAACAGACAGTGATGGGGAAGAGTACGCTATATCATCTCAAGAAGAAAGTAAAGAAAACAAAGAAATGTCTCACGAAGAGGGTTCACAAGATGAGCAAGGTTAGATTATAAATGTGTTAGTTTTTCTTAATATATTTGTTGTCTACGTGTTATTTACTTATATAAAAAAACGCGCAAATGTTGCACCATTTATTGTATTTATTATTTGTTAAAATAATTGTTTTTTTGTAGAAGATACCAACGAATTATTTGTGCAACATAGTTCTATTGATCAAGCTCATAGAACTTTACTCAGTCAACTGCAAGATGATGGCTCATCTAGTAATGATTCTCCTTTTTTATTGACAAAAAATTTAGGTAAATCGACTTGTCGTATTTTTAACATTAAATAAAAACACGAGGTTATTATTTTTTTTTACCCAATATATAAATATTTATTTTATATGCTTTTCTTTATTATTTTTATATGCGTATATATATATATCCAACCTATGAGTTTTTTATTTATTTTTTATTTATAACATTGATATTGGTAATATCACTTCTTACCAATTACACAAATTATATAATTATGTTCTAAAGGCATATAGATAATATTTTAGACAATATTATATATAATCTGAATAATAGTTGTTGTTATTCTGATATAAAATAATATTATTTTAGGCTATTTAATTTTACGATGGGTCGATTTTATTATTTCATTACTTTTGTCTTGCAGTCTCATGATCATGATTCTATTAGCTTGTTTTTTTTTTAATTCAATATTCTGTCAAATAATTCAACTCCTTAATGAACAATTATTTGTCTAAAATACTAGACAACAGTAATATACCAAATTATTAGGGTAGATTTAATTTTTTTCTTGCTATATTTTTTTGCTAAATTTTAATATTTTTATTTATTCAATTAAAATCTAAACAGGATTTTTTGATAAAGATTGATTGACTATTTAGTGAGTATATTTTAATTAAACTGATATAATAATAATAATAAATATAATTGTAATCATTTTTACTATTTAGAAAGCTTGAAAAATTAGCTGTGCTTGATCTTATTTATCAGAATTTTCGTTACTACCTTTTTTACAGACTTTTTCGATATTTAAACATTTTCAGTATTATTTGTCCAGCTGTTACCAGTTTTTTTTTGTACTTTTTTATTTTTTTATGCAGTTACTTTTCAAGGTTATATTCAACTCTTGAATTTTATTGTTATTTATATGTTTATATATTCGCTTCCATTATTATTTGCTTCTCTTTGTATGCATTTATGTACTTTAATTTATCGCTTACATGTTTTTATAGAGGCTACAAGATTGGAGCTACTGGAAACATCACAAACAAGCAGTAGTGCCATGGAGTAAAAGATACTCATTGATAATTATCATTTGTAAATATTAGCATTATACATAATAACAATGTATTACTTCGCTCATAACAAATGTTAAGTCACTTAAAATTTCTTTAGTAGCAGTCGATAATTTATCTTTATAATATAATCTGTAATATTAAATTTTGAGTGTTTTTGTATATAGTTATGAAAAGTACATCTTAATTCATTTTTTTGGTGTTGTCTTAAAAATTACATAGCACACGTAATATAATTAATTGATAAATATTAAATTATCGTTAATAACCTGTTATAAAATAAGTTTCATCACTTTTTTGTATATAATTGTCGCACTCTCTGACATAAATTAACAATTTTCGGATTTTTTAAATCTGTTTTAATTACTTATTTTACGAATATATTTTTTTTATATAACATACATTTATATGATTAGAGAACAAACTCAAAAATGTAAATATTGCGATTTAATCATAAGATTTATAATATTATTGTTATTAGGCCTAATGAAAAGTTTTTGTATTTAGTTTTTCTGATAAATATATTTTCATTTTATTTCGATGCATATAACTTATTTTACTGTAATATTAAATAAATAAAATAGTATTTTTTATATTACGTGACTGGCCATTCTTGATATTAGATTTAGATTAATTCAAATCGTTTTTGTATCTATATTGTTGATATTAGTTTTTAAGGTTAATCTAACAAATTATCGAAAGTACACATAATGTAATTGTCGTTAACATTGCTAGCTTTAATATTGAAAAAAAAGTATTGTGTACAAAAAGTGTTCAAATTAGGTGAATTACTAGAAGTTTTGGTGTGATTTTGTAATCTACAATGAAATTATTTCCAATCTGACAAAATTATCATTTTATTGGTAGCATTATGTAAACATTAAATTTTACAAGCTGGTTGGTTCTATTGAACATTTAAGTTTCCTTTTCGAAATCATAACTGTTTTCATATATTTGTAAATCGCATTCATATATTTTATTTTCCTCATTTTTCTGTAATATATTATTAAAAACGAAAACTTTTCATTTTGCCTAATATACAAAAAAAAAAAAAAAAATATTTTGTTGAAGTGAATAAATTGTTCTAACATTTTCTTTTATTTTGAATTTGTTGCCCATTATGAATTTAAGTGTAAATTTTTTGTCATTAATTTTTGGATGAGCATTATTGTATGCATCGTTAAATTTTTGTTACATATCAAATTGTTTACCCGAAGATGTAATTATGTAAGCCTTTTTATTTCTTACAATGATTAAAAGTAAACTACCCTTTATGTATATATTTGCAAAAAGAAAATAAAGATGCTCAAAAACATAAATCAAATATTTATTCTTTTCGTAAAAATAGCGTATAAAATTATACTGAGATTTTAGCAGAACTCGTAATGCAATGGTCTGACTTCTAATCAATAATTAATTTCTTTTTAATTTTTACACGACTTTCTATTGGCCTTTCCCGAAATCACTCGTTATTTTTAATGAAAAGAAATTTTTAGTATTTTTTACAAATTTCATAACAGTTAAAAATACGATATAATCATTCAAATTAAAATTAAACTTGTCAAATATTTTGTTTTAAAAAGTTATTTTTCTCATGTTACATTGTAGAAAAACTGCTATTAATTTATTTTCACTTTTTATTGTCTTGTAAACATTTTTACAATGATATCAATTATTTTCAAAATGCTGAGAAAAAGCAAGGTTTTGAAATAAAATAAATGTTTTATACATAAGATTTTATACCTAATACACAGAATATATATGAACATAGAAAAATATATAAGTAAATACATTTAAATGCATATATATGTATAAAAAAATATGAAAAGATCTATGAACGCGTGTGTACATTGCAATTATAAAAAAATATACTTATAAAAATATAATTTATGTTGATGAATATAATTGCAAATAAACTAAAAATAAAATTTCATTTTTTTAATAACATTTGCACAATACATCTAAGACGCATTTTCAGTCACAATATGCAACAAATATAGATATTTCAACAATAAAATTTTAATCATAAATTCATTATGACTTTAACTATATATTGTTTAAAAATTATATGTTTTTGAAACATTGTTTTAAATCATCAGGGTAGTAAAGTAATAATAGAACGCAGGTTTTTAAAATTATTTTCGTAATTTATATATAACAAAAAACAGTACTTATGAATGCAGTAATATTATTTCTATTTTCAGTTCGATTAAAGTTTATTTCTAATCTTGTTCAATCGTGGTTTTTTTTTTGTTTGCAGTTAAACTGCCAATTATAATTTACAACAGTTTTACTTGGTTACTTGATGAATTGCGTTAGCTAAATATTCAACGTTTTTGCTAGTAACACCGGCAACCGATATTCTTCCATCTAAAGTTAAATAAATGCTGAACTCTTTTGTTAACCGTTGAACCTTAAAAAAAAGATAAATATTTATAAAAAAATAATATAAATGCAAAAATATGTTCAATACGTTTTCATTACTTGTTCTTTTGTTAGACCAGTATAACAAAACATTCCAATCTGGTTAGTGATATGAGACCAATCTCTTTGACTACCTTCTTTTTTTAAATTGGACTTGATAGCATCCCTCATTGATATGATTCTATCAGCCATTACTTTTACATCGGACAACCTAATATTTCGCATAACAAAGTAAAACAAAAATTATTGTATAAATTTAATATGTAATAAATTTCAATATTTTTTTTTAAATATATATTTTAAACACCAACCATTGTGATTTCAAGGCGTTATCGCTAAGAATTTCATTAACAATACGGGCACCATGGATCGGTGGATTAGAATACATAGGTCTAATCAGAATTTTAAGTTGAGATAACGTGCGTTTTGCCTCTTCCGGTGAACCGTTCACCAAGCTGAACGCTCCAATGCGTTCACCATAAAGTCCTGTTTTAAATAATAGATTGTAAAAATAATATTTTTCATTGAATTATATATATATATATATATATATATAAATATACCCATATTTTTAGCAAAACTTTGAGCAAGAGCTATATGATGTCCATCTTTAATAAACATGCGTACAGCTTGCGCATCTCTGGTAACATCACCACTAGCGAATCCTTGATAGGCCATATCAAAGAATGGGAACAATCGTCGTTTTTTAATTAACTGAAAAAATATTTGTAAAAAGGAGTGTATATATATATATATATATATATATACAACAAGACGTCAAAAATATAAATAAAATAATTTTACCTGTGACAATTCAGCCCACTGTTCGGGCGTAGGATCAATTCCTGTAGGATTATGAGCGCAGGCGTGGAGCAAAATGATAGAACCCGTTGGTATTTGCTACAAAAACATTTTTTATGAAAAAATAAATTATAATTAGTATTTTAAATTACAATATACGATTACTTACGTTAATGTCTTCGAGTGCTCCTTTAAAGTCGAGACCGCAAGTTTTAGAATCATAATATCTATAAGATTTAGGAATTAAACCGGAATGTTTAATGATTGGAGTATGATTTCCCCAAGTTGGAGATGGTAAATATACACTTCTTTCTAACGAATGAAAAGCTGATAAAAATGCAAAACCAACTCTCAAAGCACCAGTTCCAGATATAGCCTAAAATATATAAAAATGTATATTTCACGCTAATTAAACGCGTTTTTTAAATTATACATACATATATACATATATATATATATATATATATATATATATATATATATATATATATATATATATATATATATACCTGTACAGTACAAGTAAGGCCTGAAGCAATTTGTTCATTATTATCTCCAAGAGCTAAAGTGATGCTTTTGTTGCAAAATTCTGGAAAACCTGCAATTGGAGCGTATTCATGATCTAAACTTTTAGCTAGAATATTATGTTCAGCCTGAAATAATAATTGTTTGTTATTTATTAATATTTCTTTTATATTAACGTATAGAATTTTTATAAGAACTGAAGGTCATTTCATTTAACAACTATTCAAACAGTTAATTGTATGAATATATAAGATCGTTCAAAAAACAAACAATTTAATAGCTGTCAAACAAAAAGAGATGCACGATAAAGCTCAATTATGATAAGATATATTATATTTACAAATATATAAAATGTAATTTAACACTTTTTAAAGTATACGATATATTTATAATTAATAGATATAAAGTTTATAATCTACGATGATATGACAAAAATAATAATTAAAAATGATTGAAGAGAAAAACGATACTTATCATGATAACTTACATAAGAAATTATAATAGTGACATTTATAAATAGCACTTTTATTATATTTTTTTTTAATGTAATATGTTTGATAATTTCAGTTACATAATATGATATATATATATATATATATATATATATATATATATATATATATATATATATAAATTTAATAAAATACCTTAAGAACACTAGGAAGAATAAAAGGTTTTCCATTATCATCACGATATGCACCAGCACCAAGATTAATTTTCTTAGGATTAGTGTCCTTTTTGTAAGCTTCAGTAATACCTAAAATGGCATCAGGTGGACCCATTTCTACATGACTCCACCAAGAACTATAAAAAAACAATTATGAAAGATACAATTATTACTTAAATTGCATATAAATGTGACCCCAGAGAGTATAATTTATGGATTTTGGCAATATTCCCAAAATGAAATCATTGATTTCACACTTTCGCCTAACTTTGAGACAAAAATAACACATGAAAAAATGTTAGTCTTAGTGATTTTGTGTCTGATTTTTATTTATAAATTCTAATACAATATACATAATTATAATTTTGTGCAAAAATTTATATATGCAACGATTAAAAATAAGCTCCATATACCAAAAAAATAGTGATCGATGACGAAATTACGAAGAAATATACTTTTTATTATACAATTATTGCATATGAAAAACAACATTTCAATATTGTTATATATATATATATATATATATATATATATATATATATATATATATATATAACGCATTTAAAATAATATAATATAATACACAAAACATATTTTTCAGATGTTATATATTATTTTTTTTACACATATTAAATAATAAATTAAAAATGATGATCGATTTAAAAAATAAATGTTGAAAAAATCTAATATAATTCAGATTTCAATTCATTAAAATTGGTCGGTAATTATATTTGATTGACGTTCAAACTAATTAATCCTAATTTTCGATAAAATAAATATCTCTTAACTTTTTTATTGTTGAAGTTGATAAAGAAAATATAAAAAATGGACACGTAAACAACACGTGTAAAATCTAATTGCCGGTTATTAAACGGGTCACTAGTGAAGAGATAAAACAATATGACCAATGAATTTGTAAGAAAAACTATAAAAAAAAACCTATACAGACCTGGCTCTGACGGCGGAAGTTAAAGGAACATAGTTTGAAGTTCGTGCCAAAAGTTTACAACCGCGAATCGAGAAAGACATATTTAAAAGTATGTTGAAAAAAAGGGGGGATAAAAACCAAACTACAAATACGACGACTAACTGTCGACTGAATGCGAATCTTTGCCAATGTCAAAAGGTTAAACATCGTAAGTGTTGCTATATAATAAAAATATTTTTTCGCTAAAAAAAATGTCGCGATTTCAGAAAACTTTTCAGAAAAAATTTTCAGAAGTCAACAAAAAATTTAGATAATTATGAAAAAATAATTATTATTTTTATAAGTTATATTAATAAATTGCCTTTGTAGCTTTATTTTTTTTTTGTTAGAAATCATCGTTAATTATCAAATAAAATTAAAATACAGTAAGCCGATCGTATTAACGTTTGATTTTTTATATAAAATGTTTAAAACGCTATAATTATTTTTTAGGTTAATGAAACTATATTTTATTAAATATTTTTTTTACAAAATGTACAAAAATTGATCATTTGAATCGCGATAAAATGTTAAAATATATATACTTTAATTTAAAAAATCCGGACTACGAGTAAGAAAACGTTAAAATTCATTTTTTTTAAGATTTTTCATAAATACTTGCCTTGCGACATTGATCGATTTAATTTATAAATTTTTATTACAAAAATATATCTTTAAACGTTGAAATATTTAGACTGTCCTTCTTCGTTTACATTTAGAGGAGATTATGGTCGAAAAGAGCGGCGCCAAAACGAGGATCGGCGTCGCGAAGAAGCGGTCGCGCGACGTCAAAACGGACGCGACGGGGCGATGTCCGAATCGAAGAAATGGTGGCTTCGGTGATGTCTCGCGATCGAGACCGATTTTTCCGTTTCGTACCGTGGAGCCTTCAGCAGGTGCGCTGCGAGGGAGCCGGACCGAGGCCCCGGCCTCGGTCCGGCCATCGAATCGTCTGTTGCTCGAGATGGCTGACTTCGCTCGGCGGCTACAACCCTCAGCAGCCCTCGGCGTCCGTTCGCAACCCGGACGAGGCGCTCCAGGAGCAGACGTGGAGCGTCGACAAGCCCGTTTTCCGGGAACTCTGGCAGTTTTGCCTGGCGTCGCGACAGTGGAAGCGGCTGTCGGTCCCGCGGCTTCCCTATCATCTGGCGTCGAGCGCGGCCGTGCGAGTCGGAGACACGCTCATGGTGCGCGATTCGCGGTTTGCGGTTCGCTGTCGCGGTTCGTATTTTTCGTTTCGTCGTCTGAAAGTATGTCGTTTGCAGGTGTTCGGAGGGACCGGATCGCCTTTCGGACGGGAATGCAGTAACGATTTGTACGTTTTCGACTTGTCGGGAAAGACCGACGGATTCAATTTGGTGCACACCCGAGGGCAGCCTCCGCTCAGACAGTACGGTCAGGCGATCGTGTACGCGGACGGATATCTGTACGTCGTCGGAGGAACCGACGGTTTGTCCTACTCTATAGACGTGCACAGGTAAAGATTTTGCTCGACTTCTATTCGTCTCTTTCCGCAATTCTATGCTGATTTTTTTCGTCAGACTTCACCTGGAGACCAGGACGTGGGAGACCGTGTTCGTGTGCACCGGCAACAGAGCCGACGAACCGGAGGCCCGATACAGGCACGAGTTGGCGTTCGACGGCGACGATTTGTACGTGTTGGCCGGCGGGAGGGCGGATATAGCCTACGACTTCGTGAAGATTCCCGTGTTCAGCCTGGAAACTTTCACTTGGTCTTTCAAAGGATCCAAAAAGGATCCGAAGAAAGGGTATCCCGCCGCCCGTAAGTGTCACAGTGCGGTGCAAGTGAACAGGGACGACGGCGTAGACGTTTTCGTGATGGGCGGATTCGACAACGTTAGAATTTTTAAAGATCTTTGGAAATTGGAAATACCGTCTCTGCAATGGACGTTCATGAGAAAATCCACGTTTCCCAATCCTCTATATTTTCACTCGTCGGCCGTCACTCCCGAAGGTTGCATGTACACGTTCGGAGGAATCCAGAAAGGAAGAGAAAATAACACGCCCAGAAGCAATAAACTTTATAAACTTTGGTTATGCATTCCTAAACTTAGTGAAATCTGTTGGGAATCGTTGCTGTTTTATTTTCCCGATATCGTTTATCGAGATCGCTCTTTATTATTAAATAGCGGTATACCGGTTCGCTTTGTGGATCGGTTGCAATTTTAGAATTTTAATTGAAAGTGTGATTTTTGCTATGCGACACGTTTCAATAATTTTAGTTTTTTGACGTGTCGAATATTGTGATATTTATTTGAAATATTCTAATTATTATTCTTCCATCAGATTTATCCTTTTGTAAATCGTTACTTATCATACTAACAGTATTTAATAAACTGTTTATATTTTTGATTAATAAGTTTTTGTTTGTGATTTTTCTGTTTGGTTTTGTTTTTTCGCTTCAATGTTGAGTTACTTCTGATTATTTTGTTTTATTTTTCATATATATATATATATATATATATATATATATATATATATATATATATATATATATATATATATAATAGTTGAATTTCCATAATTAATTGAAAGGAAATGGAAAAAAAATAATACTCAATTTATTTCTTCAATATCGATTTTATTTCACAATTTTAATGTGAAAAAAATAAAGGCTATAAATTATTGAGAAAAACTATATATTGTATTTGAAATGTAACTTAGAGTTATAAATTTTAATGTAAGCTTGTTAAATTATTTACATTTCAGTTTTTACTTGACATCTAAATGCTATATTTGATTCAATGTGTATAAAACTTTTGGATCAGTAGTTAATAAAAAATTTCACAAGATATATGGCAACATTTATCTCAATTTTTGTATTTATTTGAAGATGTAAACTTGTTTTACAACAATAAAATTGCAATAATTTATCTGTTTTTGTGTTTTTTTTTTCATTATTATAATTTAATGTAGTGTAATGAAGTTGACTTTTACTTATTATTATATTAAGGTACAATGACTAAGTAAAAGAAAATAGTAAAAACAAAAAAAGCATTAATTGAAAAAAATGTACAATTTGTAAGTATATTTTACATTCTTTTTCTTGTGCTCATATGTGTGTACCTTAACATTCTTCAAAACATGTGCATCTGTGTATACATATAAAATATACACACTTTGCACGTGTATTTTTGTATTCACACATGGTTTGAAATGATCCTTGATTTAATCACAATAATGAAGAAAAATAGATGATTTCTTCATTATTACTAATAAATCAAAATAGTTACTTTGAATTATTAAAAAAATATCAAGTCTTCTTCACACTTATTTATCTTTTATCTGTTTGTTTGTTTCTATATTACACATCTCGTAATCAATTTTTCGACCACTTTTCATTCCTCATTTTCTTTAATAAAAAACAGATTTATAAATTAATTAACCAATTAATGGTAATTAATTATTTAAATGTAATATTTTATGGCGTATATATCTATTATACTTTAATTTATTTATTTATCTTTTTCATACTGTTTAATTCTAGATACTATTTAATTTTGCAATTTTATTTTCAAATAAATATTCTTTTTATTAGCACAATTTCGTTTGTTATATTCTTCTGGCGTAAACTAAAAAATAAAAAGAATTGTAAGTTATGCAAAACTTTATTATTTTTTCTTATTAAAAAACAAATTTCAATTTGATAAAATTTTACAAAAAATATATATTTAACCTTTTTAATAAAAAAAAATAGCACGAATGAAATTAATTTTATCGTATTTAAATTTGTAATAAATAAAGGAATAATATTCCTTTATTTATACTTCATAATAAAATAAAATATTGAAAAATTGAACTAATGGCAGCCCTGCCTGTTTATGTGTCAGCTAGGTTGGACCTAAGAGTGTGTTTGTTTTTCGGGTCTCCTTCGAAAAACATGCATTTTATCACTATTTAAATAAATATAAATTAAAATCTATTTATAATTCGTTATCGTTATTCAGGTGAAGTAATGCGATTTTTTTTCTCCTTCTCTATCAATTCACTATAGTATATAACCTCTATTCGAATTTTTTCATATATTTTTTTAATTTATATCTAATAAATTCGTTGATTTCAATGTAACTCGCAGAATTTTATAGTTTTAATACATAATTTTAAACTTTTGTATTTTTTTGTTCGATGCCAATATTTTGACATTGGATTGTGCTGGAACGTCCATTTATTAGACTTTTTAGTATTTTTCTGATACGCTCAATTTTAATTAATATATAATAATTTACCAATTCCACTCATTCTAAAAGCATATTTATTTTCTCTTAATTTTGGCTGTAACTAATTATTTATTATATAGTTTTACTTTTTCATGACAGACATATATAATATATTTAATAAAATCTAATATTTTGCAATGCACACACACACACACACATATAAATATATATATATATATATATATATATATATATATATATATATATACATGTATATATATAAATGTTTTAATTGTTATATTTTTAGATCAATGTTTTTACATTTGCCAAAAAATGGGTTATTATTGCACTGTTCCCCAGTGTTCATCACTTTCGGGTAAAACGAAATCGGTGCGTTTTCATGGATTCCCTCGTGACCCAGTATTAGCACAAAAATGGAACCAAATATTGAAGCGTGGAAAACCTTACACAAAATATTCCAAAGTTTGTAGCCTTCATTTTGATGAATCCGATTATGTTACAACGAGAAAAAGCGAAGGTAATCTATGATTAATTATTTTATTTAGTCTAAAACGAATAATTATTTATAATTAAGAAAAAATAAAATTTAATTTAAAATATTGAAATAACAAATTATGTCGCAGGACAACATATGAAAATATTAAGTAAAGTAGCTGTTCCTTCAAAAAAATTACCTCTTTTGAATCCTGATGGAACATTAATGCCATTAAAGCAATATAGGAATACCATTAAAAAGTTTGATGAAAAATTGTGCGTATTCAAAGTATTTAAATATAATATTATGTATTTTTTTTTTTGTAAAAAAGATTATAATTTAAAATAGGGAAAGAGATAACACAGTTGAGACCATAATTGAAACAAAAGTCGAAGTTGAATCTATTAAAGAAGAATCTTTAGATTATCCTGATTTAATAGATATACCTGGAGATTTACAAATTGATGAAGATGTTAAAATTGAGAAAGAAGATGATTTAGAAGAAAATAATGAAGAGACTAATTTATCTCCAGAAGAGGAGTTAACTCTCAAAGAAATAATATATGATGATAATGTAAACTTATTTATATTTATAATATTGACATATATATAACACAAAAAACATAAATTCACTTAACTCTCTTTTTACACGATACACTATTTTTAATAACGCGGTTTATCAGTAAGAATAAATATATTTTTATGCACGAAATTTTTGTTCTAGATATATCAAACATATCTATTGATGATAGCACATTTGTTACAGTCCATAAAAACGTAGAATAGTTGCAAAATTGATTTTTATTTCTAATTTCAATTTGAATGTTTATATTTTTTGTACTTATGGATTAAATTTTCACTATAGTAGTTTTATTTTTTTTTATAATAAAAATGATTAATTTTTTGTTTTATAAATACTTGTGTAATATGAATCTCATTATTGTTTTTTATACGTTTTGTTTTTGGGAAAATGTATAGTTTTTTTCATCTTACACGATTTTTTAAATTTATGGAACATATTCCCAAATTTACCATGTCGAAGTATTTATTTACACAATTTTTTTCTACACGTTTGTCATGGAACGTATCTACATTGTAAAAAGTTATCTATCTATATTTTATTATAATTAAGAAATGAATTTTAATTACAGGTTAAGGAAGAACCACCTGAAACAACAAATTATGTAGAAATGTATGATGTAGCAATACAAACAGATTTAAGTCCTCCAGATTTTAATGCTGTTGAAAATACTGAAAGTAATGAACCGTCGCAATGTTATATTATTGCACCCCAATATGCTTACGATCCTACAAGTAAGTTAATGAAATATTCATATATATATATATATATATATATATATATATATATATATATATATATATAATATATATATATATATATATATATATATATATTATATATATATATTATATATATATATATATATATATATATATATATTATATATATATATATATATATATATATATATATAATTTAAATTAAAATACTTTTTTAAAGGTGTAGTAAATTATGTACCTGTTATGAATATTGATACTTCCGTAGTTCAAAAGGAAACTCCGCTGCAATATTTTTCTGGTATACCATATAATTTTAATGATTTTTTGGTTTTATATAAATTTAATATATATGTTTTTTTTTTCATTTTAGCAAATACATTCCCTTTTACTAATGTACCAGAGTATGTTGAAAACGTCCATCCTGTGCAACCAATATACGCTAATCAATTTATCCAATTTGAATATCCATATATTTAAACGTATTCATTTTGCATGTTGATGGTTTATTATTTTATATTATTATTACAGCGGATACCTGTTTGTTAAGTTTTTAATAATTATGTTAAAGTTTAAGTCGATACTTTTATGTTAACTTAAAAACGTAACGTCGAATTCGTTGTATATTTAATATATTTTCGTATAAATTTGACTGATTAATGTTAAATAGGATAACCGCATAAACTGAAATCTATTTTTCATATATGATTGAGTGAAATTTAAATTTTTAGTTTCGTTACACGCAACTCTGTAGATATAGTTAATTTATTTATTATATACTTTTTGTTTACATTATATTTATATATAAATACTCGTTATTTTTTGTATTATACAATAACAAATTGAACGTCAAATTTGAATAACCCTATTATTAGAATTTTAGACTGATCTTTATTTTATTTTACTTAAATTATTTTTATATACAATTTAATTAAAATGTTTGAACCAACAGTTTAATTTTATTTAAGTGTTATATTTATTTTAATAAATTCGTCTGTGTTCAAATGATAATAGTATACATGTTGCTTTATCAATCTTATAATTGTCACTTTGTTTATTGCAATTACCTTATGTTTTTCGAGCTATTTTTTTTTAATATTAGGTAACCAAGAAAGTTTTGTCATCTGTTGTATGTGTTGTAATTAAGAATGAAATATTAACGATCCTAAGTTAGATTACTTCATTTTCAGATCTTACTATAACAACAAAACAAATATTTTTTAATTGTATTGTTTAATTTGATATCAATATATGAATCAAGAAAATTGTTATTTTCAAAAATTTGTCAGTTCTTGTGTATCAAAATAGACGTCATTGTGTTGAACGACTTTTCTTCAGTGTTATCTAATATTATAAATTTATAAACTATTAGCTTGAAAGCCCATATAACATATATACATACATATGAACTATTTATTTTGTTTATATTCGAATAAGTCAAGCTATCTATTTCAATATTTGCATTTCTATTTTGTCTTATTTTAGGGAAAATTGTAACTAATATTTAAATTAAATAAAAAGACAACATTGAAATATAAATATCAAACTAGTTCGTTCGATTTCTTGGGATATGGACTTGGGTAGTTTTTAAATTACACAACTTGTGTGTATATATATTAAAACACTTGCAAATACAAACACGCAATTTATATACATATGTATGTATATATATACGATCGAAAATGTTTGAGAATAATATTTAATTTTAAGATTATCTTATTGTACATAACAAGTTACCTCTGATATTGCCGAAACTGTATTTTGGTTAAAAAACTAAAATTGTAAAGACTGACATTGGCAAACTTTCTGCTGAACGTGTAATATAATTTATTAATAAGATATCATTTTTATATTAAAAATGTAACTTATTGTATGATTTTATTTAATAATTTGTTTAATCGTTGTCCTTAAAAAATGTTCCCTTCTTGTATGGTATTTAAATGTGTGAATTGGTATATACGTATGCATACGTATATTGCGTAAATAGTGTATTATTAATTATAATAAATTATGCTGACGAATATTGCTTTTATTATTTTTAAATGGATGTTATTTGTTAAAGAATACATCCAATGTACAATGTTCATATATAATACAAAAAAGATATTTCTCATTTTTTCTTGGCGTCACGTTAATGAGATTTACAGAGATTTAAAAGTATTGTCACGCTCATATTTTTTTTAAATTTTATGATTTAATTATATAATTTAAAGTTTGAGAATAAATTGATTGAAAAAAATGATCCTTATAATATTTAAATAGAAATCTTTTAAAATCAAATTGAAAGTTTGAAAATATGAAATGTTTGTTATTTTTACGTTTTCCATTAAATTAAATCAGCCTTTTAAAGTTTTTTTTTGAAAGCTCCTGAAACACAGTGTGTTAATAATTTCTTTATACTTTTATAGCAACATTGATATTAAAGCATTCAAAAAGCAATTACTTCATATTAATTTTAGGTTTACATAAAAAAAATATAATTAGTTTTATGGCAATTTATTATTTACAACAATTGTTAACATAAATTATAATCAACTATATTTGATTTTTACTAAAAAAATTCAAAAAAGGCTCTTTATCAAGCGAGAATAATACGATTTAGAAATTATTCTTCAGTGGGATCATTTGGAATAGTCTTCATTCCAGTACCGACGGGTCCGTGTCTTCTTTCCCAAATCATACGGTGTTTTTGCTTAGTAAAAGCTTTTATAGCATCATAATACGCGCCAAGATCTCCATCTAAAAATGATTATTTATCACAAACAAATAGCGAAATCAAATTACAAATAATTGAACAATTATATAAGTGTAATTCGCGTTACGAACGCGCTTACGTTTTGTAAACCAATTTTCTTCGGCTTTATGATATTGTTTAATAATTTCGTGACATTTCTCATAATCGGGAGCTTCATACAACGTACAAGTTTCTACTCGTTGCCTCAAAATATTTAGAATTTCACTGTCAACTAACCTATAAATGTAACGCTTAACGATAAAATATATCTTTAAATATTTCTTTTTTTGAAATTTAATATGAAGAAATAAAAAAATATGTATTTCTATATTTTACTCATACATACTTGTCTCTTTTATATTGACAGTTAGCTTCAAATATACATACATCATCATCAGTGTAACACTGATCTACCGTAGGCACTCTGCGAAATTGTTGATGATACCAAGGATATTTTTTTTGATTTGGTTCGACAATTTTTTCTAATAAAAAAAAATAATAATAATTAGAACAAATACAGTATTTTATCAATTATATATAAGAAGTCAATAACGCGTACACTAAAATATTTTTTATAAAATAAGTCGTTTTTTTATTTGACGTTATTTTCAAAATAAGTGATCGATTTGAATTTTATACTTTGTGTTATTTTTTTTTCTTTAACGACATTCCTATAGGATAATTTTAAAAGCTGAAAATTTACATCTCACATTTCTTTACCAATGTAAATTTGAATCGAATTTGCGTTTCGATATAGTTCAGAATTGGAGAGGCTCAACGTGTTGACATAGACAGTAACGTTTTTTAAACGTCGTCAAACTCGATCTCATAATTTAAAGTATACTGATTTTTACTATTTTGAAGCTTTTTTTATCGTGGCGTTTAGTGTATAAAAACGATTAGGTGCGACTCAAACGCGACCGCAAAACCGGCTAAACGTTAAGAAGTCACCGATTTGTTTATGGAGTCGGGGTTACGTAATGAAAAAATAAAAAGACAAAGCGGTGCCGCAACGCTCGATTCCTCTAAGCGGAACGTCGTCAAAGAGACGAGGCGTCATTGGAATCGTTCAGCGATTAAAACGTCATCGGTAAAACGACGTTTCTTTAACGCGATGCGCTCTTCCACAATCGATCAACCGTAACCGATCTTCCGACGGAAGAGCAGAGTCGAAGAATCGTTCGGAAGAACGACGCTCGTACCTCTGAACCAGGTGACGGGCGCATCTATCGTACGATAGACGGCATTTATGAACGCTTCTACCGGATTCCTCGCCTCCATGTCAAAACACCGTTCTCGTCTGACACGATCGACTATACTTCATATTTATGACCATGATCTTCCCGTTAAATTATTATTAAACCGACAAAAGTCGAAAATTTTACAATCGCTTAAAAAATAACGATTTTTAAAACTGCTAATTTTTATAAATATTTCGTGTGAATTATGAAAAACTGACATTAATTTTATATTGTTGAAAAATCTTGCATTCTACTCCTAGAGGTGAAGCCTTACATCTCTGTTCGATCCGCTAATTAATTTAAATTATATCGGGCCAATACAACTATTGTGAAACAAAAGTTTAAAAAAATTCATCAGTTTTAAGTAGAAAGAATTGATTCAATTCTTTATAATGGTAGAAAAAAATGCTTTTGTGGTCAATCGATAACATTCGTATAGTGGCAGCAGTGTCAGCGTAGACGGACGTTCGTTTGCCGCTTTCCGCCGTTTCGGCCTCTCCTGTCGGACGAAGATGAATCGTTCGGAATCGAAAAGGTTTCGCATGAGAAATTTTATTTCGTATCAAATATTCAATGGATCGCCGAACGTCCGCCGGATGAAGGAGTGTTCGATCTCGTTTTCGTTCTTTGCGAAGTTATCGAGCCACGTGACTTAACCTTTTTTCTAAGGTTATTTTTTTTATTCCTTATATTTTCCGCATTAAATGTTTTAAAACCACAAACGGTCGTTTTGCTCTTCGCGCTCGTTTCGTCACGATTTTCTTTATCTTCGCATCCCGTTTTAATTTAAAATTATTGAATTTTGCGATTTGCGTGACTTATGTGGCCGAATAATGAAACGACTAGTAATCGCATGGATACTAAATATATTTTGAGTATGATTTTGTTTATCAAATAAAAATCCGTTTTCGCTACTCTTATTTGCATTTATTATTTACCAATATATCGTAAGTCCCGGCAATGCCATTTGCACTTATAGCTTTTGTCCGAATCAAAATTTTGTGACCAAGCATAACTTTCTTTAGTATCCATCCGTGTGTTAAATCAATTTCATGATGAATTATAACATAGAGCCTTTTATGTAGTTTTGATACATATATGATATATAATGATAGGTCTGAATTTTTTATTCCTTTCGATATTTTTTCAAGGCCTCGACGAATTTTTCTCATTTTTTTTTAATCATTATTCTAGGTCAGTTGGAAAATTGAGAATTTTAAGGAACAAGCATTCATGACTCGTTTGATTTAACTTTCGATACATTGTCTACTAGTCCATGAAAATCTAGGAATCTGGATGTTTTATGTGAGTTGTGATTTATCTTATTTGATATTTATTTTTACTATAAAAATGATGAATAAATATATTATTGGTTAGAACACTGAATAACTCTGTTGAATAATACAGCTACAGCGGTCTGATTTATTAATTTTCAGTGCTTGTTGCTTGTTTTTTTTTTTTTTGAGATTTGTAATGCTTATCAATGTTTTTAGTCATTGGAAAACCGTTCGAGGATTGTTTTACTAATCTTATAGTTTCAATCATGATTTTTCTCGTGTCCAAGTATAGCAGTTTCAAAGTTAAATAGTAAGTAAAATAATTGTATTACTATACTTTAATATTATATATTAAAATTGTATGATGTTATTATCATAGAGCCAAAAGAATATATTTTTTGATACAATGTGATATATTATGATAGGTCTGAATCGTATTATTTTTCTTGATTAAATTTCAGATTATTCTAAGCTTTGTTGATTTTATCTTTTTTTTTACAGATTATAAATTTTACAAAAAGTTAAAAGTTTTGAAGAAGAACTGGATAATATGGGAATATGCGAAATATGATTTTATTGTATATTATATGCGCTTTAAAATGTATTTAAATAGATATACATTTTTAAGTTAGCTTTAGCTCAAATTTTATGTAATATAAAAATGTTTATTTGTCAATTTATGTAATAAATACAATATAATAAAAGTTGTACGTAAAGAAAGAACTTTTTTTTATTATCTTCCTAATTTTATCAGCTTAAAAATTCAAATAGAATTTGATACTTCAGATGATGGTTTATTCTGGGTAAGTCGGCTTAATAAGTTAATAAATCGATTTCTTTAATACTGTATTCAATATTCTTATGTACAAATCACTTTTAATTTAAACAAATTAGTTTTCATATAAAAAAATATATGTACAAAAGTTAAAAAGCTCAGACAAAAGTGGAAGAGCTTATCTTGCGACATTATATTATTGTTTTTGATATCAAACATATCTGATTTATTTTATTTGAATTTACTGACGAGTGATCGTGAGGATTGTATGCTATTTCAAAATGCATGTTATAAAACACTGATAATTACTAATTTTACTGCCAACAAAAGTACGATAAGCTATAGCTAATTACAGACGATTGTAAAGTATCGACATTAATAATAAACATTGGGGAATAAGAATTAGCAGTGCTTCAGCGAGAAATACTGAAATCAACAAATTTTAAAGTTTGAATATGACTTTTTTTTATATATGTCAAGGTAAGGAAACCCTGTTATTCCGGATCATCTGTAATTGGCTTTTACACTGAGAAATAAAATACAAAATAATATAATGAAAAAAATGTGCTTTTATATATATAAATATATATATATATATATATTTATATATAATATATATATATATATATATATATATATATATATATATATATATATATATATATAATATATATATATATATATATATATATATATATATATAATATATATATATATATTTATATATATAATATATATATATATATATATATATATATATATATATATATATATATATATATATATATATATATATAATGTTAATTCATCGATTATCTCCTGAATTATACATAAGTGTCATTATTATAAATTGTCTTATTATTGCAATATACATTTGTATTATATTGAAAAGCATCCACATATCACATTAACAGTAATATTTTGTTACTGAAGCTTCTTATTTTACTCGATTAATATTACAATTAGCACTATATGTATTTATGTACCTATAATACTTTTCAATACTGATTTCTTTTCACAAACCATATTAAACTATGGTACATTTATAGATATACGTCTTTTTTTTGCTAGATAGCGATCATTTTCAGTTTTTTCTATATTCCATTCAATACCACTAGTTATTGTTTTATTAATCTTGTTTAAAAATAAACGGTCACTAAATAAAATTCGAGATTAATCGTTTTAAAATAAAACAAATATATTTAAAAGTGGGATTCAAGTAATTCTATATTACTTAGTTTATTAAAAAATTTGCAATAATACATTGCTTAATTAAATACATATTATGAATTTTATTTCTCAATCATATTGTATTAGTAGTTATATATGGTAAATATTAATATTTTTTTCAAACTAGTTTCAGGACTGTAATGTTGAAAATAGAGTTCATAGTCATATTATATCCAATATTTAATAAATATTAGCACAGATTTAAAATATTTGATTGAATTTAAGAAATGATTTTACTGTGTAATTTGAATTTATCAAATCCCACTTTTGGTGATAATGTAACATATTTTGATTTATTTAGTTATTAAATTATGGTTATATATATATATATATATATATATATATATATATATATATATATATATATATATATATATATATATATACGTTGCATTACATTACCATAAACTTTTGAAACTCGTACTTGTGTATATTTTAGTATTGGATAGTATTACAATAATAAAAACTGAAGTTAAAAATTAGAAGGATTTAAAGTGAAAATTATATTATAAATTAAAAAAAATGTATTAAAATTTATGAAAAAACTTAAATTTTAATTTTTAAACCTATAATAAACGTTCTGTTACAATAACTGGTATTAACGAAATAACTACATAAATGTTATATATGAATACAAATATCGTTGGCGAAAATATAAATATATTCATTATTCCGACTCAATAAATATGTAATAGTATATTGAAACACATTTATATAAAAATACAAGATAGTCATTTTGTCTTTGCACTTGGTAATTACACTGGAGGTGACAATGGGTGCGGCACTGGAGCTAATCTCAATACTGATGCCGGTAATGGAGGTAAATCGGGTAGTGAACATGACATTCTTAACATGTCATATTTTCGCTGAACCCTTTCTACTAATTCGTGTTTATATTTCAAAGCCGTTTTGTCAACGTATGATGGAGTTTTGATACAGTCGTCTCCTCCAAATTCGCAAACCTATAAAATGTTGAAAATCATTGATTATTTTAATAAAATATTTTTGAGAAATCAATCTATTAACATACCCTGTAATGATGTAGAATAGCTTGATCAGGTGGTACACTTAAAGCTCCGCTTCCCGGCACGAATTCCCATACAAAATGATTACCAGCTTCAAAAACTCTTTCTGGTCTACATATATATTTACTACGTTGTTTATGAGGGTGTAACTTTTGTCTCCGACGCGTTTTTCTCTGTGTTATCAACGCTCCTACAAGTCTACTGTCATCGGTTTTGTGTCTTTCATCTGGCCATTGTAAATAGAAAAATGCATTTTGAAAAGAAAATGCCCCTGCAGCCTTGGAATCTGATCGTTCACTTAAATTTTCTAGTAACGAAGGTAACGTATCGGTTTTGTGTGGTATTATAAATTCATCTAAATCGATTAAAGCCGCATATGCGAAATGATACATACTACGATACAAGCAATCGTTTAACGCTGCGAACAAACCTTCAGTTCTGAAAATATAAAAAAAAGACGTCAATAATAGAACTATTCATATTTCAATTTGTAATTCGATAAATTTATCAGTACCTGATTTCTTTTTGTGACAACATATTCAGTTGCCATGAATATAATGAAACAAGACCTTGTTTTTCATAATGATTTAAAATACATGCTGCTTGTTTACCGACTGTATGGTTATACATTATGAAATGAGTGGCGCCAAGTATCATGTTTAATTCCAGAAACTCTAACAATTGCAGTGGACGATTATAATAAAAATGTAATGGTTTTATGCAAACTGCCAGACTATCGGTAGGTGGAGGAATTATATCTCCACGAGGACCTAAAACTCTTAACAAATTAGTAATAGTAGCCCGTGGTCTTGAAACTATGGAAACACTTTCTGGACATGTTTGATTTCGTTTTAATGGACAAACAACGAAGCAAGCACTATATTTTAGATTCCAATTTTCTCGTATCATCTAAAACAATATAAATGTTTTATTAAATATATTAATTATACCAATTAATGATTGTTCGATTTTGAATCGTTTTTTTTTAATAAAAATGATAGTTATGAAATTTATTATATGTAGTACAAGTCAAGGAATATTGTTGATTTAAAAATGTTTTTTGAAATTGCGCTAAAAAGCCAATGAAACAGAATTATAAATGGTCGGTTTTTTTTTTAAATTTATCTATATAACAACTTTATAACAAAAAAGGTAACATGAAGTATAATAATTGTTCGATATTCTCTCTCTTAATATCTGTCGCTTCAATGAATCCGTGGGATTTTTTTTCCATAAGCTTATTCAGCAACTGCCACCTTTGCTATCCACATAATTCATTAACTTATTTCTATGTCTCATATTTAACATTATAATTTATATATATTTTTATTTAATTCTAAATATATATCTTATTCAATTTGGATAATATATATGTTTATATTATAGTTTGTTTTCACAACACAATGCATTCTTATTGTGTCCCTTATATAAATAATCAATATTTTAGTTTGAATATAACTAAACGTGTTTTATGATTGAATGTATACAAACTTAAATGTATAATGATCATATTACAATTTCAAAGCGTATTCATTCGTTTTGTAACTTAATCGATAAATTGCATTAAATTTTTAATTGAAATAATAATTATACCTTCACTTTAGCTAAGACTGTAGCAGAACGATTTCCTGAAAACCAAAGCCTACACCACACCCTTTCAGCACCTCTGGTTTTTGTGGCGCCGATTAATCTGATTGATCGTCCTCCACGATGTTCATAAAATGCTGAATATACAAGAAACTTATATCTATAATTAAAGAAAATATTATTTTTTAAATTATACAGTACACAATTATTATTTGATCAAAAATTAAAAAAAAATGATACATTTACCTTGTACCATCTACTGGTTGCCATTGTGCATCAGGAGGTGATGTATTCGAAGGAGGTGGTGGTAAACGTTCTTCTGATACTGGTGGTATTGGAGATTTACCTTTGGAATCTATATTGTTTCCAACAACACGAACTACTCCTAGACGTACTCCCAAATAGTCTTCACCCTAAATATATAACGATTTTAAATACTAAAGAAGACTGAGGCTTAAATTGGGTCATGGTCCCGATGAACGATGATGATAAAGCTTGATAAATCTTCATTATGTTATGTTTCTCTCTTAATTATGCTTTATTAAGCGAAGTGCATTTTAAAGGAAGCAGTTTAGATATGTTAAATTATAAAAGATGCGGAAATATATATTTTCAACGAAATTGAAACCGTATTTCTGTATATAATAATTAAAGTGCCCTTTTGCATTATCTAGTTGTTAATTGAAAATTCTAAGGAGGGTAACCTTACCGTTAAATAAGATTCAATTAAATTAAACACTCCGAGGGTAGTTATCTGAACAAGCCACAGCCGCTATAATTCAGTACCAACCCTAAACAAATTTCGACTATATTATTATACCTATAAAGAAAGGGGAAAGGAAGTACTCTTAGTAATGAACTTTACTTTTTTTTAATTTGATAAAAATAATTAAAAATTGTTTTTTGTATTATTTTACATATGGTTTATCCAAAAACCTGATCTGTATTTTAAATTACTGTATTATAATTTCAATTCGAGAAATGTAGCATAATAAACAAATGTGCTAAAATTTACGCCATTGCTTAATATTAACACACTAAATCAATATTTTCTCTTTAATTTTGAATTCATGTGTTAATTTTACGTAGTATATTTTTATTTCCTTGAAAAAGGATTAGTGGTAAAGTCTTTTTTTAGGAGTCTTTATAAAAAAATATTAAAAAATACATTTCCTTACTGTAATTATTGAAGGGATTCACAATACAAAGAAGTTGAAAACCCCTGATTTATTTAATTAATTTAAATATTCTTAAATGTATATTTAACTATAGGATAAAAATAATACCTGAAATTGATCATAGTCTGGTCTATCTTGGGATCCAAGTGAAGGTACTCGAGGTTCTCTCGGTTCGACTAGAAGCAGCTCTGTGAGAACGATCAATCCGAAGACAGCGAAAAACATGACGACGATGAAGAAACTGACCCTGGCCCTCTCTCTAGCGCGAGAACTCGCACCAGAGATTAGGCGTGACCCCATCGTCCTCACCATCGCTCACATTGACTCCTTCCATGTGGAACACCTCGATCGTCTTTTCGACATCTCCTTCATCAACCTGCACATATATGACACATAAAACAATTGTAATTTCACGGCGAAGAAACAATACTTTTATATTAATGTAAACAAAGAGCGTTACATATAACAATCAATAATTTCGGATTTTGTTACAAAAATCTTTTTTTATCATAATTTTATGTTAAAATGATGATAAAATGATGAAAGTTTATCTATTTTAACCGCATTTAAATTTGAATGTTATAAATGAATATTTATAAAATTTATAATATCTATAATTTTTTGAAATGTTGACCATTTGTTTTTGGAAATATTTTTGTTAAAAATTACTTTTTTTTTAGAAAAAAAAATATTAAAGAAAATATAAATATGACATAAGAATTATTTGATGAACATAATTATTTTTTATCCTTCATTAATTTTATAAAATTATATAAATGTTTGTAAGCATATTTTATATGTGGTAATTAATTTAACTTGTTTTCAATTATTTGTTTATACATGATAAAACAATAAATAAAGTGAACTTAAAGAAAATGTTAAAAGTTATTGTAATTATTTCCGAAATTATAGAATTATGACATTTTCGATAAGAGTACTTTATTTTAATATAAAAATAAATTTTAAGTTAATCGATTTAAAGATGTTAAAAGATTGGATACTACTGAGGCAATGCATACATTTTTAATTTATTAGTGTATAGCAATTAGTGACGTGACTAGGGTTAGTTTTACCCAGGGCAATTGATAAATTACGACAATTAATCTTCTCTACATTGAATCATATATACACGCGCACATACACACAGATATGCACACACTCATTAATTTTCATAAATATATTTAAAATTGTTTTAAATACATTATTGTAAATGATAATAATAGTACTTTAAAAAGAATAAATGATTTTAAGGTTAATAACATCTCGTCTATTTTTTTTTTTTTTTGAAGAAAACCATTATTTTCTAAAGAAATTAATATTTTATTATATATCAACAATAAATATAAATTAGGTATGGGTCATATATTATGAATTTCAAGAATATTCAACGGTAAAACATAGAAAATGAACAACATAAATTTAAAAGTTTTTCTCTCTATATTTTAGAACTTTTACGCGACGTATTTTTTTCAGAAATATGCATCAAGTTTTTCTGATAAAAATTTCAAAGTTTTTCATTTCTTCTAAAAAAATGTCTTCAATCTAACAAAGATATGTCTAGCATTTATTACTGTGTAATAAATATTATATTTTTAAACTATAAAAATCAGCATTTTTATGAAGATATTAATTATGATTTGGTAAATGTTTGATAATTTATTATTTATTACTAATCACACGTATTTTTAACTATTATTTACAAGCGATATGCATTGTGACATGTTTTAATTTAATATTATTTGCTATAACAATAATAACTAAATTATGACAATTAAATACAAAAAAAAACAAGTTTAATGAAAAATATTTATTGCTTTGTATTAATGTACTACATTCATTATGATGGTTATTTATTTATTTAATGAACTTTTTTTTTTTATAAATTATATTATATATTAAAACTGATGTAATATTAATTTTATTCAGACCTATTATTAAACCAAATCACTATCATCAATTTCATTTTATATAATCTGAAATTGCTCCACTAAGTAAAAAGTAGATAGCGCTTTTTTATTAAAAAAAGAATATATTTACGTACCGATAGACTTTTAATTCTATCACAAATAAAATCGTCATTCATATCAAATCCATATTTAGATCTATTACTGATAGACGAAATTATTGCCAATATATTGAACAAATGGTGTACATATGGTGAATCAATTTATTACAGAAGTAAGATATATCGATGATAATGTATCATCAGGCTTAAATTGATGTAATTTTAAAATATTATTTAAAAAAATCGTCCCACTATATCAACAGGTGGTTATTAGTTTTAAAATATATTTTTGAAATTACAAATATATTATTAAAAATATATCCATCCATGAAAATTTATTAAGTTTTTTTTAATTATGTAAAGTGTACAACTTTAGATATCCGATATCTCTTCAAGGTGAATAAAAGGAGTAAAAAGGTTCACCGAGATACCGAAATAAATTGACCCGATTATATCTGAAAGCTATAAATATTTATTTATGAGTGTGAGAGCGAATTTTATAGCTCTCACAATGTGAAAATATTATAAAGATAAAGCACATAGCCGATATTAAGTAAGAAATACCGGAAAAATAAATAAAACTTATAGCTAAAATCGTTTATGATATGAACGGTTGCTTCTGTATAATCCCTATTGTGATATTCAAGTCAATATATGAAATACGCATATATTATAAATAATGATAAGAGAATGAAATTGGTTTGAAATAAATGAAAAAAAGGCAAAATAAAATGTGATTTTTAAAATGTTTTAAATCTTTACCTTTTTCCAAAATACCAAGTCTTTTCTTGGTGATTGGTGAAATTAAGTTATACGAATTAAGAATTTTAATGATAGAGTGATATTTCAACTTGCAAACTGTTTTCTGTATGAACTTTGTTCATACTATTTTGGCATTTAGATTAGGTGTTAAAGTTCGGGGTCGTACAAACTATTTTTGGTTTTTAATGAGGATCGTAATTAAAGTCATTTAATATATATATATATATATATATATATATATATATATATATATATATATATATATATATATATAATAGTTATATTTAAAATATATTTTTCAAACTTTATAGAGGTTGGTAAAGAAAGATTTTTTAACTTGCTATTTTTTTAAATGTAAAATGTGCGAATTAGAATTTAATTCAAGCCTTTTTTGTTTGTTATTCAATGTTCATAAAAAAAATATAAATTATCGGATGGGTTACAAATGTGTATCGGGAAAGACCGCGAATGGTTCACGGGCCGCACGTCTCATATGACTGATCTAGACACTAAATTTTGAGATATAAATCGTAAGATTTTCAATATTATCAAAAGGTAATGTGCGTTCAAAAATTACGAAATACATTATGACACAAATTAGATAAAAAAACATGGCAAATAATTTCTCAGAATATTAACTCGATATATTCATAAATTAAAAATCGTCAAAAAATTTAATATAAATGATATAAAATCTTGAATATTGATTTTTTTAAATTAATTTCATTAAATTTTTTTTTCGTTATCAATATATTAGATAAAATTCGTAAAATATTTAAATTTGTTTCATTTCTTACATATGTAAAGAATTATATTGAAGTGCGTATGTAAACATAATACTTAAAATAAAATTTAATCAATCAAATATGATTTATTTGATGCAGATAAATATATATAATTATTATTTTTTTTACTTTTTTGTCGATAACGGCACACGAACTAATTTAATCACATTTCACTTCTAACAACGAATTAAAAAATCGAACTGTTTTAAATTATCTGTTTGAACCAAATAACAAAATACTGTTGAAGGACATCAGTGGCGTAACGATGATGCGAAATTTAGTTATGGGTATTATATTATAAGGTTTCCCTTGATTAATTTCATCTTTTCATAATATTCCATAATTAAATATATAATAAATAATATAGCAATTCTCAATATATCTACTTTGATTTACTATGAAATTACGCAATGGTAACTTAGCAAAGAGGATAAGATTGAAATTAAATTTTATTTTTATATTTAATAAAATTTTTAAAACAATAACATTTTGATATTATTATGATTGACGTCTGAACTATTGTTCTGCGTTTTAGATTTGACAGATTCATGCTTGAAAGATACGTCAATAAAAAGTATAATATAATTTGATTTTTTTTAACAATATTATATATTTTTTCCAATTAAATTAACGTTTTAATTAAATAGTATAAATTTTTATATAGAAAAAATATAATTTTTGATAAATTTTCAGAATTATTATTTATTAAAATAAAATATCGAATATTCTCTATTCTATATTATTATTGTAAAATAATGAGACAACACATGAAAATTTTCATACATCCATTGAATTCTAAAGATTCATAAGCAAATCTAGACTCAGGTGGGACCACGTAATGGAAAAAGGTATACGATATATAAGACCGAGGAGAAATTGAAAGATAGCGGCAGATAATAGAAATAAATGGAGGAAAATGTCGAGGAAGGTCAGAGCTAAAATTGGGCTGTAACGCCAGGGAAATGAAATGAAAAATATTACTAAAAGCATATATATATATATATATATATATATATATATATATATATATATATATATATATATATATATATATATATATATATATATAAAGACGCAAATTATTATTTTTGATATTGAATTTTAAATTCAACGTTACGCCGCTGTTTTGACATTTAATCAATTGTTTATAGTAATTTTAAATGTGAACCATATGTCGAACCAACTATGTATTATATTATAATATATTATAAATACATAGAATTAAATATATTATAAAACATAGTTACAGTGAATGATGCGTTCGGGGGCTTTTGGGAGACATCGCAAATTATACCCCCCATGTCACAAACGACTAATGCAATAATTAACGACGAGAAATTAGTTTTATTTGTAACATCACTGCGGAAATTCTAATTCATTCTAATTGGAACGATCTAGAATATGTATTATTGTCTAAAAAACAATTAAAATTAATATGTATAATATATAGAGCATATTTAATATATATATATATATATATATATATACATATATATATATATATATATAGCGGTTGACCACGTCCCTTGTGTGTTATCTATGAATAATTTGACTCTTTCGTAATTTATATATATATATATATATATATATATATATATATATATATATATATATATATATATATATATATTAATTTTAAAGAATACGGTGAAATATTGTTTATACACATATATATTATATATATTGTGATTAATTAGCATACAAACATGCAAGCGGCTTTACGTGATGCAGAATATTTTATCTCATAATTAAATCGCATAATATTAAAGAGAACCAAAAAAATAGAATTTAATTTTTGGTCGAGAAAAGGTGAATTGTGTGACGAGATTTTCATCGAATTTTTACATTTTTTTTCTTTCGCGTTTACTTAAGAACGGTGATTTTTAAACTTTTCACCCGTCAATAGTTTTTAATTTTAATTCATAAATCAAATATATAAAATAAATATTATTTTAAATATAAATAACATATTAATATAATAATAACATAAGTACTTTGATTTAATATAAAACTTATTGTTTTATACATATTTTTTTTTTTGATATTTTGAATCAATATATCAAAATTAAAAAGATGCCATATTAATTTGATAATTCTTTCGCGGTAATTTACAGGTTAAAATATTAAATTAAATATATTTATATTTATTATTTAGTAAATAAAAAAAATAATTTTATCGATAAATTTTGTAAATATAACATGACAAAAACTGTAATAAATACAAATACGTATCATAACTTGTATAAAAATATTATTTTCGAAATATTTCTAATAAATGATATTTTATATGATATATTTATAATACTATATATGATTCTCCTGTAATAATTGTTGTAAATATTCAAAATATTATATTTATATTAAAGATAATTTGATTAAATCGTATTAAAAATTATCTTGAATTTTTTTAATCAGTGCAAAGGTGTAATAACGACAGATTAATTATTAGATTACAAATTATTTTGATTATTATAATTGATTAAAATATAATATATTTTCCAGAAATATTAATTTTCACTTCGATATAATTTTAAATAATGTCGAAAATTTAAGTTTCTTTTTGAGAATGACCGTATAAAAAAATTAAATATTCAATAAAAACTTAGCGTGTTTGATAAAAAAAAATATTATTAAAATTATTAAAAAAATACGTTTTTTTTTTAATCATAAATTTTTGAATAAAGTATTGAATTTTTAAAATATGTTTCAATTTCGTAATTTTCTAAAATATATAATATATCAAAATAACATTTCGAATATTATGATTATATGATAAAACGGAATTCAATTATAAATATTAATATTAAATTATAACAATATATTTAATAAATCAATTATAATTACCCTATCGACAGATCAGTCGAGACGACGATGCCCCTTTTCCTGGAGCAAAAAAGTAAACGATATGAACACTCCTTTATTCTTACTCCATTACAAATTTTTACTATTCCGGTTAAGTTTTCACGATAATTTTATTGATAATGCGTTGAAACCGTGTCCTATTTATGTTATTAATATGATTTTTTTCAATATTTTCGACGATTTTCTCGATTTCCACTATAAGAGTGGTCACCTCACAACTTGCGCGCGCTCACAATCGATCGCTACTAACCCTCTTATTTGAAATACGCGTAGGCTTGTAGCTTACCTAGGGGCGGTTTTACCCTTTAATATATATATATATATATATATATATATATATATATATATATATAAATATTCTGTTAATTATAAATAAGATGTCGTTTACATGCAATTTTTAAAAGAATTTTGAAGAAACAAACTATTAAAGTAAAATATTTTATAAAAGATATTATTATATACTCGAAAAACATTTTTAATTTCTGAAATTCTTTTGTATTTTTAATAGTATAATAAAGTACAAATATTTATTTAAAAAAAGTATAAAATGTATTTTGAATAACGAAATAATTTAATTTGTTTATTTTTTAAATAATAACACTAAAAATATTAATTCATTATTATTATTATTTTTATTTCAAATTAGAATACAAGAATGTAAGTGTAATAAAAAATACAATTTGTATAATTACATTAATATTTTATAAATTAATTTATGTTAGATTTTTATTATATATATATATATATATATATATATATATATATATATATATATATATATATATATATATATATATAAATCAACATGTTTTATATTGAAATCGTTATTTATCAATATATTAATGGTCGTATTTAAGATTGTTATGATCGATAGTGAGTAATGGGCGAGGCGCGGCGTCAACTGTCAAGCGTAAGGGGCGGCGTCTCTCGATTTGTCATTCCGGTTCCAACGATGCGTCGTCTATTATTGGCGTCGTATTTTGTGTGGATGCTGATTTCTTACACTGCAGCATTTATAGGTATTTTTTGTGTGTTTGATGTGTTATTCTCGAATTTATTTTCCGCTATATGTTGTAAATTAATGGCACGCCCATTTCTAAACGTTTCCGTATTTTAAATATTTTCGCTGAAAATTTAATCTGAGAATATTTAAAATTATATATTCATTATGCTTGATTCGAAGAGTTCTTGATTAAAAAAGTTTGCTTTTCTAAGTTGTCAGAATGTTGTGGATTAGTAAATAAAAACTATGATTTTAATTTTTCATTGTATGATATTTGCTTTATATTTTTTTCAAGTATTAATTTAACGATAATAAAGAAATAATTAATTTACGTTAGTGCTAAAAATATTTCCATTCTTTGTTTTTATATACTTCTATAGCAAAATAGTTTCTTTTATCGAAGTTAATACAAATGTGTATATATGTATGTTTAATACGTATTATTTGAAGAATGAAATATTTCATATTAAATATTACTCGTGTAATGAAAATTTGATTAGGTATTATTTTGTAATTGAAAAAAAAAATTTTCTATTGTGACTAATGTTTATTATATATCAAATCATTAAATATTTATTACTTTAATTTATGACATTATTACAGATTCTGAAAGTTTTCTTAAGACAAATTCTGTGAGTAAAAAAATTGTTTGGTGTACTGTTAATAATGAAGAACAGTATAAGTGTGGGAATTTATCAAGAGCAATCGAAAGAGATAGGCAACTCTTTAAAGATTACTATTACGATTTGAATTGTAAACAGGTAAATTAAATTTTATTTTTATATATTATATTTTTGTGGTTACTATTATTTAAAAAAAAAACTTTTTATAGGCTTTTGACAAAGATGCGTGTATGATATTATTAGATAATGCTAAAGTTGATATTACTAGTCTTGATTCTGGAGACTTATTTGTTGCTGGAAGGTTTCATTCTCTGATACCTCTTATGCAGGTATAATTGAAATAGTCGTTTTAATTATATTATTTTCTAATAATTTATTTTATAAAAAAATATATATTTCTATAGGAAGAATATAGAGGCAGAATGGTACATTCTTACTCTGTTGCAGTCGTTAAAAAAGGTAGTAATGTAGGAGCTGAAGGATTGAGATCATTACGTGGGGTGAAAGCGTGTTTTCCAATTGTCGGTTCTTATACTGGATGGGTTTTACCAATTCACACAGTAATTTATTACTTATTTAATTTTTATAATTTTCAATACATGAATTTAATGTTGAATTTTGTTTTTTAGTTGATGAAACAAGCTGGTTTAGAAATTATCGATTGTAATAACCACGTAAAATCTGTAATAAATTTCTTTGGTCCATCGTGTGCGCCTAATTCTCTTTTAGATGTAAATAATCCTATTGGAGACAATCCTGACAAGTATGTTTTTTTGTGATAATTTGATAATATATTTATTTTATAATTCTGTTTATTTAATTTTATTGTTTAGAATATGTGAACTATGTACTAATGGAATTGGTATACGTTGTACATCAGCTGATCCATATGCTGGGCAAACTGGAGCGTTACGTTGTTTGTTGGAAAAAGGAGATATTGCCTTTTTAAAACATTCTACAGTGCCTTATTTTCTAACTACTCATCCTGAATTTAGTAATTTTTTGTATTATGTTACTTAAAAAAAAATACGTATAAAAATACGATTTAATGTATTATTTTTATTCCTTATAGGTCAAATTTCTTCTGATAGATTTGAATTATTATGTAAGGATGGTACTCGAAGACCAGTAGGTGATTTTATATCTTGTAATTGGGGTGTGGCGCCTGGAAATGCCCTGGTGACCAGTACTGCGAAAGACGAGAAAACAAGAAAAAAGTATTTTTTTTATTACAATGAAATTATTTATATCAACTTTATCTATATATCTTTAATTTTGCTTTTAGATATCAGAAATATTTCCATCAAATAATTAAATTGTATTCAAATATGAAAGATAATATCACGTCTTTTGATAATCCAAGAAATACTGATGAAAGGAGTAATGAACGAGATCAATATGGAAATCCGATTCAAAGAGATCAATTTGGAAACATTATTCCTAGTAGAGATCCTTACAATAGCAATGCTTATGAAAATGATTATAGCGGTAGTTCTAGGTGGAATAATAATCGGGGGTAAATAGAAATATATAAAAATATAATAACATTTGTAAGAAACAATAAATAAATTCGTAAAATTTTTTAGAATCAGCACTACGTCAAGTACAGAAAATTATTTAACAGATCAAACGTTAAATCCAATTGAAAAATTTGAATTATTCGATTCTACTAGGTATGGTAATCGTGGTGATTTATTACTTGAAGTGAGTGAATTTGTTTTTCTTTATTTTTATATTGTAAATATTTACTTTTTAATATATTAGTATTGTAATTTTAGGATACAACTCGTAATTTGGTAAGTGTTCCAGAAGAAAAGCAAATAATTAAACGATTTTTGGGTTCAGCTGAGGAACCGGTTTTAGCAATTCGTGACTGTCCAATAAAACGTTTTACACTTTGTGTCACGTCTGATGCTGAAATGGAGAAATGTGTGAAAATGAAGGTAAAAATATATATATATATATATATATATATATATATATATATATATATATATATATATATATATATATATATATATATATATATATAATATTTAATCTTTCTTCATTAAAATTTATAACATTAATTTGATTTTTATGTTTTTTAGACTGCTTTAAAAGCTCAACTATTAAAACCAGATATGTCGTGTTACAGAGGTCATTCACAAATAAATTGTATGCAGGTATTGATTTTTCTTTTTTTTTTTATTATATAATTAATTAACAATTAACTAATTAACTGTACTTTTTATATAACTAGTCAATTAGTGCTGGTACTGCTGATGGTATTATGTTAGATGCTGCTGATGTTTGGGAAGCTGCTCGTCATTATTCATTAGAACCATTTTTATCAGAAGTTTATGGATTAGGAGAAAGTAGTTATTATGCAGTAGCTGTTACTAAAGAAGAAGATCCAAGTACTGAAATTACATATCTTAAAGGTACAGATAGCATCATACAGTTTTATAAATCGTTTATATATTTTTTTAATAATTAGTAATTTTACTTTTTTTTTAATGATAGGCAAAAATACTTGTCATTCTGGCATTGGAACAGCTGCGGGTTGGATGTATCCATTAGCATACTTAATTGCCAATGGTTGGATAAGGTTTGTTATTGTTGTAAAAAAAATAATTTCTAGTATAAATGTTATAACAAAATATTTGAATTGTAGACCATATGGTTGTGATGCTGCAAAAGCTGCTGCTGAGTGGTTTTCAAGATCTTGTGTGCCCGGTGCTATGTCTCCAGAATATAATATGGGTGTACCACATGCACCATTGTGTCGTCTTTGTCATGGTTCGTCACTTAATTTTTGCCGAAGAGATGCCTCTGAAGCGTATTATGGAAATATTGGTAAATTAATTATTGCGATATACGTGGATTTGAAAACGTCTTTTATTATTTTAATTCTAAATTGCAGGTGCCTTACGTTGCCTTATTGAGGGTGGTGGTGATGTTGCATTTGTTCGTCATTTAACAGTTACAGAAGTTGCTGGCGGTAGAAGAAAAGAATGGTGGGCTCGTAATACATTAAAAGACGATTTTCAACTTTTATGTCCGGATGGTATACATTATTTTTTTCTCATAAATAATTATGATTTCTCATAAATAATTATGATTTCTCATAAATAATTATGAATTCTATAGAAATCTTTTATTTATAGGCACTCGTGGATCTATGAATGATTTTAAAAAATGTAATTTGGGCAAAGTACCTGCAAATGCGATGGTAACACGAGGTGGATATGCTCGCAATGAAACTGAAATAGCAGCTTATACGAATTTGTTCATGTATGCACAGCAGTTTTATGGTTCTTTGACAATGGATGAATTCAGGTACATAATGTACTATATATAATTATTATTATATAATTTTATTTCTAAATTCTGTAACTTCTAATTAGTGATAGCGTTATATTCTTAAGTTAGGACTATTATATATCGTTTCAACATTTCGAAAATATTTTTGATTTGAGTACTAAATTTATCCAATTTTTGTTTTCAGTTTCAGCATGTTTTCATCAGCCCCTCCATATTTTGATTTGATTTTCTCTGATGGCACTCGAAGATTGCAACCTCTTAAAGGAAATCAACGTCGCGCTTCACAATATCTCGGTCATGTATTTATGAGAGCTCATAAATTAACAGACTGTAATCCATCTACGTCTTCTGCAAACTATGTAAATGTAACATTTACTGTGAATTTATTATTAGTAATCTCATTTTTAAAAAATCATTTATTTAGAAGAAACTATTTTTAATAATATATTTTGTTTCACAGCGAAACAAATGATGCTGCACTTATTTTTAAAATTTGAAAACATCATTTTACGATATTAAATATATTTTTTTTCTTATTGACATTTTTGCAATTATTTTGACTGATTATTAAAAAATATATTTTATTTATGAATTTTTATACAGATCTGTTTTACGCACATTTTTACAGAGATTAATGTATATAGTTGCTCTCAAAATGATTTATTCTCATTTTGCAGTAGGTTATTTATTTAAGTACAAAATTACTTTTACAAAATGTATGTTTGTTTTGTATATAATTTTTAATATAAAGAGAAAAACTAAGATTCCATCCATTTTTTCCACTATTGTGGAATTAGTTCTAAATGTTATTATATTGCGTGCAAAATGTATCAAGTTTTCAATAATTTTAATGTTGATATTAAATTTTTATTCATAAATATCATTCTTAATGTATTTTAAAAATTTTTAAATGTTATTTTACTCGATCCGTCCATTTTATACATTATAAAGATGATATTTTAATCTTATATATAATAAATACTTTATGCATTACATTCCAAAGATTAATGCAATATTGAATATTTATATTTTAAAGAAAATGTATTAAATATATTTTGTAGTATCATTCCACTCTATTATAAAATATTCTATGAATTTCTGTGCAAATCTCAAGATAGTTTTCTATGTGATAAAAAACCGTGAACGAAAATCTATGTGTTTGTTATGGATGTGCCTTCTATAATCTATATAAGAATAATTTTTGAATAAATTGTTAAAAAAAATATTGTTTTATTAAATATATTATTTACAAGAAGAATTATTTAAATACAAGTTTTTCAGAAAAAAAGACAATAATTTTCTGACTTTTTTTCATTATTACAATTTTCAAGGATATACGTAGTTTCAAAATGTAACTTACAATCATTTTTTTTTATGAAAGTTCAGATCTAAAGGATATTCGTTTCATAAAAAGGTTAACATTTTATTTTATTTACAATAAATGGAAAAAAGTAGGTAAAATGTCTCAGTGTAGAGCAGTCTTTATATACTTGATTTTATTGGATTATAAATTAATTGTTTTTATTTTATAATTTAACATGCAGTTTATTATTGAAAAGTTAATTTCTTGCATCATAATGTTTATTTATTGACATATATAGGAAATTAATTTAACCTTGAATGTTCAATAAACACTTAGATTATAGTTGCGATGGCTTTTGAGATTTTATTATAAATTATAATGGAGTATTAAGAGTTTACGTCATATTCCAGTCATCTTGTGGCATTCTATATGTGTTATTATCACTACGAATAACTCGAACTACTGGACCAAAATATGGTATTACATATGCTGAGCCATCAGCTGGACCAACAACCTAATAGAAAAGAGATATTTATTACCTTTAAATATAAATATACATATGTTTCCAAAATTATTGAAAAATACATTACCTGTGAAGCAATAAGTAAAATATCAAGTAATTGTCCAACAAACATAAATCCTAATGTACACAATTTTGCGAGACCAATAGCTGGATAACCCAAGTAAAAACGATCTAAACCAAACATACCAAGAAATACAGATAAAAGTAAGGCGATTTCCAATGAATATCCATTTCTGAAATTAAGAAGCAGTTAAATTTAAATAATTTAGAATGTTAAAATTTATTTAATACGTTTTGTAGATATACTTACGTCCATTTACATGGTATTTCTTTTTTAAAAATACTACTATTAGTTTTATCACAAATTATTCCTGGAGCAGCCATACAAAAAACTAGAAAATATACATATGAACGTGGTTAGAAAAACGAAAAAATAAAAGAATGCAACAAATAATACTTTTATATATTACAAATGTAATGTCTATTGAATTGCAAATTTCATTTACTGCAGTACATATATAATGAGTAAAAAATATTGAAAAAGCTATTATACCTTCTGCTTTGTTTTCGCGCGTACAATTAATTGGCTGCTGAGTTTTTGAATCTATGTGAGTAATATTTGGATGTGGACATATGTATTGACCTAATCTTAATGTACTACAATCTACGTGATAAACTTTTTGTGAAGAAACGCTATTCATAGATGTAAACATTGTGAGAATTATATATATTATATACATAATGGAATAAATAATATTCATCGTATTTTCCGAATACAAATTATAAACATATGTATAAATTACAAGAATTTTTTTAGCACTATTCTATTCGATATGTCACATTTTGCAAAGACAGTTTAGTCAGTATTATTGACATAAAAGTAAGACTTAAACAGCAAGTTGTTCGCCATAAACATAATGTATGTGTATTGGATAATGTAACGCTTAATTTTTTTAAGAGTTACATTGTTACGTTTAATAAAATAGTATATTCATTCGCTCGAATAGATTTTAATAATTTATGAAATAAAAATGATACATAATTTTTTACATAATAGTATTTTTTTATAATTTATGAAATAAAATTGTCTTATATAAATTTATAAAAATGAAAAACTGAATGAAAATTCAGTTAGAGAAATTCATTTTTGTATTTATTATGACGACTACCGGTAGTATTAAGGCCAAAAGAGTAAATATAAAATCAACGAGACCTTCGGGCTCGCCTTTTTTACGCGGACATCAGTCAATCGCAGGGCAGTCCGTTAAAACGAATTGAATCGCAAAATTTTATATTCCGTTAGAGACGTACACAGCCATCACTGAGCAATACATAGGAATCAAGGACAGGACAATCATATGAATGTTATTTGTTTAAGGCTAGAGACTAAAGAAAATAAAAATGTCAAATAGAGCGTTGATAAAAAAAAGGATTATGCTCTAAAAAGAAAAAAAAACTAGAGCGAATAACGAAAAGGGCGTTAATTTACATTCAACAAATAAAAATAAAAAGGTTCTTTAAAATCCTTCTGTTATAATATAATATTTATTTTATTAATCATATTTGCATTTTTTTAACTTACATATACTTAAAATAATTACAAAATAATATATTTAAATATTTTTTTTATATTTTGATTGAAAAAATTTTAATGAAAAATAAATGTAATGCATAAACATTATACTACAAAATATTGAATTTAAATTTTCAAATTAAAAATATGATACGGCGAGGCAAAAATTTCATTTTTTTTCTTCAAGTTGTCGTATATTTAAAATTATTTTAAAAATTTATTGTAAAGCTTATTGGAAAAGTTTATTTGGAACATTAATAGCATAAATAATTTTCCTTACAAAGTATTCGACGAATGGCAACACCGATGTCTTTGAGCAGGTCTTGCGTCGTGGTTCGTCTTGAGGTTGCGTTTACGATTTCCTATTAGGTACATCGATTTTTTTTCAAATTAATATATAGAACGTTATCTGAGGAAAAATAGTTTTATTTTGTTGTTTGTTTTTTTTAGATCGAATGGTAATATTGGGCGTGAATTTGTCATTCGCGACGAATCGGTCACGCTGAAACGGTCCGCCTTCTTCCAGATTGTTTTTGACAAGTCTTATCTGTTTTATATCTGCATCTAAACATGCCTAAAGGTATACGTTATGTATTATTTCATCGTTTATATATATATATATATATATATATATATATATATATATATATATATGCTTTAATGAATTTGCGCATTTCACCTCTGCCATTTTCTTCTGTGGAATTTTAATTATATTTTGTAAAGCTTGTTGTTTTTTTACGATTTACTATGCGAGTCTATGCGAATTTTCGCATAAATAAATTATTAATATATATATATATATATATATATATATATATATATATATATATATATATATATGTATATATATGATTTACTGCAAATATTTCGATCTGAGATTATCGATATGAGTTATGAAGTTAGAAATCTAGAATGCATAGTGGATATATATATATATATATATATATATATATATATATATATATATATATAGGATTTCGCATAAATTATTATTATTTGTGATAATATGCAGTTATAATGTCATTGGTTACATATTTAGATTTTATTTATAAGTATATTTTAGTTTTAAAAAATAAATAAATTTTCGTTTATTTTGCCTTAAGAATTGTATTTTAATATAATCATTTTGAGAATCACCAAATCTAACAAATGGTTCTTAAAATATTAATTACAATAAACATGATGCGTTATAAAATTTAAGTATAATTTACACAAAAATAAATTATCGTCTTCCTTTACTTTTTTTTTGCATATTTTTCTTTCATTATTTAGTAAGATTATAAAATTATATTTATCACGAGAGAAAGGTATAAAAATTTTCTTTGTGATTCTATTCTTTTCTGAAAATTTTGATCCTTGTATTTTAAATTAACCTATAGATAATTTACTTATATACTTTATATATTTTATTATTATAATTATTACAATATTAATTAATCAATTCGCGTCTTGGTCGGTTCGAGGTAGGTAAGCGAAACCTAACTATTCAATTATCAAAAATGTCAATTAATTGCCTGATATATATATATATATATATATATATATATATATATATATAATAATAATTAAAAAAAATAATGTTGACATCTTCGATTAAGAATAGTGAAAAAAATATATTTATATTTGTAGTAATATTTAATACATAATAAACTTACTATAAAAACATTAAACACTACGTATATATTTAAAATTTCTTTGTACTATTTAGCAGTATAGTTGAAATTGCATATAGATAAAAAAAAATTAGGCAATGATATAATGTATTTGTTGATGATTGGATTTCAAGGTGAAAGTGATTATTATAAGTTTAGTATGTATTAAGCTCTTAATATGAAAATGTATTTTTCCATTGTTATATACTTGTAGATCGCTTGTTTTGGCATGTTGCCCTCTTATATATTGCTCATAAGTATTTATGTCAATGTTTGTGAAATTTTTGAACTCGAATATACGTTCAATATAGTACGGTATTGGTTTTCATATTAAACAAAGTAATTACAACAATCTTTTCTCTATAACATTGTATTTTTAATAGCGATTTTTTACAAATCAATAATAACTTCATTTGAAAGCTTTTGTTGAAAATATCATATTAAGTTTTATAAAGGTCAAAATAAATTTTATACATTTTGGTAACACTAGAGAATTCGGAATCACCTTATATTATTAATATGGATTGAAAGTAATCCATACTTTCATAATTTACTACACACGCCAGCTTCTTTCAAACTATTTTACTTTTTATTGGAATGTGGAAAGTATTTTTTGTTCTATAATGTATTAGAATTTTGTAAATAAACAAGCTTGTAAATCAGACCATCAATAAATACACCAGTACTATTTTTGTGTTTTCTATAATGTGTAATATATTACGTGTTATGAATTAATTATAGTATAATATTACTTATATATTACATTTTAATATAATATATTTAACTAATTTTGACACCTATGAATGTTATAGGAAAATTTTTAAATCATAAAGGACGCAATCGCAAATTTACTAATCCTCAGGAATTAGAAGAACAGCGGATACAAGACGAAGAAAAAAGGTTTGTTAAGATATTATATGAATTCCTGTAGTATTGATAATAAACAATTATCTCATTAACATATTCAGGCGTAAGGCTGAAGAAAATGGCGGTGAAAGTGTCAGTGATGGTGAAGCGAAAGATAGTGATTCTGATTCAGACGAATCATCCGAAGAAGAGGTTTTAATAATTTGCTTATTTTCAATATATTTTTATTTTTTTATATAATTGCATTTATATTTTTTTTGTTGTATAACAGCATGGTAAGGCCAAGGGTGTATCTGGATTAATCGAAGTTGAAAATCCTAACAGGGTTGTAAAAAAAACTCAGAAACTTAGTACATTAAATGAAACAATGAAAGGTGACGCTAAACCTGAATTATCCAGGTATATGTGTATTTTAGTTTAATGTATTTTAATTGATTATTCTTTTTAATCTTATTATAATTTTACGATTTAGGAGAGAACGTGAAGAACTAGAAAGAATACGAGGTGCAGCCGCATATCAAAAATTACATGCGGCTGGTGCGACCGAAGAGGCTCGAGCTGATTTAGCGCGTCTTGCACTTGTTCGCCAAAAACGTGAAGAGGCTGCCAAACGTAGAGAACTCGAAAAATTAAACAAAGAAGCTTCAAAAACAAAAACTGATTCCAGGTAATTTATTTTCATTTTTTTTATAATTTATTTTGATAAAATGTAAACTCAATTATTTTGTATTACAGATTTGTGTCTAAGAAAAATGCAACATAGCGTTAAATATAGCGAGATGTATACTTTAATAAAGCAGCTTTTGTTGTCATAAAATATTATACTTAGAATTAATAGATTATTTTTTTAATACGTTCTTTGGAATGAAATATTTACTATCATCAATGTTTATTTTTGTTTTCTGCTTATATTATATACAAGTATGATATCTGTATTAATTTTGATTTAATATATGTTTTCATTTTGCATTTATTATATTTAATGTGATTAATTCCTCGAATTGTTTTTCTATATGGGTATTTTATTAATTTGAACCTAATTATTGTAATATAATAAATGCGTGAATCTAGAGATATTCAGTGTGTATTAACATGACAAACATAAATATAATTATATGAATTTTAAAGCAAAATACATGTTTCTTAAAATATGAGCACATATATCTGAATGATTGTCGATTTGAATTGTAAGTATAATATAGATGCAAATATACATCTGAATCAGTGAAATTTGTTTTTATTTTTTATTTTTTTAAGTAACATCTTATTTAAAAAAAAGAATAATTGGTTTTAGAAAATCAAAGACAGTGGCAAATTTTTATAAATATATTTTGGTTCTATGATTCTTTCCATATCTAAAGAATAGAGGCAATAACATTATTTACATAATATAATATTAGACTTAAAACAAATTAAATATAATATACATATATAGAGCATGTGCATTTAGGAGTATCAAATCAAAATTGCCATTTTGAAGAATAAATCAATAGTCGTCAAATGCGACAATATTATTATATTATAAGTATATACTTTCATTAAAAATTTATTGAACAAAGATTTCGAAATGCAACACATCTCTCCTTATTCGCACAAATGCAATATATATTTACAAACTGACCTATATTATAAATATATTCTATATTATTTTTTAATACACTTAGGGGTTATACAATAAACGAAATATTAATTACAAAAGTAAAACAAGTGACAATAATAATACAACAAAATACACAAAATGAAGAGAAAAAAAAATGCGAGCGTACTATTATTATTATTTATCGCACGTGTTGTACGCAAAATAAGATTGTAAACATAAATTTTCTATATAAATACAATTATAATATTCAGGAAATGTATTTGACCCTTTGGTTTATTAGTTAATGATTGATCTTGTTTTAGTTTACACGAATTTGTTAAGATAACCAGTCACATGTAGAAGTCTTTTCTCATCACTCATAGATTTTCAACGTCTTTCTTTATTGTTAATAAAAACAGACATTTTTATCAGAACTATCAAAATATTTTTTAACGAATCTGCAATTATTTACTTATGAATATAATGTGTTTTGACTTTGATGGAACACATAGTTGATTATATTTCAAGACGATCAAAAAGTATTAATTTCTTATAATAATTAGGTAGTGAATCTTGTATTTATAGTTTGTCGGTAGTATCATTAAAATTTATGTATCATAATTATTTCAAAAGTTAATAAAATATTTGTAAGAAAACGACTGTGTGAGGTCATTTTATTTATAAAAAGGCAATTTTGAGATGGCACTTCGTCCTTCAAATCGATCAGCATTTGAAGAAATCGCGTGACTATTTTTTTCTTTTTCTTTGTTTCGTGACATCAAAATATACGAATTTGACATTCATAATTATCAACGATTAAAAAAATAGTTCATTTAATGACTAATAAGATATTTAGTATTTGATAATTGTGACCCGATAGAAATACAAAAAAAAAATTAAGATTAAAATAAAGGATGTTGAAAATTTTCAGACTAAAAGACGCGTCACAAATCGCATTATATAATTATGATCGATTTAATTATATTTTTTTATTTATATAGCTATTGAATTAATATTTCACACTATAAGGTCGTTAAATTGTAGGACATATAATGGTAATATTTTAAAATATTAAAAAATGTCTTGAAAATTACAATGAGAAATTTTTCAACGAAAAATCGATCGTTTTCGATGGGGATGTTTATTGTTGTTTTTTATAATATTTTATGTAATATAGTGGTGGTGCACATTCAACCAGAATAGAAAACAAACATATTACTTAGTAGCAATGATTGCATTGCTAAAAATATCTAAAATGTGTAATTAGTATTGGTAACATAGTCATAGAAAAAGTTGAATTAAGAACTTTGATGTTTCTTTCAGTATCTACACTTTATATAAATTGGATCGATATTAGTAAATTAGTTCGGTGACAAGAATTATTGTTTTACACATATTATTACCATTTTCTTCTGCTGGCTATGCAGCATGTTTTAAAACCCTCACGTCCTACTATATTCAAAATCACATTCAATATAACGATGGTGTTTATATAATTGTCTTAAAATTTAATAAGCTTCATCACGATTATTAGATGTTTATCGTGATGTATAGAATTGACATATTCAGCATTGTTTATATCTTTTTATATTAAACAAAATAAAATATTTTTTAATAGTTTAAACTTGTAATAAGAATTATAAACAATATACAGATTACATTATAAAATTTTGTATTTTGAAGAAACTAAAAAAATAATATGCATTTAATTTTAACTAAATTGATGCTGTATGAAATTCATTTTTTTTGTTATTTTGACTTAGAAATATTAAAATTAATAGGAAAAATAATAATTGACAATAAATACGTAGAAAAGTGCAGATACTATAAGACACCAATGTTGTAATATTACTTTATAATTAAAGTGGTCCAACGCGAATATAAAAATTCACATTATGGATATTTAATGGCATTTAAATCTTTCAAAATAAGGACGTCATTATCATCATATTTACATAATGTATAAATTTGTTACAAATGCGCTAAAATATCTATTTCAGACGCGTGCACCTGAGGTCTTTCCTCAGGCATGGAGCCAGACACGGTCACTATTACCGGACTAGTATCTTCTCCAGTCTGTACAATTGTAACAAGATTGCCTTCTTTGTTTTCTGGTTGAACATCATCTTTGCTATCACTAACAATATGTGGTTCCATTTCTGGTCCATCGTCATATTTAATATCATCGTACGACTCTAGACCAATATTTTGTATTACTACAGCAGATAAAGAAGATGGAGGTGCCTGTTGTTCTGTTCTATGTCTTCCGCGTGTGCCAGCTCCTCGTGTCCCATTATTTGCCAGTCTTCTGTAAAAGAAAAAAAGAGTGATTGAAAAATATTCAATATTTAATAAACATATATTATCATCATCATCAATTTATGCATAATTGCAGGGGCCACTACAAATAATAAATATACATATAATGTAAAATTAAAAATAAAATACCTAGGTCTGTATGCTGGAGGAGGACATGTTATAGGTGGAGGTGATGTTGCACGGTCCAAAAGTAATAATCTAAAATTATTAAATAAAATTATAAATATATAAAATAGGATCGATAATTGTAATTATTAAGATTCATAGCAATTTTTTGCATGTTTGTCAGAATTAAAAGTGTATATATATATATATATATATATATATATATATATATATATATATATATATATATAATATAGCATATAACCTTAATCTATATTCATGCATTGAAGCTTGGTATGATGGTGGAGGTGGTCGACAATGAAATTCTGGATACAACATTGCCGCGTAAGGATGATGAGCTCTGGCACAAGGTAGAGCTGATCTTCTGGGGCCTGAAGATCCCGTTCTATTTGCTCCAGATACGCTGTTTGCTCTACGACCCGCTGCTCTCCAGGCTACACCACTTACTGTTACTAATACTAGACCCACACCTGAAATAAATATAAAAAACATGTGATTAAATCTTACTTTATATTCTCTGTCATAATAATTAAGATTTTGTAATGTATTTATAATTAGTTTTTTTTATAAAAAAATTGATGCATAAAAGACGAATGAGTATTGCATTTAACAAACTAATAGATAACATTGGCTATGGATTTGTAAATATATAACTATTGGATATTCGGTTAAGTCTCTTGATAATCGGTAGCTGGGTGTATACCCATGTCATTTATCAGGATTTTAGGATTTAAGCTGCCGGTTTCGGCGAACTGTCAGGATATATATGTACGAGAGAGGGTTGCAATGCGGGTCTTCGAAGGGGTCCAAACCTCGTTAAGGCACCCAAAATGGAACCAGAGAGAGGAGATAGATATACGTACACAAAACCCGTAGCTTCGCAAATAAAGATTTAATCTGAACGTGTTCGACAGTGGTCAAAAAAAAAAAAGAAACGAAAATGTAAGCGTCAATCGAGAAGGAATAACATTTGCGATTATAAAGGAAAAGTGTGTCTGAAGTGAAGCATCAAAAGCACCATATAAAAGTGCGGATGTAACTGGGTTAAGTGTTGCTTTTATGTGAAAAATATTAAGTGCTTTAGCTCTAATAAAGGGTGGCGATTTAGATGAAAATTTCAGATAGAGATGTTATGATCTCGTTATATATTATGCAGTGAATTTATCGTGTTGTTTACGCCATATTATTTGTACATGTAAATTTTATTTTTTTTCTTTTTGGAAATCTTCTCAATTTTTCATTATTATAAATAATGTAGGGTGAGATTTCGGCATTAATATTTATATGATTTTATACAATAATAATAAGTCGAATTTCAATTATTATTCTCATTTATTTGATAAAGTTAAAAAAATATCAATTTTATTATAAAAAAATCTATTTAAATTTTATAGAAATTTTTAATCATATTTATTATGAAAAAAGCACAATATTTCAAAATCCTTAATAAATGAATTGTTAAATATTTTACATGTAACATATTTTCATATGTACCTCTATGAGATTTTAATCGGGATGGATTAAAAGCTCGTGTGCATAAATCCTTAATATTGGAGACTTAATATAGTGCCATTAAACTACCATAGTTATATAAAATTATGGTTTGAACATGCATTCTACATGTATGAAAAGTAATCTTTATATTAAAAATCGCTATTTAGATAGTCAAGCAAAGCAAATTTTAGATAAAATGTAAATGTCTATTGAACACTAGCAATATATAGTTAAAATAAATTGTGCACTCTTTTAGTCGTATTATAGAAAAGGTGAAAGAAGACATTGTTCGTAGCAGATGTTTGTCGTATATGTTGCATCCAGTCACATTTATGGCCTTTCTATCTGAGCCGTAAAATTTCAGATAAAATGTGGACATAAAGCGGAAATGGCTACGAAAACCCCCCTCAAATCCACCATATTGCGGTCATGGAAGACCTGAACAGATCGTGGTACAAGGTATATTGGTATATATATATATATACTTTTTACGCATATAAAGACGTTTACGAGCATTTAAAACGTGCAGATTTGTAACGACTAGAAGGCGAATCGACAATGAAGATGTAATTTCTTCAAATTGAACCGGATCATATAAATATTTCGCATAAAACGGAAAAAGGTTGTGAATGGCAATGTTTCAATAAATGGGATTGGTTGTTTTTTTCCCACATTTGAGAAATATGGATATGTATGAAAAATATTTACCTATTATGACAAGTAGCACAGTTAGATGGGGTCGACCATGTGCTCGTACAGCACCCAAAACAGTGCCAACAAGAACACAACATACTCCTGCTAATGCCACTACAGCTATAAACCATCGGAGACCAAGAGTGCGTGCTCCAATTCCTCCGCAACAAGTCTTCGGACCTTCCGATTCTTCTCCGTATTGACATCTGAAAATAAAACAAAAAGGTAAAACAATTAGATAAAAAAGTTTGGCATTTGCATTTTAAAAGCATCGCAAGAGCGAAAACGTTAAATTAGATTAAATAAAAAAAAAAAGAAGCGCCAAAGCAGAATTTCTTTGGGAGCAAACGAAAGCGCGCCGCGAATTATTCGTTATGCATAAAAACACTGGGATTAATAAATTAAACAATTACATCGTTAGCGACGAAAGCAAAGTTAAAAGAGGACAAATTTCCACTTTTCTTAATTCACTTTCTATTTCGGTTTAATTCGTTTCTGGCATATCGTAATCTCGTTAAACATCCTGGACAAATTCGTCGATCGGAACTTTGACTGCCTTTACCTCCTCTAGACGTTAAAAGAAAAAAAACTTTTTTTTAGTATATATATATATATATATATATATATATATATATATATATATATATATATATATATAGTATATTTTGAAATACGAATTTCTTAAAAAAAAATAGAATAAAATAAAAGTCAATCTATTCAGTTAACTAACTCCCTTCGGGCAAGTTTCGGGCCACTTTTGCCCGAGTCGTGAACTTATCCGATCGAGTGAAAATGCTCGACTTATTTCGTAACTCTGTGCCTCTAGAGTTAGCTTTCGATTAGTGCTATTGTGTAAGTATTGTTATATTATATACGATATATGAATGGTTATAGAGGTTTTTGCGGTTAACGTATTGAACTACCGTTGTATAGTTATCCGGTTCGAGTCCTGATATTTATAACGTGCAACGTTTCTTTTCGCCCGTATCGATTTCTATACGATATATATGAATTAATAATTTTCAAATACATTATGATTTAAAATAAAATATATTATATTTATGACTTTTATTTCATATTTTACTCTTAATGTGAAATAAAATAGTTTTTAAAAATTGCTTATAAAGTAGGTACAAGTATTTTATGGTATATACTATTTTTGATATAAAAAATTGAAAAAAAAGAGAATTTCTTTCGTATTTTAGATTATATATATATATCAAATTCTGAGTAAAAAGTGGATAAAATCAAACATCATAAATCATATATAGTAAAAATATGAAAAGTTTACTGACGTTACGGTTTAAACAAAAATTTCGATATTGAATACTTTAATACAGCGAAACATGTTGTCTGATTTTTTTTAAACATTTATTTATGTTTTTTAAATCGAAAAACAACACGTGTATTTTATCATAACAACCAAAGTCGTGTGAGATTGAATTTTACGACATCATTTCAATTTTGATATATTTTTTTATATATACATAGTAAGTATTGCATAATGTCATTTTTATTATAAATTATATAAGATGAATATAATATAATAAACACAACTGATTATAATATAATATCATAGTATATTTTATATCTATATATGGTAAAAATATTAGAACAAATTTTATGAGATAGGAAATCGTTGATAGGTTGCGTATTTTTATATTTTGTTGTACATAGTATACAATATATATACATATATATAGTAATAATTTTTATTATCAAATTTTGTGTACAATAGAGTTTGTTGTGCCCTTTTTTTTACGAGCAACAATCCACGAAAATGAGATAGTATCGAGGTCATAATGGTGAAAAATTGTATGAGGGACGCCGTGCATATTTGACGGCGAAGGCGAGAGTGTAACGGAAAATTTCACGGGATTTTTCATAACGGACACGGCGTGGAAGGGGACCCACGGTACTAGTGATGAAAAGGAATAAACTTTGTCATAAAATCAAGCTGAATTACGTTATAAATTCTTCAAATCACCGCAGCAGCTATGTAATTTGTCACCGGCCTCGCACCTGCACCAGGCGATTTCGGTGAAAAATGTTCCCGGCTAATTTGGAGTAGCCTGAATTTCTCCGTGTAAAAATATTCTAGGATCTCTTTTTTTACAGGGATCTTTATATATAATATAAACAACTATATAATATATTTTTTTCATATAAATCCAGTTTGAAGAAGCTGACCTTACTTTTCCATTATAGATAATTATTTATCAATTATTTACATTTAGTTTATTTTACGGTGTATTCGTTTTTGACATCCATTGTTCTTCAATCAACGTTTAAGGCACCGATAAATTTAAACGAGTTTGTACTTTAATTTAGTTTTGACTTTTCAATTATTTAGCGACTGATTTATTAGCAGCTACACACACACACACACACACACACACACACACACATATATATATATATATATATATATATATATATATATATATATATATATATAAGTTCAGAACGTTCAATGTTATTCGATGACATATATGAAATTTTTTTTAATGATTATTAATAAATGAATTACTACATACTTTCATGATATATAAATGAGAGAATTTGTCGTTTATTAGGCGGATAACTTGATTTAAATTTAAATCGATATTTTATAGCGTATTTTAAGCTGCATAAAAGCGTTGAAAAAAAAATACCGTACAGCAACGTCGAAGAGTATATCGAACGTGAAATTCGTGTAAAAGTTTAACGGAAGCGTTAAAAATGAAGATTAATCGCAGAGTTGGCACAGTTAATTAATAGACGATGCTCTTCACCGGGAGACAAATATTGCAAAAAGCCGTGCTTGTAATTAGTCTGGGACCGGGTAGGCTTTCAATATGTCCACAGGGTAAAGTGTTCGACCTCAGCCAACACGTTAATGAAGGTCAAAACTGTTACCTGGGGAAATTAAAAGTTCCATGTCCTGTACGCCCCAACCTACGGGACGCGCGAACTGATGATGAATTATGAACCGTTTGTCCTACGCGTAATTTATGTAACAAAAAGCAGTTACATTTTAATAACTGCACACGAATTCCCGATGGAGAACACGAAAAAAAATCAAATCATCCAAAAATCGTAAAAAAACAATACATTTTAAAAATATTATAATTTATTTTTAAAAAATTACTATATATATAATAGGGTAACAACATTTTTATGGTGTTGTATAACGATTTAGACTAGTATTTCTTCAATGTTGAAGTACTATATAACGATCTCGTGTATTTAGTGTCTGACATTTCACGATGAAACGTTCAATTCGCGGTAATAACGGCGGATATCATTCAAAACTTGAGCTTTAAAATATACCCATTGACTATTATATATATATATATATATATATATATATATATATATATATATATATATATAATATTTGAACTCATGTACATACAACGGTTTCGTTTCAAAGGTGAAGTGAATTAATTTTAATGAAGTTTTATCTAGGATAACACTTGTCGACTCCGAAGATCGTGGCTTTCATGAATAAAACAAGGCGGTTCGCAATTAATTAATGCTCGTTTCGTAAGCAAAAACGATATATATATATATATATATATATATATATATATATATATAGAGAGAGAGAGAGAGAGAGAAAGCCTTTCGCTCGAGGACTTTCATTTAAATTTTGAATATTTTAAACGTGTTTATTTCGTGTTTAAGATAAGTGTTTTCCACTTGAAAATTTCTGTTCGACTAGAAAACTTGATACGTGCATAAAAAAATATTAAATTGAATTATATGTATTTTGATTTTCAATAATCACTTAATCATATTTTAAGTAGATAATTTAATTAAAATTATTATGAAAAATTTCACATATCTTTCAGAACACTTTAAAAATTGGCAAGTTGGACTAATTTTTCATTGTTATTGTGATATAAAAATATGTTGTTAATAGTAATAATTTAAATTTTTGGGTTTTATATTTTAATCGAAGATTTTATAAAAAAAAATACATCATCGTTATAAATTTTACAAAAAGCTTGACGTTACATATTTTATTAAAATGATCAATTAGTTTTTAATGATGGCATATAAAATACATATTATATATATATATTATTAAGATGTTGAATAATCTGGTAGATAATTAAATGATTAATGAAACTTGTTGATAACAATATATAAAAACGTATAGAATAAAAAAATGAATAGGAAAAATTGTGAGTTAGTTTTCTGACTTACAATTTATAAGCTTTACCGCTCGGTCTAATCAAGCAAATATGTCAAAATCTGACATTTAATATACGCATTATTCAACAATATACACATTCGTCTTATTATGAATTATCGCAGAAGCCAACATGAAGGATGAAAACAACATTAAATTGCAATTAAGGACAAAAAAAATAAGTCTTTGTCTTCTGAGAATTTTTTTTGCAATGACGATTTGATATTTATTACGAAATGTTCTATTTAAAATAGGGCTCTTAAATATTTCTCAATATTAATATGTAATCTTATACGACACTTTTTATATGATGAAACGTTTTCTTTTTCTTTTTTGACAAAATTTAATTCGAAACTTCGAAATAAAGGTCGCATAGCAATTGTTTGTGGTCATAAAGTAAAGAACGAATAACTGTCGTAAAACGTTTTCTCGATTGTGTAATAAAATTATAAATTATCAACGTTATTTTATTTATTTTCGGTATTGTTATGAAACACCATTAAAAATAAATATAGTTTAAATTAAATAACAAAATTAACAATTTGTAAAAAGATGTATAATTAAAAAATAAGACAAGAAGATGGAATAGTGGTCATTTAATCTTATATTATTAGAGAACCAATTATAAATACATTTTTATTTACGATAAAAATAGCATACTAAATTATAAAAAAGATGTATTATTTTAAATCAATAAATATAGAAAAAAATCTAAAGTCAGTTTAAAATATTAAAAAAAAATTACTTATTTATTATCTGTCGTGAACAATGATAAAAGTTATTTCAAAATTGTTTTATATATTATTTTTGAATTTTTAACAAAATAAAACAAAGCATGATTTTTCAAACTATTTTAAGAAACACGTAAGGTTATTTTTGTAACTTTCGAATATATAATATAAAATAAACAAGGCAACGTATTGTATATATTATTGAAGTCTATTTAGGTAACGCCGCAAAAAAAAATAAGATTATATATTATATATATCGACAGAATAAAAATGAAAAAATATTTATAATAAAGAAAATCGGATAATCCTGATCCTTTTTTTTAGATATATATATATATATCTCAACACCTTCGTTCGACACAAAACTGAACACAATGAAAATTCAATTCGAATACAAATGCCGCAAAACGTCGAACCAATTAACCGTAACTGATTGGTTTTCGCCGAATCGAGAAATCGCAAATTGCGCTTCGATTTTTCGTCGGTGCGAATGAAAAATTTCCGCATATCGGTCAGGTGAAAAATAAAAAAGAAAACATACTAACACAAAAAAAAAAATATAGAAAAATTCAAATTTTCCGGAAGCCGCGCGCGTCGATATTTCCCGTTTCGAATTTTCCGACAAAACGAGACTTTTATCGCATTATGCGCTCTTCGAGTACAATAGCCGCATTAATTTAATTTCGAATCGCGCACACAATGTTAAAATTCCACCAGTTTTTACGATGAATCGTTTCGACTCTAGAGGGATGACAAAAAAAAGTGGAAAAAAAAGAAGAAGAAGAAGAGACGGAATCCTCCCGAGAGTGTTTCGTCGTTATTACACTACGCTTAATACTGCAGGATTATTGCGACAAAGGATTCCTTCGTTCGACGTCTCTATCTCCTTTGACATTTTATATATATATATATATATATATATATATATATATATTTAACTTTTTCACCCCCTTTTTCAGACGTCTTCGCGTCAATTCAGCTCTTTTTTTATTAGGTCCGCGGCATTTGACGCAATGCGACAGACGACTGGACGCGATTTTGTCGAGTTTTTTTTTCTTTATAATGATTTTAATTATAATAAAAAATTACTCGAATTAAGGATGCCGCGGTGTGGACGAGGCCTAGGTCCCCCTCCCCCCCATACCAATTTCGAACAAAAGGCACTTTCGTCGACATGCGGTGTCACCGGTCGATTGTGCCGTCGGGATTTGAACCGACACACTGTGCGGTCACACTTCGTCACGCTTTCAACTCCCACACTACGTGACGCAATATATGTTTTAAATTGAAATAGGGATTTTCCTCTACTTTCGACACGGGCAACGATTATATGAACGTGAGTGGAATCGGACATTTGAAAAAAAAACTGCGAAAACGGATCGACGTTAGATAATTTCGTTAGACCAATATGGCAATTTACACTTTCATTTGTTAAATTAATAAGTGATATTTTATATAGAATAAAAAAAATATTAATATTTTTTATAAATAGTAAAATATATTTTATGTAATATATAAAAGAAGAAAATTAATAGCTTTAAATAAGTAAGATACTAACTTATAATACAAAGTACTGACACTTTTTATATATCTATTTATACCGTGCTCGGCGAAAATGACCGGTCTATAAAGTAGTTGTTATTTTTATAATTAAAAACACAGATAACAGTCAATGTTTTGTTGAATGAATTAATAAATAAATAAAATATCGATAGAAATTTCATTGTATGCATATTTTAAAAGTCATAAAATTTGAACACGGTTAAATTGAACAGTAGCGGTAGGGAATGATTAAAAATTTATTTTTCAAATAATCTACGAATTTTCTTTAATAAAAATTTCAAATCAGATCTTGCGTTATATATTGATAATTTTTATACTAAAGTAAAACTCTTTTCCATTTAAAATATGATGCATATATGACGAAATAATATATAAAAAAAAGAATCTTAATACTTAAAACGATAAAAACGAATATGAAATCCGACTTTACAGTTTGAGAAGCGCAATTGTATAAATCGCATTAGTGCACGTTTCTAACAGCAATAGTTTCGAGCCGAGAACGGGTTGTCGTCTTTTGCGGTTGTTAACAAAACTTTCCGTGCAATTTATCCGCTTCATTATAGTGAACAACGATGTGTACACAGATGAACGAAACTAATATTGCAATGTTTATACAGTGAAATATACTGTGAAAGTGTATGGATTAAAATAACTTTTGTCCAAAATATCAAGTCGCACAGATTAAGAGGCTCAGCGGTTTATTCAATGTGCAAACTTCGTCCGGGAAAATGGCGGGAAAGTGCATAATTTGTATGCTGAATTACTGCGATTTAATGCTGAAAATATACGATAAAAATTTTTCATATATAACGCTTAATTTTCACATCATTAAAATCAATTATTTATATCGAATATTCCATTTCGATTTTTTTTTAATTCATACACATTTATAAACTTATTTAAATACTGGAAAAGTAGTTTTATAGCACATAAATATATTGTAATGATTCAATGGAGAAATAGTATAATTTCAAAAATTCTTTAATATATATATGTATATACAGCACATTACTTATAGTTAACAAAACACGATGCAATTTTCCGGATCGTTGGAACACGACAAAGAATTCCGCGTACTAAAATGCAATTCCAAACGATTTCTAACTATCGAATAGATGGTTAGACTCAAATACGATCCATTACAGTAATTAATTTGATGTTTGCCATTTTAAATGTTTCAATGTGACAAAGCGAAATATATATATATATATATATATATATATATATATATATATATATATATATATATATATACGTTGATCACAAAGCTCGCATTGATCTGATTTTGTACAAAGTGAATTAAATGGATTACAAAAAAAGTCATTTCATAAGTGAGTATGACGATTAACCGTTATGAATCCTCAAGATTTTTTTCCGTAACATAAAAGCTTTAAAAATACACGTAACACCGTTATTTCGGGTCTATTAATTTTAATTAAAAAGCATCTCGCATTCGTAGTGAAATATATAAAATATTCACGTGTGCGGATATTATTATGACGTTAATCTTCCACTTTTATACTATACAAATTGTTTTAACTTTTGACTCGTTTCGCTGCTGCGAGACCATAAGCTGTGCTAATCTGGGTCAGAGCTTAAAAAAAAGGTTACAAAAACTCTGATTTAGTGACTCTACATTCAGCCGCATGAAATATGTATTAGGAGTTCAAAATGAATTAAGGAACCTTCTTCTTGGGAGTTATATTACCATTTAAGTGCACGCGATAAAAATTATTGTCTTATGTGATTTATGCGAGCGATTATGATAATAATGTTGTACATGTTACGGGAAAATTGTTATTTAAATCGGCTCGCCTTGAAACATAGGTTATTTTGAGGGACTTAAAAATCCAATATATGTTTATATTTAATCAAAAAAAAATGTACGACATTTTGTTTTATTATTAACTAATTATTGTATTATGCATATCATAAAATTATATTAATTATAAAAAAATAAATATAAAAATAGGTTTTTAGTTCAAATAAGAATTTTATGCATCATTTGGTTCAAAAGTCAAATTTAAAAAATAAATGTTTTATTTATATTTTTAAATTAAAATTCTAAATAATCGTTATAAAATTATATATCAGGGTTGGCCCAGTTCATCGATAGTCAGAGCCATTTTTCAAAATTTGTAATTTTTCAAGAGCTGCAATTAAATACGTATTAAAAATATTGTTTTTTTTTTTTACAGAAATCATATTAAATAAAAGTACAAAATATGTATATTGAATTTAATTATTAAAAATTAAACACATTTTACTTAATTTTAAAATTAAAAAGAAAAGGGGAACTCGGGTACATTTATCTAGTCATAAATAATCCTTCAGAGTCGCATGTAGTTCGCGAGCCGCAGTTTAGCCATCTCTGTTATATATAAATAGAAAATACTATATTTATATTTGGAGATTACTAGTAGTATTTTACATCATAAATAGTTGAATCTAAATTAAAATTTCAAATTAAAAATTTCGCTAATTAATTTTACATTTTTAGTTTCAATAGAAAGTATTGGATTTCGTTAGAACTCATATGTAAAAGTCAATGGTTCAAAAAAAAATTTTTTTCTGATAATTTCAAATGCAAAAATCCGCTAATATATAGGTATAGTTTTACGTATTGTAATCGAAATTGATTTCGTGTATTAGGATTTGAACTCGTACGGACACGTTGTCAGTTGTTCGTGGAAATCGATTGTCCACTTTGACCCTTAACGACTGCAAAGGCACATTCCCTCGGCGTTAATGCGGATTAAGGTCCACAGGGGAGGTTCGAATTAACCCTGGCAATCCGGGCAAAACCCCAGAATTACTTAAAGAGACCTCCCTTGCCCTTGCCCTTCTGCGATTTTCGCACGAGCGATAATACAATACAATACACGGAAACCGGACCGAGTTTCCGAAACGCAGGTCGACTTTTGACATCCGCACAATTCCGAATTTCAATTAATAATCGACACGAACCGATAAAATTTGCATAATACAAGTGGAAACCGTCGCATATAAATGTCGTAATTTCTGCATTCGAACATTGTATATTAAATAGTTATATTACCGAAGGGTACAATTGTATCCTTTGGCGGTTTACAAATAGAAATTAACGAATCAATTCTGACTCTTTCAATATACTTTGAAAAAAAAATCTATTTTGCAATCAAAGAAAGCAATGAAAAAAGATTCCCACATATAATTTATATGAGTAGATAATAATTATTTTGAAATATTTACAAATCTATAATTCATTAAATCTGATAAATGTTAAATTTAAATGCAGAAACGCGTCGCAACATATAGTAAAACATTTATATATCAAAAATGCAATAGTATGAGCAAGTTGTAAATGTAATACTGAATATCCCCGGGGTACGGCAAGAAGATTAAAAATGTTGTCTTTTTTTGGATAAAATTCATTTTAAAACTCGATTACAAAATGGATAAAAATTTAACTATGTATATATATGAAATATGAGAAAATGTAGTGGAAATCGTTAATATAAGATATTTTAATGATAAATCGCACACACCCTATTTATTCTAGAATGTAAAAAAAACATCTATTCTTTTTAATATGAAATTATACGTATATCAATATCGTCAATTATAATTAAATTAACATAAATATTTATGAAAAATAACATCAGGACATCGGAAAACCGTCAAAGGGTTGTTTGTTACGATTGATTTAACGCAATTTCGTATCCGTATTACTGGAGGACATCCGGAATTCACCAGGAAGCGAACAATGGACTCCCAACACTTGCATTAATAAAATATGCCTGAATCATCGGCGACAACAAATAACAGGGGTGTTGTGGTTCAATGATTAGCAGCAAAACCGTGACCGACGACGACGAATATACTCTGTTCATATCCTGACCGTTCCACACATGAATTACTTAGGAGTGGTACGTAGGAATGGCCTAATTGACGATGACAATTTATAATGCTTTTGTTAATCTATGATTTTGGAAATTACGCCGTTTGATATGTAATATACGATTTTAAAGGCTTCAGCAAATGAATAATGTGAAATTATTGAAAATTATATATACGTAATTAAGTTCTAGTGTAGTGTTTTTATAATACATTTCACGGTTCATATAACATTCGTGTTGGGAAAATGAACGCAATTTCCATTAACAAATTAATAGGTGATATTCAAAGCAAAAACACAATGGAATTAATGTGCTTTCTATAATTAGCATTGGAAATTATATTAAAATAACAATATTGTGACATGATTATTAATTATATATATATATATATATATATATATATATATATATATATATATATATATATATATATATAATGAACTCTATAGTGTTATGAACTACAAAAGAAAGCTCATATCGGAAAATGATAAGCGTATATAAATGTAAAGCTTCGCTTATCCGCGTTCACATTTAACGGCGGAAATGAAGTTAATAGTTGCGAAAGCCGCAAGATTTTCAGATTTTAGGCTCGACGCGGAACATTTCAGGAATGTTAACCGTGAAAGTTGACAAGATGTCAAAGTTTCCGCCTGAAAATATGTCAATTTCGTCAAAACGCCCATAGTAAATTTGAATGTCAGCACGTGGAGGCCGTTTTTCAGGATGTTAAATCGGTGAAGAAATTTCGTTTAATTTTATACGTATTCTTCCTAGATTTTTCTCATTCGATAAAGTGCTCGTTGATTCATCTATCTATCTATATACTATATACATATATAACATTCTATATGTGCATTTCTCCGTTTTCAACAGTGAAATGTTATTTGCAGTAACATCATTTGATATATATCTATGTCTGGTAGGTCATTCTGTTTACCCATAGTCTGGAATCGGACATTCGTTTAACCGCCGTACTTTTGATGCGTCTTCACTCGTCCATAAATGTTCACTAAACTTCTCAAATGTATTTTAATAAAATTATTAAATTCGAAATCGAATCGATCATATAAAATATCAAAATCACGATTTTTTTTTCAAATTGAGCATACTTCACTTTTTAATATTTATTACGTAATAATAATATTAATTTATAACATCAAAAAGACACGAATCTAGTCATTTAAAACGCATTCTCGCACACCAAAAAAAAAAAAAAGATAACGTAAATCGCATGTGCGTTTTTTCTTCTATCACAAAATTATATCTCGTGTTTTCTATAATTACTGTAGGAACAAATAGTTACAGTACGCGATGAACAACTTCCCGTAATTACGATCTAAAATTGAGACTTTCAAAGTCACACACACACATAATTTATATGTGAACGATAATCACATCGTTCGTACGATGGAAAACGTGGATTTCCTTCGACAATGATACGGATCTATAATTTTAAAACTTTTCCGGCAATATCGACATTAATAAAATATTGCGAAAATGAACGATTTTAAGACAATGATAAATATTATTTATATATTATATATATTAAAGAGAATAAGAGAACTGGATAAATAAGCGTTGATATTAAAAGGGTTTTGGTATAATCGTCATGGAGGAACTTTATTGCAATATCGGCATCAATGGCGATGTGCAAACAAATTGGAGAAAGCCGTGCAAAAGGGAGTCGATGGTATATTCGCAGTCTGGATTTAACCGAATGTGTCAACACAGACGGGTCAATATGGACGAGGGTCAATTGACGGAGATGTTACCGAACATATTAACTATTCGAACTTATATATATATATATATATATATATATATATATATATATATATATATATATATATATAAATATCGACAAACAGACACAGAGAGAGAACATAAAACGTGCTGTTTATGTTTGTATAGAAACTGCAAAATACCATATTTTCATTTAAATTAGTGTGATCGATTAAAAAATATGTTCGAATTACGAATTTCGTATAAAGTGTTCAACGAAATTTTATAATTTATGGTATACAAAATTGTTATAAATTGTTAATATATTTATATAAAAATAGTTTTATTAATTAACATAGCTAAAGGCTGACTATTAAGTGAACGTAAAATTTATGATTATATATATATATATATATATATATATATATATATATATATATATATATAATATTAAAAATTTGATCTGTTGTAATTCAGATCAATAAACGAATAACGAATACAAAATAATAATAATACAAAACAATGTTCATAATTTTCAAATGAAGAAGATATTATAATAAAGAAAAATAAACGTGAAGTACACGAAAATTCTATATTTATTTGAGAAACAAAATACGCCTATCGAACGTTCGATTTTTAGATAAATGAATTTCTTCAACGTCGACGAATGAAATAAATTAAAAAAAATATATATATATATAAAATAAGAAATAAAAAGACCAGAAAGAAAGATTCGTTTCGCTCGGTTCATCATTCGATTTTGTGCTCGAAAAAACGGGGCAAACATTTGAGAATTGATGGTTTCGATGATCCGTTACGGATGTTTCAGCCTACTTTCGCGGAGCACAACAATAGCCTCGAGGTTTTTCTTCATCTGCCGAATCCAATATGACCATTGTATATTATTATTACGATGAGATTTTTTTTTTTTAGAAAGCGGCAATGTTTATTAACGATTCGATGAAATAAAATAATGAAAATTAATAATAAACAAAAAAAATAAATAAACAGAATAGACATTTGTAAGGATTGATAAAATGGCTGCGCTAAAATTAAATATGGCGCCATTATTCGATACGAGAAAGGATAGTTGAATTTGCGTGTAAGACATTAGTATTCAGGTTCGGATGCAAGGAAATATCAAGAGAATGGATTATGACATTGAAATTTGTTAAGGTTTTAATATCGATTCTCACGCTATAAATCGTTAAAAGGATATGGACAATGATTAATAGGATTATATGCAATAATATTTTTCATATATATATATTGAAAGCATATATCAAATTGTGATTAGTTAAATTATATGAAAAACTTGTGTATGAGATTTATTATTGTTATATAAAAGATTTTTAGAAGATGGACAGATAATTTTAGTAGACATATATTATATATAATAGTAATTTATGAATTTTAATATTTCTAAATATTAATCATTAGTCACAAAAAGAATTATTTTTTAAAGGAGTGTATAAGCAGTATTTCTTTTTCTATTTTTAAAATTCAGTTATATTTGAAAATTTTGAACCAAATTTTAGTAAATATTAAAATTACACATTTACAACGTAATATGAAATAAATTGAAAAAGTAATTTGCATAATGTATTCATTTTTTTAAAGTGCTAAAAAATCGCGAAAACGAAAGATATTTATAGAAAAAGTTTGTATGTTAAAAATTACTTTATAATATAAAAAAGTAAAATATTATATAAAATTATGGGATATAAAGAAAACGAAATATATCTATGACAAAAAAAAAAGCATTATTGAGTCATTAATTTAAAACGGTAGTTAAGAACATCGACAATAAAATTAAGACCTTACAGATAAATTTGTCGATCCGCATATAAAAGGCGACAATTTTATGAATATCATCAATTTTCGGATTTATCAGATGTAGGATTTATTTTAAAGAATGTATTTGAACAAAGTAGAAGAAAAATAGAGAAAAAAATTTATATAGTATAAAAAAATAATAGAAAACAAAATATAAATGGACGAGAGTAGTTTTATCGAAAGCGACGAGTGTCAATGGAAACCAGTCTGGCGCCGGTTTCGTACAATTTGAGATGAGCCGGGTCATCATCTTCGTCGTCTTCCGAGGATGTCGTCATAATGGAGACTCGATTGGCGCCTAGAAAGTGGAACTGTGACTATACGACCTTGTGTTCGCGCACTGGGACACTGGGTCATACGAATTTGGACCGATCATAAAATAAAAAAGCGAAAGTGCATCCGTGTTTATAAGCACCAAAGGATTCAGGATACTTTCGCTTATTGTTTATGATGATAAAATAAACATTTATATTAACGATATAATAATTTATTTATTTATTTTATAATATAGCTGATGAGTATAGTTAATATATTAGAAATTTTTATATATAATATAATAGATAATTAAAATTTGAATTTCAAGTGGGAAAATCGTAAGTGATATTTTCAATTAATGCAACATGAAAATTACAAAACATCGGCCGCGACGACCGCTCCGAGGAAAACTCGAAAATTTTAAATTTTCACGCGGATAAATTGAATTTCGTTTCATGAATAATAAAATGGGAAGTCGATATCGATACGGTAAAAAAAAACGTTGAAAATTTTAGGGCGCTTTTCCCATCGCATTATGTATTATTCTTTTGGATTCGATTTTTTTTGCGAGCGAGACGCGAAAAATCAATATAAATTCCGTTCGACAGTATTGCGGTTTGCATCCATCGGAAAACATTGCGAAAAAAATAAACATTTTTTCCCCTTGATACGTTTTGCTCTTCTATTGGTCAGGAATCGTTGAAAAAAATATATTGCGTTGTTGAAAAATTGAAAAACATTTCCGTTAAATTTGAATAACAATATATATATATATATATATATATATATATATATATATATATATATATATATATATATATATATATATATATATATATATATATATATACAAAAAAAGTATAGGAATTAGACGAGTGTTGGAGCAATGCCGAAAACGAAGTCTCGTCCGGCGGAAAACTGATTAAATTAATGAAAAAGTTCGAACTGAGACGACGACGGGGGAAATTTCGTAATTAAATGATAACAAGATTGAAGTAACTCGAATGGAGAACAACTTTGGGAGAAAATATAAAAAGAAAAAATATATATATAAAAAATAAGATTGAGGGTGGATCTGAGGGAAAAATTAAACTAGAGCGAACGAATTCCGAAACAAAACGATGAGGAATAAAAAAAAAAATTGTCCGTCGCCGTAATAAATTCATTTCCGTGAAGTTTTCAGCGTCAAAATTTTAACCGGTTGTCGCGGAATTTCACGATGAAATTATGCGAGAGGAGAAAAAAAAGAATTGAAAAATCGGCCCCGAGGAAAATCGTTCGTGATTTTTCGCCGGGAAATTTTCGAAATTGTGATTCGCGCGAAGTGTTATTTCAAAAATTTGACGCGATCATCCGTGGCGAAAGAATTTCTATCGAATAATTTAATGAATATGCATTATTACCGCGACTTTTTTTCATTGAAAAAAATAAATGAAAATTCTAGGGAAAGAAAACGATAATTTTTAAAGACAATAATAAAAAAAATATAAATCGATTTATATTATATATATATATATATATATATATATATATATATATATATATATATATATATATATATTAAAATTTGACGTTTTTTTGTAATGACGCAATTATTCATCTTTTAGAATTAATATTATTTACGGTTGGACCATGTCATATGAAAAGAACTACATTGAATTCTTTTGAGAATAAACAAAACACTTTTTCAGTTAAAAATGTGCAAATTAAAAAAAAAAATACTCAGGCTACCTGTATATTACATACATATTTTATACAGTACCAAGAAGGTTAATACTGTTGATTTATGAAGAGAATCGACTTTTGTTCATACAGATTCACGAGCAATTCTTTAACGAGGATGCATATTCAACTTAACGTGTTCAATATGAGCACAGAGCGAACAAAAACAACAGTTAACCAAGAAAGATAGCACCCAAGAACAAAAGTTTTGTACGATCGTGATGGGCGTTAACACGTCTTCTGCGGTGGGATTTAATCAAAATCGTGAGTAGGAATTGGCGAGCGTGACTTTCGACCTTGCCTCTAGTATGTGCTACATAATGGCTATATAGACACGCACGTGAACGATCTTCAAACAAGATATTAAGAGATCCGCACACTATATACAGGAACTGTTCGTAAGTTATCGTAATCATAACCGGTGGTCGGAATCTGGTTTAAAAATATTGGGTCATGAATTGGTTACCGAGTCTATGTCAAGTTTTAAAATATTTATTGAATTAATTAATTAATTAATTAATACACTAATAATACACAAGGTTTAGTAATATAAATTTTAGTGTAAACGTACTATAAAGTTAATACAAATTATATATAATATAGTATAGAACATAATGGAGAATTAAAGTTTTATATCATATAAACAGTTATAACACATTTATATTTAAATATTAATAATTAAATTAAATTTTGCAGAAGAGTTAATAAATCATGTGTTTATTGTTGTGAATTATTGTACAAATATGAAATTCAATTTTGACTCATCCGTGTATATATAGTGTATATAAAAGTGGATCACGAGTTAAAAAATAATTTATTATTATAACTAGTTATGTTTTAATTTATATATAAAAATTTATTTTTTTATAAATGTTTTTTATCAATAAAATATTAATTATTAACCTTTAGCCTACCTCATAAAAGGAAATTTTTGTGCTTTATATAATGTATATATCGAGTCAAAAAGAAAAAGAAAATGGTTGAAAAATATATTCGATATTCACAAAAGCTGTTTATACATTTTAAATTTAATTAATTAATTATGTTATATTATTGATATTTATACTAATACGCTATCAGTAATTATATATATATATATATATATATATATATATATATATATATATATATATATATATATATAATTAGAGCTTAAAAAAGCTCTAGAAAAAAACTTTATAAAAAACGTATATAGGAAATATTGATAAAATAACTAGTTTTAAATATTGTCGGTTCATATGAGAAAAGTTTCATATTTCATAAACTAAATTTAATTATTAACCAACATCCTCGTCGAATATATAAAGCCGTGGGGCGTCGTTAGAACTTTTTAACACTATAAACTTTTGTAAATTAAATTTTATAAAATTTCAAATATTTCAATATTCAATCAAAATATTATACACTTTTAGCTCACGATCGAAGACACACACATGAATATATGGTATATATATTGAAAATAGATTGCACTCATTTCCGTACCTTCTAATGTCGGTCGTGTCATATATATTATGTAAATCAGATTGTCGCTCGTACATCACACAACATCCGATTCGGATCGCATTATGCACGCACACGTTCCGCCACACCATCCAGGGGTTGTCAATCGGTTTTTGAGGTCAACGTTTAACGTTTTACTGGGTTTTTTGGCGGATAAACGTCGTAATTCGGATAGCGTTATTGTTGGCGAAGCGGAAAATATTCCATTGGACATCAACTATATGGCGGAACACGGCAAACAGAACCGAATAAAAATCAAAATTGTTATATATTATTATATTATATAGAATTTTTTTCTTTCGGTCGTTGGATATTTATTTGACGATCGTGAATTTTATTGCTGGGAAACGATAACATATTTTTTTTTCTTTCGGTTACGAATCGATGTCGTTTATGGAAGGTTTTTACTGCCAATGATGGTGAAAATAAACGGTTGTGGAGGAAAGAAATTCATGTTATTGTTATTACATATTAGTCTAGGGTAAATTTAATGCTGTCGACCTACAATTACAACATTGGTTATTAAAGTTCTAAAAAACATATAGTCTATAAAAATGTATAAAATTCTTTAAAAAAATGTTTTGGAGAAAAATATTATAATTATATGTAAGAATAGTGAATTAAATATATGTTGAATTTAATAACTTTTTAAATTATAATTTAAAAAAAACAGCATGTTTCTTGTATCTGACACATAATTTTTTTAAAGTAAACCTATATCATTTCATTTTTCAATTTAGTATAAAAATAAATACGTTAATCAAAGTAATGAAGATGATAATAAAACGTTATATAAAAGGGCCTGAATAATAAGGGAGAATATATCATGTAAGACATCCAGTAATATAATTATAAACAGAAAAAAAAAGAAAGTTAATTAGAAGAATTTCTTGCGTCTCAGAAATTAAAACCAATGTTTGGAACCATCAATTAATCCACAAAAGTAATTAACGAAACCATTACAAATAACAGGGTGAAAACAGTACTTTCCTAAAATTAATAATACGATTCCGAGGTTATTTTATGAACACGATAATTAATTAAAAGTAATATTACAAATACAATTTCATAGTTATATTTAGAATATTAGTTAATAAAGAATTATTCAATATTATCATATTATGAATAGTCTTAACATACCTTATATATAGCGCGTAAATTTTATACATAATTTTATTTACGGACAACACGACGTAGAAGTGTAAATAAATTGGGTTCTCATCCACAATCAGGGGTCGGTTGAAGAGATATATTATCTAAAAAGGACGGACTCAGAATTGCGGATTTCAAACATCAAAGGAAAGGTGGCTTTTGTGCGGAAATATATAAAATTTTCATGTCATTCCGCCAAAAAAGCGAACGTGCGTGAGCCTCGTCAGGGATGGCGGTCTAAACCGGAAAATACTTTGAGTGAAAATTAAATAAGCTTAATTTTTTTTTTCGATTTCAACTTCACAAAAATATAAATTTCGATCAAATTACGAAGAAGAGTTTAAATTATTTTTGTGCTGTCAGAATTAGGTAGCGGCAAGGTTTAAATAAAAAAGCAAATCAAAAGTAAGTCCATTGGTTTTAAAGTGCCTTTATAGGTAGAGTTGAATGGTCGTTGTTTATGTAAAGTAAAATACGAGAAAGAAAGAAGCTACGATGAGTGGTCGGGTTTCGTATAACAGGTTTGGCAGGTCTTTGGACACCATCTGTCCCAGAGTTCTCTTTCTTCTCTCTGGTAACGGGTGAATAAAATAATATATATATATATATATATAAATAAATGTGTCCGGTACAAACCGTACCGTTTCCATGTTGTGCTGGTGCAAAACTGGTGTGGATGAAAAATTAGGACAGGATTTCAATGGTTACGAAAGCCCTTTGTTCGACTGTTCGTTCCCATTTTGTTGCGAGAGAAGAGAGGTCAGGTCTCGCATAATTACAATTGCAACGTTTCAAATAATTGCTTTTAAATGTTGAATGCACTGTTGTTGAAATACGATTTTTTTTTTAAAAATATATGAATAATGGACTTTTAATACTCGTATTTTATATCTAAATTCAATATTCGTTTTATATCTAAATTTGAATTTTTGGAACTATGGCCGTATTTTCAGATATGTTGAATATATTAGCTGTTGATACGTAGAAATGAGTTTATTTGTATATTCAATGTAAAATTTATTTTTATATAAAGTCTATTGATTCATTTTAAAATAAATATATAAATACCACTCAAATAAAATTTATTAGAAAATTTTCATATAAATATAAATACTCAAAATCATTTCATCAAGTATTTATAGAAAACACTTAATGTAATAATTGATAGATTAAAACTCAGGAATAATAATTGTATTGAGTTATGAAAAATTCACACAAATATACATAAAATGATGAAAAAGATTGAAATTTGAATACAAACATTTCATATATATATATATAGACTGTAAAATATATAAGTAAATATAATTATCGTGTATGAATAATCCTCAATATATAAAATACGTTTAAATATCTGGTATTTTCTAATATGTTGAAAGCTTTAATTTCATATAATAATAATAATAATAATAATAATATAAATCAGCTTTATTAGGAATCTTTATTACGGCACTAAAAATAAATTCATGCGGATTTCATTTCGAGAATCGTTATTTTGTTCGTTGATACTTAAAGAACGCGAAAAATGATCACAGCGAAAAGGCAGTTTTCCACGGATAATAGCATACTGAATTTCATTGATTTCGCGTTTGGAAATTATCGAAAATTACATGAAATTCAACGATATTATTTTTATCGTGTTGTCGATATATATATATATACCAGTATATATCAGTTTTTTTCAAACAATCGGGTAATCTTAATGGGTTTTGATGCAACCCGTGGTAAATTGAAATATGCACACACGGGGGCTATTATAAAAATGGGCTATTTCAAGATGAAAAGCCGTATCTAAAAATAGGATACTTTTCAATTGGGCGATGTCCACTTGAATTTTGTGTACGTGCACAGTTGGTAAAAAAAAATGGGTCACGATGTTTAAACCCATTAACCCATTCGCCGCTCGAGTCATGCTTCATTCACGTAACGCCGTCGTCCTGTTCTCGTTTCATTTTATAGGGTTTTAAAAAGATACCGTAAAACTGTTCGCATTAATATTATCGGAGGTTAACTTCATAGTTTTATTATGAATTAAATTTAATCGATCGATATTTATTTTATTAATGTTAAATATTTATAATGTTTTTGAGTTGTTGAATAGCTGTGAATTGATAACTATTAAATCAATCGTAATAGTCATAGTCAGTGTTAAATTGTTACTTTCAAGTTGCAGACAATTGATTTAATTGATAAGGTTTTGATTTGTTAACTCTATGTCTGATATTCAGACATTGTTTCTTGTATGAAGACTTGATGTATTGTTATATTTTATATTGAAATATAAATGTTTTATTTAAATTACTAAATCTCTATGGTTAGAAAAAAATAATTTTAGACAGAAAGTCAAGAAATAAATAAGTGATATTTTAGAAAATAATTAGTACGTTTTTCATTCTTGTGTGTGTTACAAAATTTGTCATTCTAGCAAATCTATGAGGTCACATATTTGAAATATGAAGAAATAAAGGGTGCGACACGATAAGATAAACATGTTTGTAATGCAAACGAAAACGTCGAGCTTAATGTCTATTTGCCATGTATTTTGTTCGACGAATGACAATTTCACGAGTGAAAGTTCATGAAGGAGACGAGCAAATAAAGCAACAAAAAACCATTATTCAGATTAAGAATGAAACGAAGAAATATTTATACAACGGAAAAAAAGTGAAGACGGTATAATAATAATACATATATAAATATATATAAAATACAGACAGTTAGACAGATGACAAAAGATATAGAATAAAATACAAATATATACATAGCCTGCGATAATAATAACATATAATAGAAATAAGAGTGAAATTGTGAACCATGGAATATTTTCTCGTTTTATGTATGTATTAATAAGAAAGTACAAATTGTTTATACAATGTGAGAGATAATTATGCGCCTGTCGTTACACAATGGCGATACAAAATTGAGTAGTCGGCGAGCACCATTATAGAAACAATCCATCCATCCATCTAAATCCTTTATCCCAATTTTGGACGTATAACGAGAGATAGTCGTGAATCGAAATAACGACATTACCATATAAAAATGTCAGTTTTTGATTAATGATTGTTGGCGAAAACGACCCCCGGTGTCTTTTTCTTTCCGAATCTTTTTTTTTCTACGCCGGTATAACAACGTCGATTATTCTTTCTTATTTATTATACGTGTTTATTTATTATTTTTGTGTATATCTATATATATATATATTTTTCGCTTTTCTATTATACAATAATGAACCTCGAATAAAGGGAAAAAATAAGCAATTGGACTCGATATTTATTACCCTTTATTTATTGCGTATTAATGAACTGGGATGAAACTGAAAAGAAATTTACGTATCAATGCGCGTTATATAAAATGTACGATATTAAAAGCACTAATTTATACACTTGATAAATGATATATTATTACACTGAAAGTAGAATTGATTTTTTTTACATATAATATAATTTTTATTATAATATTATATTAAAAATGAGGTTCATTAGAAGTATAAAGATCTAAGAGTAGATCAAAACGAAACATAAAATATTTTTATATAGAAAGATACAATATAATTTAAAATAATTGAAAAAAAATCTTTAATGATACTTTTGTTATTTAAATATTAAAATATATGAACTAAATATCAGATATTTATTAAAGAAACCAAAATTATTAATATGCCTCTGTTTCAGATCTGATGAATCGCGTTAGCTCTGTTTGAAATCAAAACGTATAAAATATAAATTATCCTTTCTGACTTTTTAATATAATTATATTATTTGTCGGTCGTGATCAGTATTTAATCATAAATCAGTCAGTTGAATGATGAATATCAATTTTATGTCACATTTTAAATAAATCAAATCGGACATTATGCGACACTCATGTATAGCTGAAAATGATAAATTGTCTCGAAGAGGAATGATGATAATAATAATGAGAATATTAAGTAGCATTTGACACGATTTACGTTTAATTTCCGTCATTTTATGAATTGTGAGCAGAAACATAGTGGATTTCGGACGTGTCATCGTTACTACGAACTCGCGATATTCAGGTAAATACGATCGCTTCGCAGAACCGATAATTCATAGGTGGAAAACTATTGTATGCTCCTCATATAGGGTACAAAAGCTTATGAATAGCATTCTGGTTTAGCAGCCGAAAAGCCCCCTTTGTTATGTTTATTTACGACGATATTATATATTGCTTTGTGAGACGGTGTTGAATCAAAGAACCGAGAGAGGACGAGAAAAAAGGACTGAAATTTGATATAAAAAGTACTAGCAGAATGAGTAATATAAATTAAACTAGTTTTTTTTTCAAAATGCTAGTATATATATTTATATTTCGTTTTATTACGTAAATGGTTAGTGGAAATTATATAATGAGATAAAATCGAGAGCCGTTGAGCTTCGAGATGAAATGAACGACGTTTTTATTATAAAGCTTTTGAATGTTGTAATGATGAAACATAAATCGCGAATAGTTTAATTATGCAATAAATATAGTATTTACTAGTATATATTATATTTAGCATTCTTGCCGTAGTAAAAATTGTACTAAAACATATAAATTACATAGTACGAGTAAAATTTTATCGCTGTCAGAATTGTAAATTTTACAGTTATACTTTTCTTTTAATGGACGTTTGCGCTGTAAAAAGGTCGATCGTAAATTTTCGGTAATGCATTCTGAAAATGCTGAATTTGTACAACTATGTGTGTAATCTGTAAAAAGTGCTGTACAATATTTGAAACGGAACATATACATTTATATATGTATACATTTGTACGTATGTGCGTTTTCCGATTTTATTTCATGTTTTAGAAATGGTCGTGAATTTTTTAAAATAGAAAAGGAAAATAAAATTAGGCCCTGAGTGCGACAATAAAAATATATATGAGTTACATTTTATGAGAATAAAGCGTCGCTATTTACGAATGAAAATGAAATAAAGGAAAAAAAGTTAAATCTATTATATTATATATAATTCTAATACGATCATTCTAAATATTATATTACATCTAATTCTAATATAATTTTTGATAATTTTGAAATTGTATTTGGTTTTCTTGTTTCAGGTTTTTTATATCTTCCATTGAATATATATTTGTATAATTTTTGAAGAGATTTTTATACATGTCAAAAATTCTATATATATAAAGAAACAAAAATCATGAAGCTAAGTAATATTTTTTTAAAATGAGGACAACATTACATACACACGTTTATATTTTTGTAAAAGGATTTTATGGTAAATACGAGTAGTTTTTTTTATATAAAACTTATCTTCGAATAAAGATCAGAATATTAATAGAAAAAATGAGTTTTTGAATGCAAAAGGGTTTTTAATCTCCATCTTTTCATACCGTACACTCATGTTATTATTATTATAATAAAATTGAATAAACAACAAAATTTCACAATATATTTATTGTAATTATTATAATTATAATGCTGTTCGGTTAAAAATATAATTTTAAGTGTTCTGTTGAATTTAAAGTTTGAAAAGCGTCGTTTTTATTCACGCGCGATGAGTTCGAAAGCGAGCAAAATTGCGACCCATTTCCCCATAAACACATCAGTTTCATTTTATTTTCTGAAACCTTTTGCGACGGAAACGACTTGCAAAACTAAATTTTCAGACGTAAAGTGCACCTCGTATAAACACAAAAAAAAACATATTTTATATTAAAAAATGTTATAATAAATAAATAAATAAATATATATATATATATATACGAAGTCGACAATATTCTCGACGATGACAATTTATTATGCTTTATTCGGGTCGCTTCGTCCGAATGCCTGTTTATTGATTTCAAAGCGATTTTCTACTTTTGTCATATTTTTTCCATTGTCGTTTTTCTATATATATTATTCTTTTCTCGTTCTGTATGTTCGTCGTGATGAGCGATATAAATGTCTTTTGACGTTTCACTAAGACTTCGTTAGTATTTTACGTCAGGATCAGATCTTTTTTTTTTTTTTTGATATCAAAGACAGCATGAAATTGAAAACGTAATATAAAAGAGAAGAATTGAAAATACGATTTTAATGAATAGATATTCAAATTATTATGCATATATATATATATATATATATATATATATATATATATATATATATATCAGTATATTTTAGTTTTTACATCGTACTATTGTACGTATCGTTTGATTTTTTTATAAGCCACTAAATGAAGAATATAATCCGAAATAATCTATGGTGTTTATGCATGCGTGCAGAGTGAAAAAATAAATATTATACTATGATTTCAAAAGGAAATGGAGCATCGTCAGGATTTAACATATTGAACGGACGGATAAGTGAACAATATTGAGTGTCGATGACAATAAACAGGAGCCGCTGTATCTGACATAAACTAAGAGAAATCGTGTTGAGTAAAGATAAACAGTGCAGGATATAAAAAAAAATACATGTGTGTGTGTGTATGTATTTAGAAGTTTAGTAGTATTATAGTGAAAATATAATCAATTTATATTAATATATAAGATAGTTGTGATTTATTTAAAAATTAGTTTATTATCGGTAAAAGAAAACTAGTCAGTTCTTGAGTTATGATCATTCGCACTTACGACACAATAATTTCATATTTTTTTAAAATGTATCCTTTTTATATCTAATTTTTGTCACATATAAATATTTAATACAGTGGTTCTTAATTTTTATGAAGTCTGAAGAGAGAAAGTTTGAGAAATTTTCACGGATCACTCAAAACAAGCTCGCGGAGCACCGGTTTAGAACCACTGGTCTAATATAATCTTGCATACTTCTGATGATTGATTTCGTGTTTTTACAAACGATTGCTTAGATGATAATCGACCATAATCTAGAATAATGCATGTATATATATATTGTACTTATTTATGTATGTAGTTATTTACTTAATCAGCTATAATTAAAAATCAGAAATAAAAGCCATTATATTCAACTAATGTACGAAGTTGCGGAATCGAAATTCGTCGTAAGTCGAAAACTGACTATATATAATATATTAAGATCTGAAAAGTCAAACGTTTCGATATTGCGGACGTCCATATATATTATATATGTATATAGATAGTAATATTTCGTGCATACATTTTGAGGTTTTAAGCCTCAAACACTGTAAATTGATAAAAGCCCAAAGCGCAGGTACTAAAACTTGAACGTGGCTCTCGCACTTAAGCCGGACCGGATCGTTACCTGGCCACATACACACACAGGTGGCTAAGGTTTTTAGCCTTATCGACCCAAGAGTTACGGCATTCGACAATATGACGTATGGATAATGGTGCAAGAAGAACACACCATTGTTGTTGAACGACACACACACAAAAAAATAATAATACGAGCACAAAATATAATGGTTGGTAGAATAAAAAAGAATCGATCAGAGTGTTTTCTGTGGATACAAATCGTACTGTAGGGGGTTTGGCACCGAGAGACAAACAACAACTAAGAACTCTATGGTACTATGTAGTTCTAGTTTTTATTATTATTATTATTATTTGTGAAGGAAGGACGAGATAATAATTCATTTAGTTTTTGACATGGCGTATATCGATAAAAAAAAATGTATGGAAAGTGAAATATAATAGAGTTTTGTATCGAAAGCGTCGATTCATGACGTGTGCTAGATGGAAACCTTACATTATGATGATATATAGCACACTAAGAAGCAATACAAGAGAACGATAATAAGCTATGGTAATAACGTGTATTTTAATTCTTCTGCGATATAAGTAATAAGGTGTATTTAGAAGCCAAAGGGTATATATAGTGAAATATACTTTCATTCGTGATTTAGATAAAGAGAGATATTTCAAATATCAGTCTTTAAATATATAATTAATTGCATACATAATTCGATATATAACAAATTGAAATTTTAATATAAATTTATAAAATTTTTAATTTATAATTCAATATATACTACAAATTCAAAGTAAAACAAGTCGAGTTATATATATAAATAATACCGAGTTACATTTTAAACGAGAATATTATAGCTAACTATTCAAAGTAAATGCAAAAAAAAAAGAATTTTAACTGTCTAGACGCGTAAAAAAGACTTCTTAAATTGTTTAATTCGAATACTTTTCCATTTAAAATTTTAATAATGGAACGAGAAAACGTTTAAACTTCAAAATTAAAACATTCAAAAGTTCAAGCGGCATTTAATCGAATGTAATATTATAATAAAAAAAAACGAATTCTATATCAAATATAAACTTTTTAACGATCAATTATTGAGGTTGGAATTAAATTTCATTTTAAAATAACCACTACTATTTTATGAAAAGAAACAAATTTCGTTTTTTATATAAAATTTTAGTAGAAATATTTTTAAGAAACTGAATGGGAGAAAATATAAAAAAAACCACTTGAAGTATTTAATGAACCGTTTGAAAATGAAATTAAATAGTTTTCGACGAAAATAGATTCCGTTTTAAAAAATATTTTTTTTTATAAAATTGCAATGCACACTCTTAATGTTCTGTAATTTTAAAAAGGATTGAGAATCGCTGGCTTATGAAATTGCAGACCATTTCGGTCCATACACATATTCGTAAATATAAATAGTTTTACATTCATTTCTCCATTGATTTCTATCCATTCATCTATTTCTCTTTGATAACTGAAATAATTACAACTAATGGAAAATTAAAATTCGAATTTTACGTTAATCTAAATATTGCCTAGATATTTTTTTTCGCTATAACTGCAACATATATATAATTACTAATGACATCTATAATTTTAATAAAACGAAACATCCGTTAATAATAAGCCGTATTTTGAAGACCTTTCAACCGGCCCCGAAAACCTTCATTTAAACACAACACACGCCTCAAATTAAAAACAAAAAAAATCATAATATCCTCATAATAAATAAGAACGACAGTTTTTTTACTTCCCATTTTTTTCAACCATTATATATATATATATATATATATATATATATATATATATGTGTGTGTGTGTGTGTGTGTGTGTGTGTGTGTGCTCACTGACAAATTTCATAACCCCATTAGCCTTCGGCGGTTCAAATTGCACGGCATTTAGAGATCCACGGAGGTCGTTAAGCCTTACCTTATTTTTTTGTACAAACACGAACAGAGGTAGATGTGGATGGGTACCTTTTTTTCTTTCCTTTCCACAAACATATATATTCCATACTATATACGCACCCCAATAGGCAGACAGCTCCTGCAATAACAACATTTCTCTACCTTCACGCGAGTGAAGAAGTAGAAAATGTAGAAGAATAAGACAGAGAAACCGAGGCAATGTTGCCGGACTCTCAAAAAGATGTTTTAGTTCCACGTGGTCTCAAGGATCTTCTTCGAGCACCCTTCGACTATTCGTATCTAAACATATACGTGTTTTTTTTTTGTGTTGTCGGTTGTTTTCAACGGTTTGAACCAGTCACACGTGTTGGGATTCTCAGGTATATATACATATATTCTGTGGAGGATCTGATACAACCGTTTCGCGGCCTTGGATACAAAACCCACGCATTCTCTAAAAGCCTACATTTTTTTTTATTTTATTATCATCATCAGAATAGAAACACCTCTCTTCTGGTTCGTCTGAAGAGCCGCGTCGTCCATTATATACATTTATTCTGTGCGCGGCGTAATAAATCTTTTATGGACGTGGGTGTGTTGCCGTTTTACTGCCGATCAAACTCGACGAGATGTGAACGAAGATATCGGTGGAAGTATAGAGTGATTACGTATCCTGAACGTATCCATCATCAGAAGAAGGTCGTCGAGGAGACGCGAAATAAAACAATTTCGATATAGGATAATAATGAATGCGATTTTCACGGGAGCGGTTTAAATGCGTAATAAATAAGGAAATGCGTTATTTAATATCGCAGCTAGATTTAGTATTTCGTAATAAATCATACGAAAATTTTAATAATGATAAAAGTATATTTCTAATCGATAAATAATAATTTTATAATATCGAGTAATAGTACAAATATTTTTAATTTTAATGTATATATATATATATATATATATATATATATATATATATATATATATATATTCTATTATATTATTAAAATTATTTATAATGGAGAGTAATGATAAATAAAATACTAATTTTTGGATTAATTCATTGAAAAAATATATATCTGTTTATAAGAGATATGAATTAATTGAATTTTGGAATACAAGTCGTATTGTAATACAAAATAAAATTTGTAAACATAAAAGGTGACAGACGGTTACAACGATGAATACTAACTAAGAGCGAAAAGTTCATAATCGTATTAGGAAACCCTATAATATAATAGTTTCATTGCACAACGTCAAACTAATAAAGAAAAAAATGTATAGGGAATGATTGCTAAATCACGTGCACGTTTTTTGATTAGTAAATTCGTCAAGGCGAACGAAAATACAATAGTAGATCGATATAACTTTAAGATTGTCAAAAACGATTGGCATGATTAATCGCAAACAATGGCAGATGTTATGGACGAGATAAGACGGAATTAAAGCGACAGAGACGTATTGGAAAACATTTACTATTTGCTATAAGGGGTAAGTTTGTAAGAAATCGTGTAGGAGTTACAAGTAAATATACGAGATAGAGGGTTGCATCCCCTCAAATTAGACAGAGAGTGCGTTTGAAAATTTAAAATTTCACACGTACATACATTCACATATATTCGTTCAAAAGGGGAAATATTGGATAGGGGTTGTTGAGAGTTTAGCATTCATCATATAGCGCCTATTCGAAATATTCAACCCCCTTACTGATGGTAACCATATGCGAGCGAAAATACAGTTTCGTGGCTGTAAGGGTATATATATATATATATATATATATATATATATATATATATATATATATATATATATATATATAGATATAGATAATTGTACGCGGTTGTTGTGTGCGTATCATATTGTAGATATAGGTGATAAATTAAACTGGAAATTTCGTCGAGGGTGTTCAACCGCCGTTATAATTAAATTTGGTTCATGATAGTTTTTGATATTCGCACGTCGTATTTGGGTGTCGGGAAGGCGGCGGTTTACGACGGGGATGAGGGTTTGTATGCGTAATTAACGTTAATATAGGTGTCGTATCAATTAATGTCTATATTGATACTTAGCAGAATAAGTGATAATAGAGAGAGAGAGAGAAAATTCAATATATCGCACTTAAATGTGAATAATGTCGAATATAATGGGTTAAATATGGATAAAAATATAAAAGAAAGGATATATTGTTATAAGTTGTGCTGTTTATAAAAAAAAACATTACATATTATTCTATAATTATATTGATTATTATAAAAGGAAAAATTCAATAAAATAATGCATAATATTACTCACAGTCATTATTTAGTACACCAAAATAGTATAAATATTTACCTGAAACAAAGAAAAAAAAAGATTATATTACAGATTTTCTAGTCAAATATTTAAGAAATTTCGTCATTCAGTGATACGTTAAACTTTGGAGTGAAATGTTTGATAAAAATATTTACAATGTATAAAAAAGTTAAATTGTAATTGCTTTGTCTTTTTTATATTTATTGCGGTATTTTTTTCAGAAATTTTAGATTTTTTTATATATAAAAGTATACACAATATATTGTAGAAAGTTTTAAAAACGTTTATCGCATTTTTATCGATTTCTATACTTAGAATAAATATTTGAAGTGATTTGTATATAAAATTTGGAAAATTTATTGATATTAAAAAATATTTAAAGTAATAAACGAATATTGAAAGTAGACTAAAAAAAGAATACACAGTTTAAAAGTTTACACAGGAAAATTTGCATGCGGGCCGCTGTTTGTTTTTGTTATTTGCGCGAAAAACAAAGAAGTCTCTTCGACGCTCGAAAATTTTATTCACATTCACGCTTCGGAAACGTGAAGGAAAGCGAAAGAAAGAAAAACGCATCATAAAATTTACACATTTCCATTGGAACAAAAAAAAAAAAAGTTTTCGAATCGCATGTCGATTAAAACGCGGGAAAACTCGTCGGGCGATTAGAAAACGGCGACGGATGCCATCGGAAAAACGGTTCGAAACCTGCGGAAAATTGAGACTAATCGCTCGAAACGGCGAAAAACTTTCGCAGTTAAAGTCGCTTATTGGATTTTCCGAGGAAATAACCGATATAAAGCGTTCCGAGTAAAAGAAACATTATAAATTTCGTTAACGGAGTTATAAAAATTAAGACCTAATCGCTTCGAATAAGATCGGTTACGATTTAAATTGCGATTCGCACTGCAAAATTAAAAAATATATATATATATATTTTTATGCGTTTCGATTATTATTGATTTTAATTAAATTGAAAAGTTATTTATTTATAAACGAAATATGGATTATGGTGTATAAAAATAGGATTTTTATTATAAACGTTCCAATTTGTAATTAAATTCATGTCATGGATTGGCAACATTTCGCGATTTAACGAAGTGTTAAAGCGTACCTACCGGGTCAAGTAAACGTTACAATTTTCGTTAACTCCCCCGGAAAATTATTAACGCCAGCCTGGCTTTTCCGTTGAATATTAATTGAAATCGTCAAGTGGTAAAACGGCCCACCCTCGATCTGAGCGAGGCGGCGTTCATTGTTCCGAAGGTCGGTGTTTCGGCGACAAAGGTCCCCGTTTTGGAGCATTAAAACGCGACCCTGCACAATAAAGTAATATATTCTGCTGGAACCTTGGAAAAAGGAAAACCGGTGACATCTACCCTTTGACGAGCGCGGGGCGCCAACCGAGCCGTTATTGAAACAATAATAGCGTGAATGTCGTTACAAATTATGATATTTTATATATAAGAGAGTAAATATGACGATAGAATTCGAAAAAGATTCATTAGAGCAATATCCATATCTATCATTCAAAATGATTAAACAGTAAAAAAAATTGTACCATATTGAATCAAATATGCAATCTGCTTATTAACTATATTCTTATTTTAAATTGAAATACAGATATATATTTTTATATAATTAATCAAAATATATGATATTTAATCGTATAATATGCGATCAATATCAAGGTTAAAATATTCATCGTTCATTTAATTAGTATTTTAGTAAGTAAACTTAATCAGAGTTGACACGGTTAAATTTAACATTGTTGTTATCCGATCAGTTTCCCGTCAAATTGTGTCCATAACACGGACATTTTTTAATTATTTTTGTCCCAAATTATTATTTTTTTTAAAACCGAAACATATTTTGAGATTTTACATATTTTCGGTATCTTATTTTAAAATTAATCTTTTACTGCGTTATATACATTTTTCAATATATTACACGTTTACTCTACATAAAATATTCGTTTCCCGATTACATAATGTTAATACATCATATATTATGAATGTTATAAAGTAATAAAATTATGAGAAAAATATGTCACATATTGGTTTATATAAAAATATTTCATATTTTCAAACGGGAGTTGCGCATAGTTATAACCTTAATGCACCTTCAATCGTATTTGTATACATGTATTTTTAACAGTTCGCTGCATACAAAGTTTAAATATAATATTTATCAAAAGGAATAGTGAATCGAATTGCAATGCCAGAAATCGTAGCAAACGAAGACGTCAGCCGTAAAACAGCAATATTGAACGAAATTCGAAGAGATAGAACGAGAAAATCCCGTTGCGGCAGTGCCGTGGCACATTTTATGTCGTTATATCACCTGGATGCAACGTCCATAAAATTTATTTGCTCATGCAAATGTCGAGGAGCGCCCAGAAACGAGGAAAAGCTTACAAAAATCAAAAGAAAAGAAAGAAAAAAAGGAGTGAAAAAAAATCGGTAAAATTGTATGCGACATCGCCGACGTCTCTCCGTCTGATTTGTGGTCGTAGAAATGAACAACTTTGCATACAAACTGGCCTTTTTGGATTGAACGTTTTATGCAAACATCCTCGTTGGTTAACGGTAAGCCGCGCCGGTTCCCGGTTCGAATCTTTTGTCCTGACACAACAAAAACGGGACTCGGTCGGGATTCGATCCGTTTGTCCGGTTTCGAAACGGTACGTGACCGTCTGAAATTAGTGAACGGAGGGTTTTTCACGTAACCCTCTCTTACCCCAGTGTAGGTTTCGTTTGTACCAATCTATTTTTGTGGAAATATACGTAAAAATGCCCGATTTACATTTGTGGCCTTTATCTGATGTCCCAAAAAGTACAATTTTCAGACGCGCATACGTATAAATATATGCTCTATAGAATATTGAAGTAAAATAATAATAAAAATCAAACTAAAATTATATACGTGTTTAATAAAAAATATTATATTTTTTCATGATAAAAGTGATTATAAATCTCTATATTTTTAAAATGTAAGAGAAACGCGATAAACTATACACGGGTTCTCGGGATACTTTGAAAATTGTTTGTTTTTCTTTACAACCGAGAGGGAAATCTATACGGGATGCATTTTTCTTTTAGTTTTTCCTTTTCGTCGAGATGCTGCTATTCATCACGGAGGCAGCGGGATTTATCACTTACAGCCTTTCTTATCGTCTGGCAATTTACCTCCGACACCATTTCTTATGTCCCCCATCAGTTGGCCACAGGAAAACGTTTACATTTTCCAACAAAGGCCACGATGGGGAAAAGCGAACTGGCGCAAAAAAAAAAATACGACAATAAAATAAAATAAAAAAAAAACGAAAACGTTGGTTTTCAAAGCGAACGCTCTAGAGTCGTCCGTTCAAACTTATCTCTTTTGTAGGATATTCTCTTCGAATATCGAAGGATATCAATTGTGGACACCAAAACCGGTATCCACTTCGGAAAAGAAGATAACTTTAGGAATGGTTTCGATCGGACTTTAATAAATTTTATAGATAAAATTTCTCTCATGCAGTAATAGTATAATATAAAATCAAAATTCTTTTACAAGTAATATTTTTTAAACAAAAAAAAATGCAATTAAATTATAATAATACGATAAAATTTTGTATAAATGTATTTTTATTACACTGCAAAACTATTACGTGTTGGTTGTATTACGACAAAACTTGATCCCTTGCATAACCGATAGGTAATAGAAAAAGAAAATTCCCTTTTCCCTCAAAAGTCATCCGGTTTTATTCCCTCTTTTCACCCTCGCACGTGTCAAAATAGAACGTGCTCGCTTTCGTTCCGGGCAATTTCGTAAAAACATAAAGATAGCGATCTAATGCAACCCGACTTAGCGCTTCACATTCCCTTCTATATAACACGATGCATATCCGCTTATGGATGAAAATGTGGCGGAAAAACCGAGATAACTAAAAGGTTTAATCGTGGATTTATGCAAAACACACAATGGTAGAAAAAGACTTTTATTATATTTGAAACGAGAAAATGTCGAGAATGTTGATGGTCAATTATGATATAAAAATTTAATATGTTTTATATATGAAAAATAATATTTTATTTTGATGGATAAAAATAGGATATATTGGTTATCGTTGAATTCATACGCAAACAGCTCGATAGTTTTCTCTCCCCGGGCAAAGTTTACCGGCCAAAGTTCGCGGACCTGGTTGAAGTAATTCTCCTAGGGGATGGAAGACGATAAGGGAGCAGGCCGCTCACGAACGAGTCTAACCGACCATAAATGATAATTAATTTGGAAAATTAACTCTGAATATGGAGATAGCTCGTGAACACCGTCATGAATCCGGTATACTTATACCAAGAACGGATGCATTGATAATGCGAAATCGGGATAGCGAACCGAATTTATAGTGTTGCTGTTTCGAATACGTAATAACTAACCAACTATATAAACCCGGTGTTGCACCTTAAATCACAATCCGAAATATCTTCTTCCCTCTTGTTAATATTCGGAGAGAACTTCGACTGAACACTATGCATACATATATAATAAAATTTGTATGAAAAACCCTGCGGTTGCATATATCTACGTATTTAAAATTCAATTGAATATTTCGCTTAAAATTCCATACAAATAGAATAAACTCATATATAAATTTTCGTTTTCAATATCAGAAACGTAACAAATACGGATGTTTTGAATTATTATACGCGAATTTTCGTTAGACAAAATGAAATTTTCCACAAGTGATGGTTGTAATTTGAGAAAATCACAACATGAGTGTAAGTGAAAAATGCGTTTAATATAAAATCTTGTTTGCAAAACCGAAAAACTGAATTCGGATATAAAAAGGGCGAATGCAAAATTTGCGCAATTTATATTTTTCAAACGTGCAAATAAGTTTCGCTACTCCGAAACTCTACGAAATTACATTTTATTTATTAAATATTTGATCTTTATTTTCGTAGTAACGATTTGCATATAGATGAAATATTTTTTTTGTAGTAATTTAACTCTAATTTAAAACGATTTCGTTGCGAAACACCGAATTCGTTATGTTTTAAATAGAAAATTGCAAAAAAATATAATTTTATTTCGGGCGAATATAAAATGTAATCATTTCAGAGATGGAAATTTTAATTTTATTGCTTTTATAATATATAATACATATGTAGTTATATTGTTTTTATTAACCTATATTTTTTTATGATAGTTAAATATTTCATATGTTGATTTAGATTTATATTTAAAGTTAAGGAAGATTGCCTATAAATGTTATTGCATATTGTCCAATTCACAGCACATTTTCTTTTAACAATGAGAGTGGCAAACATGCGTTTGCCAACATTATAGAAGATAAAATCGCCACGAAAACGCAAAAATACTTAAGAAGACAACTAGATAAGGGCGTTTGGACAGAAAGCAGAAGAGAACCGACATATTTTCCGAACGACGACGGGCGTATAAGGAAACCTTGGGAAAAATGTGAGGGTATGAGGAGTGAAAAGGCGATTTTTCACGGGAGGACGGGCATAATCCAGTTTTAGTGCCGCCTTTATGGTGTCAATCCTGGAAGCAGAAGACCGGTACACCAGCGAAAGAAGCCTTTAAACGACCGTAATTTGGCCAAATTCTCAACTATCCCCCCCCCTTTCCCCGATTCTACGACAGTGCAGAAGTTGCCGCACTTTTCGCGGCGACGAAACGATTTTCCCGGAAAAACCGGACTGAATAATGTATGTGTGTGTGTGTGTGCTAGAGCGCGCGAGTTGGTTGTGTTGTGTCGGTCGTGGAAAAATTGCATTTACACAAAAATTTCGCAAAAAACGCGAAATAACACCAGACGCGGACAGACAGACAAACTGACGGATAGACACGCACATAACTTCGAATGCGTTTTATTTTTTCGATACAGTGGGATCACGCTGGCATTTTTGTTTCAATCTTAAATTCGAGATTATTTTTTTAATGTATTCAAATGAAATCAAATACTATGATGCGTTGACTATTATGTGGAGAATAAATATAGATATTGAGTATCATTAGAAATATTTTAGTAATTATAAATATTGAATTATAAAATCAACTTTGTATGATGATGGCGTTTGGCTACCGCGTTTCGACATAATACATTATAGTTTATTTTCGACTTACAAGGTTTTCTAAAAAAAAAAACTAATCCTTAATTTAAATAGGTTTATATTTGTTTTCTATATTTATACAAAAATTTCGTTCGGCGCATTCAATCAATCTATCATGTAAATAATTTAGCTGAGAATTTTCTTTTCAATTTTCTATTCTTTTTGAATAAATAAGCGTTGTCCCACTGTGGGCATATGTATGTATAATATATACAAGTGAAGGAAAAAAAACGTGCTTTGAATCTGAGAATATAACATAACAAAGGCGAACAAAAAAAAGTAAAATGATCACGAATAACGTACGTGCCATATTACGAGATGAATTGACCTTATACAGATTTTTACAAAATTTTGTGATATGTACTATTTTATTTTTATTATTATTATTATTTTTATTTATATTACATTGTGGACGTTTGTATGTTCGAAATATGCTATTATACTGAACATAAATACACACATACATACGCGCGCGTGCATGTGTGTGTGTGTATGTATAATACAATAAAATAGGAAAATGTGCGGAAAACTCATAGCAAAAATATGTTACACAAAAATGAATAAAATACGTGCGCCATTTAAGTATTATAATAATACAATAATAAAATGAGAGAATTCGACGTAGAAATATTATGAATTGAACATAACGATTTTCATTGTGAATAAAATTATTTTGTAGCGGTTCTAAAAAATATTTTTGCAGTTAAAAATTCGTTTTGTTATTTTGTACAGAAAATATTGATGCGTTTAAATTTAACTAGTTTCTTGAAGGGGGCAGGGAATAAAATCGAATTTACAATCAGTCGAATAAAATGCGGCGTTGGTAATTAGATTTGGAAACCTGAGTAATTCTACGACAATGGAAACAGTACAATAAGATTGAAATAAATTAAATTCAAATTTTGAGACGTATTTCGTATACTATTTATTTATTCTTATATTGCACTAAGGTTTATATTAGTTTTTAAAATAATTTATATATTTTTTACATTTATATTTGATAGCATTTCAAAATAAAATTTTGTTGAATAAGATTGATAAATTATATTTTTAAAGATTCTAAGAACAAGAAAATATTATATAAAAAAATGATCACTCTGTATGCGATAAATATGTCAGAGAAAATAGCCAGAACAAAATTAGAATGAGTTCAACGAGCGTCAATAATTTTGTTTGTTTCTTGTTGAAAATTATCCTTTAATAACTACCAAAAGAATTCGTCGAAGGACACTTCGTTTGCATTGTTCTGGAAGGATTTATGGTAAACAATAAGGGGAGTCGTTCTCAATTAGAGGACTACATTTCACAGATAAAACGGGTCATCTACGACATACATTTAATCAGTTAAAAAAAAAACAAGGAAAATTTATCCAACAAATAATTTAGATAATAAGCGTCTAAGCAACATAATAATAGATAAACAGAATTGCACTTATTATATATTTTAATATTGTACGCAATCGTTTTCGCCAAGATAGAGATTCGGCTTTAACATAATAATGGATCGTATAATTTTCCATTACGCAATTTTAGCTATGCAAATTGTAAACAAACTTTGGCCATTCAAACGCACTCGACATCCATAATTTTCATTTTGTATGGAAATGCCTGAACGAAATACTTATATATAAGCGAGTATCGCCCCTCTTGCTTTGACGACAGCCATGCATTCAATTATGAAAGCCTAGCTAGCTTATTTAATAATGGACTATATCGAGTGAGTTTTTATTTTTTTGGGAAAAGAAAAAAAAATGGAAATTATTACTCGCAAAACCTCGGCAAGCTTCATACGAATACGGCTACCGAGTTTTCAGTCTTATTTTTCCGACCCTCTATCAAATTATTTTATTATGTATACTTTATTAAGCGAATAAACAAGGGTGTTCTTCATTTACGATTATTTAAGACTGTATAAAAAAGTTTTATTGTTTGATAATAATGTTCTAAAAAAATATATTTCAATAAGAAATTTCTTAATTAATTATTAAAAATATAGGTTAAATTAAAAAAAAATGTTAATACATATTCGAATTTTCACAGTTGTTGAGAAAAATTTCGTTAAATATTAAAAGAAATACGCAATTTAAAATGTTCAAAATATTATTGCAATTTAATTTTACGCTACAAAAACTACGAATTAACTTCTGATTTCAATTATACAAAAAAAAAAAATAATAATAAAAAATAACCAAAACGAAAATGTTTTCATTTAAAATGTAATTGGAAAGTCTTTTGTGCTGAAAATTTTGCATGACAGCACCGTAATAAACAGTAAATACGAAACGTTACCCTTATTTATACAAAGTTGATTTTTTTTAAGAAAGAAAAATATATTTATATACATTGTAAAGCTCAGTTATTTTACCTCCTTCGATTCACTTTGAAGTGAACCCGGCGAAATATTTTAAACGGATCATATTCGGGAATATCGATGCGAAAAATCTGGGCAATCCATTAGTATGCCCGAAGCGAACGATCTAAATTAGGAAAGGCCGCGTTCATAATATAATAAAATTGAAGGGAAAATAGTTTTCTTCGAAGGTTTTTGCGTCGGCTCCAAAATAGAGAGAGTGGAAAAAAAGCTCCGAAGAGAAGGAACAAGATAAAAAGAAAGCAAAAAAAAAAAATAGGGAAAGAACCCCTATTTTTGGACAGGGTTATATTCCCTCGCGTATTTGCTTACAAAGAAGTTCCAGGCCAGATAGGAGGATTAAGGGTGGTTTTTTTCTCGCCAAAGTCCAGACGAGGTTCGAAAAGGGACAAGCTTTTGATCACATCTAGAAATGCGCAGCTTCATCCCCGAGGGTTTCACAGTCTGCGAATTAAATTGACTAGTGTAATACCGAATCGGCATTTAAACATACAAAGGGATTCCCGAATTCGAAAAATTAACTCGAATCGCTGTCGATTCTCTAGACGACAAAGAAATTGTTTTCGATTTACACGGATAATTCGAATTTGCAATTGAAATGTTTCGAATTTTATACAATATACGTATTGAAAAATAATTAAATTTTAATATAACCTTTGAACGATAAACGTCGCAATCTGAATTCTATTCTATTTTCAATTAATTTAAACGTATTCATTTAAATATATAATTTTTAACGAATTGTTTTGAAAATACTACATATAAAAGTGAATCTTAATTCTATATATATATATACTATTTCAAAAATATATAAAAGTGAAACTAAAAATAACAGTGAAAATTTTAAACTCTTAATTAATGTTAAAAGCAAATTAGATTTCAATTAACGAGGTTTATTTCATCATAAATTACAATTAAATTGACACTAAATTCAGAATAAAAAAAATGTTAAATATGTATATATAAATTGGTTTTATTTTCCGTTGAAAAAATATTATTATATTTAGCGTTATATAAGTATTATGAATACTCATGAAATATGCATAGTTTAATGGACCATTGTAAGACTGAATATACGAAAACTTTTCTAAATCGCGCACAACTTTTATATCTCGCATAAAATTTAAATTCTTCATATATATAAGACGTTTGTTTTTTCGCAAAACCCACATAAAAAAGAGAGTAATACATACATATATATATATATATATATATATATATATATATATATATATATATATATATATATTTAATTTATAATTAAATTAGTTCTTATAATAGAGTAGATAAATTTTGACGAGTTTGCGTGTTCGGTCAATATAAAAATATGAAATTAAAAAAGAGGTTTTTGTTATTTTTTTTAAACAAACTTATCATGTTCAAAACGAAAAAGCGTTACTATTATATTTTATGATATACTTGCACCGTCAAATCTATACTTTGTTACAGTAAAAAAAAAGTCTGAGGAAAATTTGATTTTGCCGAGGAAAAAAGTACGAAAAAGTGCTTTCATCATACATATATATATTTATGTATGTGTATATATATATATATATATATATATATATATATATATATATATATATACATATATAAAGAAGCTTTTTTCTCTTCTTTTACTTACGTCGACATATTTTTTGCTCTTATTCACTTTTCCTTTCTATTGAAATAATGCATTTTTTATGCCTTGTCGTCTATATATTACATATATAAGAATACGTAAAAAAAAGTAAAAAGATATAGCAGATCAACTTATAATAAAATATATTCTGGCTTAGATTATATATTATGTTAAATTATTTTTTTTTATATTATATAATATTGATTATTTTTAGGTTTTTAAATTTTTGCTAAAGGTATAAAAGCTAAATTGCTTCAATTCACAAGGAAAACTCGTTTCTCTTTAATATATCAAAAGGCGTTAGTAAAGTTTACGCTTCGAACTTCGAATATACATAATACATTTTCGAAAATGGAATTTATATAAAATTAAAAAAAAAAACTTGAAAAAGTGTAGTTGCTCGGCGTTAAAAGCGTCCATATTATTTTATTACCATTACGCCTTAGATTCGCGCGCGAAGAACTTCGAAACTTAATCAAAAAACAATGTCTCTTAAAGTTTTTCCGAAAAACTTTTCCGTGCGACTTTACGACCGTCTCTTTTTATTTAATGAAATGAATAAATTAAGGACGCTTTCGTGTTAATATAAAAGTTGTATTATTCTGGTTTGGCGCGCTTTTAGCGCTACCTACTATTGTTTTCGCTTCTTTTTTTAGACTTCGCAATGGAAAATTTTCATAGAAAACACAATAGGAAAGCGTCGAAGTGTTAATGCGACTCCACTGAAATATATTCGGCAATACAAAATTAAATATTAAAATGTCGACGTCACGAAGTTTAGCAATCTTTCCTAGAGCAAAATCGAAGTTTGATTTAAACGTTGAATAATGAATTCGCAATAAAACGGTGAAGTGCTTTTATGGCTCGGAGCTATTATATTATAATAATAGTACGTCTTTAAGAATCTCTCATTCGTTGAGTGTACAAAAGGCGATCAATGATCAAAACCAGCGTTTCTCAAGCCGATCGATAGTTTCAAAATGAGAAAACCGGTTATGATAAAAAAAATAAATAAACAAAGTGATAGGAGTAAATTTGATATAATATAATGTTGATTTTTTGTATGATCATTCGATTATAAATTATTAAATTGTATAAACGATTGTCGAAACATATAGTTGAATATATGGTATATAAAAAAGTAAGTTTTCTAGCTGAAAATATCTATTTTCCATTCTATACGAGTGGGAAAAATAGAAAAGAAAAGCACACTCGAGGAGCTCTCGATCGGAAAAATTCGTCCGTTTTTCATTCTCGACGTTGAAAGGAGAAACATTTCGGTAACACAATGTGTATTCGAAGGTTCCTTCGCAGGAAACGGTCGGTCGCACACAATCGCGCACTGAATAGGGTAACCGGAAAATGAATATGTCCGTTGCAGTTTTCCGACGAAAAATCGGAATGGTGATCGCGTTAAAAAAAAAGCTACGAAACGTACATCGCGGAAAAGTCTCGTTTCGCGCACGCGGAAAACCGGAAATCTTATTTAGAAAATCGAATGGGCGCATCCTTTCGAAATGCAACGATATTATTTATTATTTATCCTTTGAATAATTCACAGATTGCACGAGTATTATGTTAAATTTATTAGTACAAAGAATATAAATAAATGTGTATGGTATATTTAAAATTATATAAATAACGTAAAATTAATAAGAAAATAAATTATATTCGTGCATAACAAGCGATAATTTCATGAATTAGAACCAATTTGTGAAATGTATTTTCGTGATGATTTCACATATTTAACGATGTTGTAAACAATATAATTATACTATTTTTGTCTTGAAATTGGAATATTTTTTTTCTACTAAAAATACAGTAAAATGTCCTTGAAAAACGATTTGAAATTATTTTATGTTTTACAAAGAAAAATAAATAATGTTTACAGTTATAAGAAAATGTAATAAATAATATTAAGCAATTTTGACGTCTAATTTCACGATCAAAATAATATATAGTTTAATAAGTAATTATATTAATACAACGAGCAATAAACTAAGTTGAACAACAATTATGTTTTTCAGTACTAAGTTATTTTCATAGACATTGAATATAAATTTCTTAAGGATATTTAAAATATATTATTATATAGAGAAAGAAGAAAAGTCCGATTAATTCTTTTTTCAATATAATATATTTTTTAACGATATTTTCACTGAAAATTTTATTTATTATAATAATTGTGAAAAATATATGTAGTAGTTGTCGGAAAAAAACAATTTTGCAACATTCATTTATGGCCAATAATCTAAAGTCGTTTTTGTTTGGACGTTCGATATATTAATTAATTTCTTCAACAGTAGAGATAAGAAAATATTACACACTTAGTGTATTACTAGTCTAATTTATCCAGCAAATGCAATTATCGCCGAGAGTCGGCTGTAACAGCGTGAAATTTATTCACCCGAGCAGACAGACGAAAATACATACATATATATATATATATATATATATATATATATATATATATATATATATATATATATATATATATATATATATATATATATAATAACAGCGACGATTTCGTCGTAATTAACGAAACGTTAACGGCCAAAGCCCGCACCGTCCGATAGCGCGAGCACGAAATTAACGCGATTAGGGTTAATTTTCACGAACGAACCGACAAACAAAGCGATAACTCCGCGAATAGTTTATGTTTGTTTTCGAATTTAACCCCACGTGTGTCGAACTCGCGATTACATCCGTCACACGACTACGCCGATTAATGCTTAATACGATACTTATAATTTACTCTGATTATTTAAGCATTGTGACAATTTAGAATTTCCTTATATGACAACCGGAACCGGAGGACCGAAAGTAATCAATTTTTTTGATTAAATATAAAATAAAATAATTTCCATCATTATCTTACGCTATTTGTGTGCAAACCTGCATTTTTTAATGTCTGTTCTGAAAATGTTCATTGATTTTTTACGGGAAAACTTTTCTAAGTGTGTTTTTTTCATCGTTCATATTACAGAATTTTTTCTCTCTCAACGCGTGCTTTAATGATCTGATAATGTGGTAATCTGATGGTGCGAAATTTGGTGAATCGGGTGGTTGATATAAATATTCATAATACATTATTAGTTATCACTTGAAATGTATTTCAAAGTTTAATTTAGTATATTTATTCCATTTGATAGGTCATCATCATTAAATTGTCTAATGTCTCTTTTGTAACGTTTACATAAAATGGTATAATAATATAAAATATTTTTTCAGCTGATTTTTTTTCAATAATAAAATGCGAGTTTCTCTTTTCATGTGTGCTTTACGAGCGTAATTTATGATCGTAAAGCATGCACTCTATATTAATTAATTATGCATCCGAACGATTTATAAAAAAGTGAACAAAATAAAAAAGAATATATATATATATATATATATATATATATATATATATATATATATATATATATATATAGAAACCAAGTGATTGCTAACCATATATATATTTTTTTTAAAGTCAAGGATTCGTTCTCGCTTTAAAGACGCACGTTATATACAAATATTTTTTTCATGATGTTCCTTTTTGTAAATTAACGCTTCGGGTGTAACGTGAGTTATACGAAAAATATCTTTTTTTTCACGTACAATAAAGTAAGACATATAAAAAGGACTACATTCGGTATATAACCGAAAAAAAAAATGATAACGGTATTTCGGAGTTGTATTGTACGAATACATCGAAAGTATAGGATTTTTACTGTAATATATTTAGAGATGAAAAAGAAATGTTTGGTAAAAAAAAAATCGAAAAAAAAGACATGTATAACCTTTCATATTTATATTCAGAGATGATATTATAAGAAATACAGACGAATATTTTTAAAATAAATAATATTATATTTCAACAATATATGAACAAGGTAAAATATTAATTGTTGTTGTAATGAAGAAAGATAACATAATTAAATGTTGAAATTTTTTTCGATTTTCAAACGAAAAATGGTATTATTTTAGAGCAAAAATTAAAAGTAATATTTTTAAAAATTATGTAGAAAAAATGTACGGCATTTACGCGTTTTATTCATATGAAAAATAAAACATGACCAAACATAAATCATGACAGTCTGCGTTTTTCTGAATTAATATATATATATATATATATATATATATATATATATATATATATATACTTTCATGTCACCCGCGGGATGCGGCACATATGAAAGTTACACTATTATGATGAAATATATATCGCAAAATGTGCAATAACAGGGTTCATAAAAGTTTTAACAAGGTACCAAAAAAAAAAAAATTTTTTTTATTTGAAAAAGAAAGACATATCACGTATCGTTGTCGTTGGCCGTGAACAAACTTAGTATTCGATAACTTGGAAATGTTATTTTATTCTCATTTAATAATAATAACATATATGATAAATTGAGAAAATAAATATTATTTTTCGATTTTCGATATATCTTTATATATGAACGATAGAATAGCTTGTATAATAAATAAAATACTTGGAAATTTAAAAAAAAAATATCGAAAAAAATCTGAATATATTTTAAATAAATTGAAATTTATTATATTATACGAGAATTTAAATAGTCATATATTATAAAAAAAATACAAATTTGATTTAAAAAAAAATAAAAGAGGAAAAATATAGCGTAGAAGAATTGTACTCAAAATAAAGGTGAAAAATATATTAAAATAATTCTATGATTATTTACGCACAATGGTCTTTTAAAAACTTAATTAATAATGCATTATATGAAATTTTATACGAAAAAATAAATAAATAATCGCTACGCTTTCATCGTATATATTATATATAATAAATTAGAATATTATTGCAGAAAATGTTCTGAATACGAACATTGTGAACTGGTTTTCGAAACGAACCAGTGAACTATTGTAATTTAGTTAAACTTCGAAATGAATTAGTGAAGTGAGTTAAAAATTAAAACTAACCGACTGCCATTTTTGGTTTGGTAATTTTTTTTTTTAAATCAGATAAAAGTAAATTTATTAATCGTTTCGTATGTATTAAATTAGAAATTTTAAATTTCAGCTTCCATCAATGTTTATGTTGTAAAAAAAATATGCAACATTAGATAAATATATGTAATATTAAACGTTAATTTTTTTTTCATTGAAAATTCATTGCAAAACTTTTAACAGTTAATAATGAGTAAATGCATAATAGAATTGCAAATTCATTAATGATAAAAAAGTTAGATTGAAACGCTTCGTCGGTTCTATTATCAATATAATAATAATCATATTATATTATACATATATATTTTTAATTTGATTTCGTAATAAACATCCACACGAACATTATATAAAATAATTGCAAGCAAAAATATAATATTTAAAAAAGACATGCGAATTCGTTTTGTATGAAATGAAAAAAGTCGCGCTTACGTGACGATATTTGATTTTAACGCATTTTTATCGTTGAAAACGTTATTATAAAATAAAATAAATATTATAAATATATATATGAATATAAATATAATATTTTAAAAATACTGACAAAATTCATTATGACGAGAGTGTGCGTGAAAGTAAAAATCGTGGCGAAAGTGATTGAAAGTTTCGTTTTGCAATGGTCATTAGAGGAGAATAATTGTAACGCTCCAGAAGCTCTGTGAGATGATATTTACTTTGAAAAGTGTAGAAAAAAATGAAAATTTCACATATAATATGTATATAAAATATTTTGAAAATAATATATCACGTATATTTCATTTATGGTATTGTATAATATTAAATTTTAAACGCAAAAAAATCAAAATTCTTCAAGTAAATTATTTATAACTATTATATCTTCAAAATATCGATTATAAGAATAAAAAAACCAATAAGACATCGAATTTATTTTGTCAATTATATTTGAATCTATAAATTTTATATTCAAAAGTCCTCGTGAAGTTTGAAGTTTGTTTACTAAATATTTATATACTGGTAAAATACAGTATTTCTTTTATAATTTAAATATAGCTCATTATAAAAATTTGTAATGGAATAAAAAGAAAATATAATGAGCTCAAATTGAATATATGATAATTGATAAATAATATTCAACATCATATACAATCGATTGTAAACTAGTAATAGTTAAATTTTCCATATAAGTAGAAAAAAATAATTAACTATACGATTCGATTGATATCTATAAATTGTTGACTGAGTATATATATATATATATATATATATATATATATATATATATATATATATATTAAATATAACATATGAAAGAATTGAGAAATATATTAATTTTTTCTATGTTCGAAAGTGATTACTCTAGCTGCTGGTCTACCTTGAAATATTCAAATCGGGTTCGACAATGAAAGTAAAACGTACCGTTATTAAAATATTAATTAAACGTTACCGATGTTAATCTATAAGGTAATATATTGGGTACAATTACATAATAATTTCGAGTGTTTATTGCGTACGTAAAGCACTTTGAGAGTTCATCATTTTCAGCTCGTTTTCGGTAATTGATCAAATTAAAATAGCTCTTCAGACGAGACGACGACGACGTCGACGAGGAAAGTAAAGAAGGCGGCCGTAGTCTGAAGAAACGTTGGGCGGAAGGAAGGCGGTTTACGGTAGGGCGGGGAGAGAGGGGAGTAGGAGAAGGCAGCGAAGGGCGGCAAAGCCTCTAGAACTTAACAGAAAGACTCCATTAAAACGTTTCCCAGGTGGAAAAGCCGGTTTAAGTAGTTAAAGAGATAATTCGAGTAAAATTTTCACTTTTAGCGAGTTTCGACACAGTAAAAACTTTTCATCCGTATCGATCAATTTTAATACGTTTTTCGGCGGATGGGAAAAAAAGGAAAAGCTCGTAAAAAGTACAAAGTGGAAGAAGACTTACCAGAGAATCTCGTAATATTAGTATGCGTATGTGTAAAAAAATATTTATATAACATATATTTACCTGAAACAAAACGAAAAAAAATTAATATTAAAAAGTGTTTTTTTTTGTTAAACATAAAAACAAAAATATAATATATTATTATATAAAGAAGCACATACATTCGAAATATGTCATAGAAGATTAATGTTGTGTGTATGTAGTCATGTTTCTGCTCACATAGCAAGTGTATTAAATTTTTTTTATCTAAATTGGATATGTGATTTGTTTTACACGCACAAACATAAAATATGTGACAAGAATATAAAACTACATATATATTTAAAAAATAAATAAAACAAAAATATTCTTAATACAAAAGAAACCGAACTTTTGAATTTTATTCAAAGCAAATTTTATATATTTTTTTTTATAAAAAATATATATTTGATAATATTACATAAATACTATATTTAGATAAAAATAAGCAATTAAAAATGTAGTTAATTTTTATATAAATATTGAAAGAAGAATTTTAATATATTCTAAAGGTGTTGAGAATCTTTTTTTGTAAAAAAAATATGTTTTTTAAATAGAATAAATAAAACGCTGAATTCATTATATGTATATATAATAAAAATATTGAAAATCAGTCGTTCATAGAATAACAATTGTAATGTGCGACTGTAAAACGAAGTTTCGAAGAAAATATTCACATTATTGTCTGTAAACTGACATAAATTTTTACTAAGACACAATATAATAAAAGAAGTAAGAACAAAAAAAAAATAAAAATAAAATACCGGTAAGTGTACAAGTTATTGCATAATAATATTATACGCATTGACATTAAATGGAGTGTAGAAAAAAAATGTGAAATTTACATATTCATTTGCGCACATTACATATATAGACAACAGTATCGCGTTGAGTATGTCACGGTGTAACGCTTCAACGAATTTGTATATTGAGAACGTGTAATGTTCTCATTGCACGAGTGCACTTGAAATTGATGCATCTAAACGATATGATTTTAAAAGGAATAAAAAAAAATAAATGACAAAAACATAATAATTATATGTAATTAAAATTAAAAAAAAAAGGTTATTAGATATTTATTATATATTTAAGAATTTGAATAGTCTTATGATAAAAATAAAACTGATAAAATTATGTTTAGTATGATTTATATACGTTAAAACGGTATTATATAGTATGCACTTTTACTAAGGGTTAATTAATTAATTCGACATTAAATCAAATATCACAGACGGCGTTGAATTAGTTTGACAATTATGAAATATTTTATACGACAAACGATGATAATTTTCACATTGAAAACACATATACACAAATGTTAAGAATCACTGATGGCACTCGTGAGGTCTTAGAATAGCCAAATTTTTTTGAAAGTTCAAGGGCGATAGGCCATCCTGAGATGTGTATGAGAAACGACTGTAAAAAATTGTTGTTATCGTTTATTTTGTACGTGGCCGTAATCTTTGATGTTCAACTCACGATACGTCGTTATGATATACACTCATATATATATATATCTGGTGAATATACTTCGTTATATTTTGATGGTTTTTCACGTGAGTATTTAAGGATTACCTTCGTTATATATCCAGAGTCAAAGAAAACATAATAATAACACTGAAAATAAATCTCGTTATTATTATTATTATCATTATTTTCCATTTTATGATAACTTCAGTTCGCATGCGGAGAAAAGCTTTCAGATATATTATACATTTTTTTTTGTAATATTTTCGTATTTCGATATCGGTTTTGCCGTGAGAGGTTTTATGTGTAAACTAATTAAAAGCTCTCACTTTAGCCTTATCGATCATACGTCAGTAGACGTTGCCGTAATAAAAGTTGTGTAACGATTCAAAATCGAAAATCGACGATATTTTCGATCGACAGACAAATAAAATATATATATATATATATATATATATATATATATATATGTATATATATATATATATATATATGTGTATATATATATATATATATATGTATGTGTGTATATATATATATATATATATATATATATCAAATATCAAAATAATTTTAAATAAAAAAATAATAATAATTCTGTAATAATAGTAATATTTTTATGAACGAATAAATAAATGATGTGTATAAACAGATTTGATTAATTGTTTGAGAGACATTATAATACAATATGTTCCGATTTAGAACATTTGGAAATGTATTATACAGTTTTATCAAATTAAAAATAGAGAATTTTGCCGCCAAATTTGGTATTAAATTGTGCAAAATTGAAACAATATATTTTTGTTTATTTTGTCCGTATATTATATATGAAAAGAATATTTAATAAATTTATAAAAATCACACATTTGAATATATATATATATATATATATATATATATATATATATATATATATATATATATATAAAGCATGCGATTCCATTATTTCTCCCAAATCCCCGATTTAAGAGAACTCATACAGGCGCTAAAAACATAAATAAAACTAAACATTTCTGAAATAATCCCAGGATTACAAGTAGATAAACAAAATATTAATTAATTTCGACGCAAACTTCAGTATACATACATATATAAAATTTAGCGTGTTATTTTCGTGAACAAAAATATACACACATTAAATGTATTGCTTTTATATTAGTTTTTCTACTTGTTTCTAATGGAGAATGAAAAATATCAAAATTACTAAAGACAATAAAAATAATATGGATTTATTTTGGAGTGAAAACTATATATATGGAAATACATTTTCTAAATAGATAAAAATGTAGGTTTTTAAAATTATTATTAAAATTATAGAGTTCAAAAATTATACTTTTTTTATATTTAAATCAAATATAAAAAATAATATTTGATTAAGTTGAATTTCAAGATTATTGCAGTTTTTTATATATATTATTGCATTTTATAATACTTAAAATACATTAAAATTTCTTAAAACGGGAAATGAAAAGAATATATTATTCAGATCTCTATATTATATCTGTAAAACCCTTTATACGTTTTCAGATAATCTAGTTGTATATCGTCAAATAGAGTAGAATTTTTTAAAAATATCAGATATTTTTGTATTCTTACATTCTCATATACGTGTTTATACATAACTTCAATGTTGAGAATGACAACAGAACCAATCAATGAAGGCAATTTCGGAAAATCGAAAGAATTTTGCCCAATTTCCCATAGAAAGAAAAACGATTTCGCCCTTAATTCAATTACGCGACGACGAAAAGAAAGACGGGCCCTTTTTGCAGACGCCGAACGAAGAAAGAGAACCTTGTCTTACACTATGTAAAAGGCAAGAAAATAATAAGAGAAGCCGAGGAACGAGTGACGAAGGAAAGGAAAGGAACAAAAAATAGGAGAAGAAAAAAAAACGAGAAAAAATGGAATGCCACGGCGTAGAAATGTTGCGAATCACTGTGGTCATTGTGCCTGTGCCATTGTCGAGCGAAGCGGACCAGATTGACGTCGATAATGTTTTGCAATACAAAAGCTGTTCTTGCTCGTTACAAATGTAACAAAATCCATCATATTCGCGACGAAACAATGGCCGAAACGACGTCGACTAATGGACGAAGGAAGTCGACTGTGTATCGGGTCGAGGTCACATTGAATGCGAACCGTGAAAACGCAATATAAGCATCTTCCATGTAATTACTGTCGCGCGGGATAAGTTTAGATTTCGCGTTGACAAAACCGTCGATTTTATATATTTTTAAACAAATTATCAACACGAATATATATATTAAAGATGTAAGATTTTAATTTTAATAATTTCTAATACTGAAAAATTTGGAATTAATAATTGTACAACTTAGGAAAAATTTGTATGTATTCAGGATTCGTTCAAAAATTATCAATATTCGATACATATATCAAGAGTCCCAAATCGTGTGTCCGCAAGAACCGTAAGAGCGTTTTTATATTCTTCTCACTCGTTTTTATTCTTCATATATATTACATAAGATAGTATGTCTTCAATTGCCACATTTTTTCTTATGAAGAACTAGGATTAAGGAAAATTTAATGGAAAATATGTAAGTAAAAGGTATTGACGAGTTCTAAAAGACGCTTAAATAATATATATATATATATATATATATATATATATATATATATATATATATATATATATATATATATATATATATATACGAAAAAACACTTATAAACAGACTAAAAAGTATAAAAAACAAGTTTTTCTCATAGAATCTATGAATTTATACATTTATGATTAAAAATGAAAGTGTGAACATTATTCTCCAAAATATGTACTCAGAGGGAAATATATATATGGTACTTTTTTTTTTTTTTTACTTTTTAATACGTTTATAATTTTATAAAATGTTTCATTCACATTTTCACCTACTTCAACAATGTCCCACTTGGGCAATGTCAAAAATTATTAATTTTAAACTATACATAAACCTTGAAAAATTTCATATTGCCTACTCTCTGGCCGGTATCATAGTATGCGTTTTTTAAGAAAAAAAAGTTGGCGATTCCTGCTATATATATATATATATATATATATATATATATATATATATATAATACAAAATGATAATATTATATATAGAGTTAAATAATTTAAACGATACGAATCAATCACTACACGAAATATATGCAAAAAAAAAACCCGATAAGAGGTTTACACGTGTAGCGTATAATAAAATAATTATTCCAGGGGGGGATGAAGTTTCGTTTACGGCTCGTGTCGACATTAAATTCATATTCTTCCCGGGGGATATTAATTATACACTCGTCGAAATAACGCTATAATGTATCACAAACGACACCGGGAACTTTGACGAGACATATTTTACACACTTGCGGCTGACATTTTAGTGCGAGAATCAAGGGGGTTGTTGCAATGTATACAAAACAGGGCACGTGATTAATTAACCCCCCCCCCATTTCATTAATTAATTAATAACGCTAATGTGACGACCCCTCCCCTCTGGATAATTGTTTATATATATATATATATATATATATATATATATATATATATATATAATTTTTTTTGTAATATTTTTTCGCGAACGGAAAAATTGTTTTCAGATTTTTTTCGTGCTTTTCTTACGACGTGCCATCATCGCCAGATTTCTTATTTTTCTAAAATATCGTCGATATTAAACGCTCGATGGGGTTGAATAAATCATAAAATGGAACCATCAAAAAATATTATTCGTAATTTTTCATTTTAAAATTACGCTCCGTATAATGTGAGATCGTAATCCGTTGGGTGGTGGACGTTCATAATGAATAAAAAAAATGTAATCTTCTATTTTACATTATTATCATAAATAAAATTAATATATGAATCAAAAGCAAATAATAAGTATAGAAATTTGATTAAAAATAATTATACTCTCACCGATATTAATAAATAAAATGAGAAATTTTATGAATAAAATCAACAGGTGATAATATTGTGGTATATAAATTTTCATGAGATCGTTAAAAAGTTACCGTCGTGAAATCTTTATTGTGTTAAGTATAATATATTAAATTAATATTTTATTACGAGACGTGTAAATCGACACAAAGATAATATATTTAAAATGCAATACAAATTAAATATTTTATGTTGATAAATTTATATACGCTATTATATATAAAGAATATGTGAATTCGTTATAATGAAATTAACATAGTCATTGCCGCTTATCGAGTTTTCGCGTTAATCTAAATGGTAATAAAAACGGCATCTCTCGAGTGCAATGGGTTAAAATGATTTAAAAAAAAATATTTTCATATATATTTTAAATAGATTTTCATTTATTTTATTTACTTTTTAGATAGTATACCCGTATAATAATTTACATATCGGCGTACACGTAAGTAAAGCTTTCTTTCAAGCACGACTAGATCGAATCGACGCTCATAAATCGTATCAATGCTACGCGGCTACGATTTCACGTGCATTTCGTAGCTATATAAGGGAGACGGTTGTTGTTGTTGTTGTAGCATTTCTCTCCCCCGTAGCGACAAATTAAATTTCTGCTACAATTGCCCTTAAGATATCGGATACGAAGTCAATGGGGCGTTAAGGTGGCTTCGCTCTATCGGCTAAGGGCGAATTCAAACACCGCCAGCCCCGAAATTCAATACTCCGCAGAGACCCACCCTTTCAATCCACGATTCAGGATGTAATCAGTTGGTCTGCGAGGACTAATTGTGCGTGGAGGCCTGATTTAATTCACTGTGAGCGATCATGCACGCCGAATTGATTGCTTATATACTTATAAATATTGTAAAGAAACAAATATTTTTTTATGTATTTTTTTTTGTTGTTTCAAATTTGTTCCGCGTCTATTGTGTAGTTTGAAGATAATTAGTTTCAATTGTGAATTGTTTTTTTTCCACTTCGAGACGCACTTCACTGGTTAAAAACAATTTAATATATTAAAGTTTTAATATATGACATCGAATATTGTAATATAATATAATAATGTCTTCATAAATCCATTCAAAAACAATATATATATATATATATATATATATATATATATATATATATATATATATATATATTCACGATATATATCAATATGTTTTATATTTTATTTTAGATATTTCTAAGATATTATTGAATTTTTATTAAGAGTGTTTCGTTATAAATATAATACGTATAATTAATTAAAATATAATAGCCGAAAATGTTGATTATTTTAATGTGATTAAAACAACATTATATATTTATTTTTATATTTGTCATGATTTCATTTTATTTATATAATTCAAATTCATAATCAATATACAATGAAGAGCATTACAGAGTTATTTTCAATAATTACTTGCATCTTCTTGTGTATTTATATAAGAAATTTCACTTCTTAATATCAATTAATTCTTAATGATTTTCTTTTTCCACAATAAAAATAATAGTAAAAAAATATTTATATTTATATAATAATTTATTTAAAAAAATATATTATTTTAATAATTCCACAAATATCGAAGAAAAAAGATTTCTAATTTAAATAACGCGAATACACATATATATATAATAAAAACCAATGCAATCATCCTCTAAAATATCTGATGGATTTTCCATGTTTTATGTAATATATTTTATCAATAAAATATGTTTTTGGGAAAATCGTAATTCAAATAATGGATGCCATGTCTAATATAATATTTATATACTGAATATACGCCCATACAAATTATTGTTATATAAACGATATGACATTGAAAAAAAATAAATGATATTAATGTATTATAGATTAACGCTATACAAAACATACACATGTTTAATAAGAATACATTTTATAAAAATAGCACGTAATATATTATGTTATAGATTAATTATGTTAAATAATGTCGATATAACTACAATATGTACTATATATTTATTATATAATATATAACTATTGAATTATCTCAGTATATAACGTGGTTTATATTGATTTTTCAAATATAAAATTATTAATAATTGTGTTGACTTTATAATACAAAAATTGCTCTAATTTTCAGAGATAAACACGAATATTAAAATATTAATAAAAATTTCTTGCAATATTTCAAACAACACAATGGCGTTTTACATCTTTCGCAGGTTAATCGTTTTTTAATTAGCTCGTCGATTAATCATCCGAATTTATATATTCATGTAATCGTCGGAAAGTTTAATAAACTACATACAACAAAAAAAAAAAAACAATAGTATAGAACGATAGTATTAAAATTAAAGCGGTAGCGATCGCTAAAACGAGGGTACGATTTAAGAGACTTTTGAAAAGAGGACAAATTAGCACTTTAACAGATTAATTGCGGGTCGACATATATATATATATTTATACATACATATACTTGCCGGTTGGCACTGCGGGTTTACGGATGCCGGATAATGCGGTAATCCGCATCGAAAAAGCCTCATTTGAGAAGCTTAGAAACACGAGATATTCATCGCATTTTGAAGATTTTCTCCTCATAAAAAATATGTTTGTCAGTAAAAATGTAGTTTTTTAATGTATATAATATAATAGTCAATTAAAAAAAATGAATTAAATATATATTCGTATTAAATCATTAGTATTTATTCCCTTATTAATATTATATTCATAAAACCTTTTCATTAAAATTTAATTCAATTATTGATAAAATACTGCGAAAATTCAATTTATATGCATACACGTGTTTAATGTGAATATTTTAATATTGAATATATGCCTAATTTTATTATTTTGAACTCTTATATATATATATATATATATATATATATATATATATATATATATATATATATATATATATATATTATATATATAAATATATATAAATATATATATTTTTCATTATATCATTTTGTTGAAAAAGGTCGCCAAAGATTCATATTAAATTCTAACGAGAGGATAAGATCACTTGAAGAGAATCGGTATTCGATATTTATCATTTGAAATACCGTGAAAAATAAAAATATATATATATATTATTAATAAATATAAAAAAAAGTTTCGTGTTATTCAGAAATCCTTGAGAATAAAATGTGTAATTTAATATAACAGATATTTTGAAAATATTATATGAATAAAAATAATAAAATTATTTCGTTGTTTATATAATATAAATATAAAACACGCATATTAGACGATAGTGAAATATATAATATGAATAATTATAAATTATATATGAAAATTTATAGTATGAAATAAATTGGCAAGCCGCAGTAATGTAATTCAAAGAACATTTATCTTTCATACGAGAGAGAGAGAGAAACTTATTAAACGGATAAAGTTTCGAGTTTTGTCATAATGAGAGAAATATAGAATAAGTTACTTTTCTAAAACTAAATTTAGCAGTAAATCTAGCTCGTTTCGGATTTAATTTATTGCCGTATTACTACAACAATTAAATAATGAAATGATTCGCGTGAATACAAATAAATATATAAATATAGGATTAACACGAAACGAATTTGGAAATTATTTTCAATATATTACAATAGTAAGTTAACAAAATAATATGGAATTATATATATTTTAAATGTCAATGCCATTCTAAAATCTTGTTTTTGGTATATTTATTTTAATGTAATTTATTGATTAAAATTATAATAAATTTTAATTTCCATTATATATATATATATATATATATATATATATATATATATATATATATATATATATATATATATATAAATAATATAATTTAATAATATAATACTCTGATGATCGATCTATATTATGATTATAAAATTTTAAAAATATATAGAAAATAATTGTATTATAATTAAAAAAAATATTCTTGTTAATACAGATTTTGAAAATTGGTCTATATTTTTGTTGCGGTTCAAAACATACGTATTATGAAAGTGGAACGAGTATGAAGTTATATACATATGTAATATGAAAAAAAAAATTCACCCTGTGAAAATTCTGAAAATTCCATATATCCGATACGAGCCGAAAGAAAAAAATCTTTTTTAATATCCGTACATACACACAACGAAAGGGCGACTTTACAATATTGTGAGCAAATAAATCACAAGACTTCGCCCTACGAGTGGATCGCGTTCAGGCGAAAGCCTCTGAAAGGTATTTCCTGAAAGAGAGAATATATGTATATTTTCCTTTTTGCGTTTCCCTCCTTTATAATCAAATGTTGAAAAGAGAACGTTATTGCATTACATAAATTATCGGTTTTAAATTATTAAAATCATTCTCTACTGCGATCTCATATACAAAGTAAATTCACACACACACACACACATATATATATATATATATATATATATATATATATATATATTGTAATTGTATTTTTATATGCTTCGAATGTTATTATTAACAATTGCTCTAGTGAACCTTATGTAGAATGTGTTCCTCTTGTAAGTTCACTAAAGGTTAATTGAAAAAGCCGAGGTTTTAACGGTGTCACATAAAAGAAACTAAATACGCAGTAGACCGTTTTAATGCGAGCTTTTCGCAACGGGTAAAACTATCATTTTCACGAAATGTCGAAGTAAAATTGCGTACCTAGAACGATTATAAGGTTTACGATGCATATATTGGAAAGCCCTAAAGTGAGACTCGACACTTTGAACGCTGCATTGAAAAGGGCACTTTATGACCAAGAGGCGAAATCATTTCCCGAATATTTCGCGTAAAGTTTTTACAGCATTTTCGCTAAACGTTCAACCCCTAGCCGCGAAAGGGTTGCCGTATCGTTATTAAATGAAATGATGGTTTAAACTGCGTATAAAAATACGATAATTACTATTGGCCATTTTAAAATTTTGTACTCGTATTCATATTGTAAATTAATTTTTTTTAACCCAATCATCATATAATAGGATTTTAATTCTAACGGTATCGAGCCACATATTGAAATTAGTTACGAGATTAATAATTTAAATCCGGTTAATATATTCTAAATTACATATCTGAGGTATTATCAAACAGGCTCAATATGTTAGCAGTCGATTCTGCGAAATGCCGTATCTAGGATTTAAATCCTATTAATGCAGGCGATAAATCAGTTATATTCAAATTAAACGTATACACGTTTAACCTTATTATTATGCCGATATTAAATTTTAAATTTTAAGATAGAATCAAAGCACTATGATTTATAATATTGATTTTAGATTAGCTAACGTATATAGAATCTTTGGGTATGTTATTAAAATATATTAGCATAATAACTAAAAACGTTAAGAGTATTTTTATGATAAAAATTTTCAAAGTATATTTCGATTAAATATTTTTTTAATAAAGATAACTGTTTAGAAATCAGATTGAATTTTCTATATAAATATTTTTAAAAATATTTTTCTATTTATATTTATGATATTAAAAATAAATGTAAAAAGATTTTAAAAGCAAATTTTCTATATTTGATGATAAAATATGTTTTTTCATAAATAAGTAATTGATATAATATTCTTTTAAAATTTAAATTCAGTATTTATATTTGTGGCTTAAAAATATATTTTATTTAATTAAGTCTCCAGTTCTACGTTAAATCTTCAAATATCAATTTAATATTTTCAGAAAGATTTGACATATCGCTTTATTTAACTAAGTTCTATATAGATAAATTGACTAACTATTATAAACGTCAAGAAGTTGACTTATAATAATGTAATAATAGTTTATAGCTTTCTGTAATAAATATATAATATTTTTAAATAATAGAATTTTCACGATATTCAGACAGAATTAAATTTAGTTTTCGACGACTTCGATTTAATTCGAAATTAATGCGTGCCGATTAATTAATTATATTCGCAGCGAATTTTGCGACGTCATCGATATTATTACACATATTAGAAAATCGCGATCATTAATCGTAATTAAATAATAAACGAACAACGTACAAATGAAAAGTACAAAAAGGGTGTGCAGGTGCGTTGTTGAATACCGAACGTCGAGATTAAAATCGGCCCTTCTGGGGTCACGCTGACAAATCTGACGAATAAACGAAACATCAATCAAACGATTAACGTTCGCGCAATAATGAAACGGCACCGAACGGGTTGACTGAAAAATTTTCAACTTTATAGAATGTGTATATAATAATAATAATAATAATAATAATACGCCGAACGATGAGTGCGCGATTTTTGTCGTACCAGCCGTCGGTCCCTTTGATGACTGCGCACAAAATGCTTTGCAAGTTTAATCCGCGTCACGATCGATCAACCCGTTCGCTGCCTCTCTTTTACCGCGTCGACCCTCAGAGTTGGTTCATCAGCAATATTTTCGCATTAAAACTCGACTCCGCCCTTCGCTTCCTTTTCCCGTGAAAATTCGCATTAACTTTTCGAACCCTCTTCGATTTCGAACCGTGTTTCCCAAAAAATAGTTTACGAGTTTCGCTTGATTAAAAGGGGGGGGGGGGGGTAAAATGTAAAGGTTAATAGAGGTTTAGTATATTGGATAGGTTCATTATTTAAAGTACATACTTGAGATACTTTTTTTTTTACATATTAGAAGTAAAGAACTACTTTATTATGTATACCATATATATAAGGAAGAATTTTTCATTTGAGAAAAACTCATATCACTTTTAAGTTATTTTATTATATACCATATATTGTGAAAAAAGTTTTGATTTTAAAATTATAATTTTTTATTTATGTTCTTTTGTATAATTTTTGATACAACAATAAAGTACTTTAACATTAAAAAAATAGGAGGCATTTTTGAATTTAGATTTCAAAAGTTAGGTGAAAATAATCTAAATCAATAAAATTCGATTATATTTTTATATTATATTATAGTTATTTTCAGCATAAGAAATGTTTGAATATCGTATCAATAGCAAGTACACGAAAGAGTTTCTTCACTTTCGACAAACAAAAGGGGTATGTTAACGTTAATTTTTGGAACCCTCATTTTGATCAAACAGTATCAATAGTAATTAAATAAAATTTACATAGCGCCAAAATTACCGATAGGGAACATGCAAAAACCGGGCGACGGAAGTCAAACGTTAAGGTGGCTTACAAAATCCGACGATCGTTCGCATCTTTTACGACGAAAGACGAAACGTCGAAACCGATGGTCCCAAGTAAACAACTCACCGTCGTCGACTTGTGCTTCTCGTTTATGAAAATTTCAAGAGTAATATAATTTTCAACGACAAGCTTTCGACGAAATCGAGGAGACCGTACGTACGCACGCACCGTGGGCGGGGATCGCGTGGGCGGTTTTGGAACGGGAATTTTCGCGAGTGGACCGTTTGTTGCGAATTTCACGTGGAAATTTGGCAGGAAAAGTGGAAAAGTTTGTCGCACGAAAGGGGTCACGAGGTGGTAAAGTTGTTGGGAGGGGGGGGGGGTGGAGGAAAGGTTTTTCGGCTGCCGGTTTAACACCCAGTTTCTTTACTTCGTCCATTCAGTTAGCGAATCCGAGCCAACCTTTTCCGGTGAAAGTTTTAAGAAAATTACTTTAGCTTACGTGGGCACGCAACGAGTTCGTCATCAAAAGCTTTCGATTATATTATACGTATACACGTGCACCATATTTTCCGTCGTAAGTCAAATCTGCCCTAAGTTCAAAATTCGTTTTCTGAATATTGACGCACTTTATAATATAATTATTATTTAAAAACACTTTTGACATTAACCATCCGGTGCCGGTGGGGTGTCTTTTATGACCCCAAACACACCTTTCCTCGTTAATTAACTCTGTTAGCATCTTCTGTAAATATTTTTTCAGTTTCGTCTTTTAAAAATATAATAAAATATTTTATATTTATAAATAGAAAATGTTTAGTATTTGTTGTGAGTAATAAATTTTGTTATATTTCATAATCCAGTTTCATTATTACGGATCGTAACTCTTTAAAGGATTATATAAAGATTTTTAGGGTTCACGAAAACAGATTACAAGAGAATATCCGAAAAGTGAAAACGAATGTTGAAAGACTTTTTAACGGTAGTGGAAAATAATTAATCATATTAAATCCAAAAGATTACGGTTAATGATTAATTATAACATAAAATATTAAAATGATCGATTTAATATAAATGTCACGTGTCAAAGGAATATTCATAAATATATAGTATAATTTACTGATTTATATGTATTTTCGTTTACTAAACGACCTAATTTTGTATAGGAAATTATTAAAAGAAAATTTCATATACAAATATCGATCGCAATTATTTAATCGACCTTTCAATCAATCATTTTCATGCAGCTGAAATTATCGCACCTGAACACGCATTTAAAATATGGGAAAATTACTATATCGAGTCGTTCCATTAAAACGAGAACGCAATTAAAATAATGAATATAACTGAATATTAAACGGCGAAATTATAAATGATTGGCAATATTACCACAATAATAATAATAATAATAATAATATGAAGAAAGTTCAAACGTATGTTGATTATGATTTTAATTAATTTACGAATTATTATATTAAATTTTAATCGATATTATCATATTATTATTACTGATTTGCAATTTTAATCAAATTGTGAATTTTATATAATATATTGTTTTATTATTCAATTAATAAATAGTATGATAAAATTATAATTCTTGCAATAATGTATTTTAACTGAATAATCAATGCAATAAAAAACAATATAATAATTAAAATATATTCCAATAACGTTCTCAATCTTCATTTTGAAGTTTGCACTCGTAGATTACATATAAATCAGTTTATTGAAAACAAAAGTAAATAACGAAACTTTACAAGGTATAGAGAGAGTGAGAGAGAGAACTTAAAGCTAGCAAAAAGCCACTACCACTATATATCAAAAACAATACAAGAAGTTTTTATCGTCTTCGGTTACATTACAGCTCGCTTTAAGTTACTGCGAAACTTTCATAGCAGTTAAATGCCGAAATTGCACACTTTCGCAAACTTTTGCGTTTCCTTCTACTATTCTTTCTTTTTTTTTCTCTTTCAGATTTATAATATTTTTTTTTCTACAACGTGACTTCCACAACGCCTTATAAATACTATGAATCCGATATACAATAAAAACGATATAGAAATTGGATCGAACAGAACAGATAACGCAGTACTTGTGCTCGATTGTTTTTCTCTGCTTAATGACTGTCGATTGTAATATATATACCATATATTGAACTTTCAGACGTGTAGAAATGTCGAATTTTTCGTCGTTATTAAATAACGTAATAAACGTTATGATATATAAGTCACGGACGGTGTCTTGTTTAACGACGATCATTTCGGGACGTTTGTCTCGGCACGTGTCTACGACTAAAATGTCCAATTATTATGGATGTATATTGCGAGGAATACACGTGAGTTATTTTATGAATTTATACCTCTCCATACGAGGTATTCGATGGTCAAAAGACATACGTACACAAAATGAATTTTAATTAAAAATAATCACGAATAAAGACAATCGAATTGATTTATAATAGTAGAAATCAATTATAAGACTATAGAATTCGAATTGAGAGATTTTTATTCTTTTTTTTTTGTTATAAAGGAATAAAATTTAATTCCTTTACGCTAATTCATTTCTGAATCAGGCTCGATAAGCGAACTGTCGTAAAACGTATCCAAATTCTAAACGGAAGGAATATTTTATGTAGCTCATCCGAATCGTAAAATTTAAGGAGAGGCAAGGAAGAAGTGAATTAAAGGGAATGAGAGGTCTTGAATGTTTTATGCAAATGAATTTATTTTATATAAAAGGATCTTTTGGCATTTTTAACCCCCCGATCTTTTATAGTGAAGCAATCCTTTTTCTATGTTGAGATTGTGTATTTAAAGATTTTCAATATACATATACATCATGTACAACAGAAAGTTTGTAATATTATTTTACATTATTGTTATTTATATATAGTATGAATGTATTTATATAACAACCACGTGAAATCGTGTTTATAATCCAATAACCGCATTCAACTTTATATATAAGCAGTTAACTAATCCAACACAAAATACGAGTACAAATCGTAAACATGATTGTATTACAAGTGTTTAGACATACATAGAATTGGTATATTTGATGAAAATGTGTTGATGATTATCAAAACGATATAGAGATTAAATTATATATACATAACTGTTAATTAGTAAAAGCAAAATATTTTAAGTCCTTATTAAATATATATATATATATATATATATGATAAAATATATAAGTTGGACGTAGAAATTCATTTAAATCAGTAATGTGTTTTTTAATTATTGACGTAGTATTATCCAGGAATTAGTTAAGAAAAACATTATAAAATTGATATTACAATCATCATATACATTCACGATGTATTAAAAAAATAATGTAAATTATCGATTTCCTTTTTGAAAAGAAATTTATATATAGTTCAATATATAAATAAAAAGCTATATTTATTTATAGCTTAATATATTCAATATAGTTCAAAATGTTTACCAGCATGTTAAACGTTTTTGCAAACACAACAATATAACCGGTGATTTTTAAAAAAAAAAAAAAAAAAGCAATAACGAGACAATTCTCCAACCTCCATTTTCGCTAGACATGTCTCCGTGCGTATAATAAAGAAATAAAATGAAGAAGTGTTGTTTGTTTTACAAGCATATATAAGATTAAAGTGCATCGCTGAAAGAGCTCAAAGTTATTCTACAGATCAAGTTCTATATTATGGGGAATGAAAGAAGCGTTAACACAAGTGTAATAATATCTAATGGGGACTATTTTGAATGGGATGACATCGACGTAGACGAATATTATTTTTTAATATTGTGTATATGGTTATATATATAGTATGAAAGCGATTTCATTTTTCTAAAATAATCGAATATGATGTTTGTCCTTTTTTTTCTCGTCATTATACGAAATTTAACACTAAACGTAATAATGCGCTATATAGAAAGTAGCCAGTGCGAATTTTCGTTGTTTTGAAGCCATTAATGCACAATATTGTCGCCGGTTCAGGAATGCCCATCATTATGCGGCACTAATTATGGCAATGCCACAGTTTTCCCTTTTGCCGTGCGTATACAATAATGGTCGGGTTAGAAAGGGCCTATCCAGGATTATCCCTACGTTTAATACTATTCCCGGTATATATATATATATGTATATATATATATATTTGTATATGCTTGTTCGAAATATAATGGTGCCGACCCGGTTCGGCTATCAAACAATGAAGCGTGCCACAGCTATGTTTGCGCAAACCGACAGACACCATTACGATTTACATTGTGTCCGTAATGCGATGAAAAGTGCCGGTGCCAAAACTTATTAAGGTTTTTGAATTTTTCGATTGTTGAAAAATAAAAAAAAAATAAAAAAATAAAGAGTTTACATGTGATGTAATAGCGATTTTAGCTGTGAAGCTTTTGAGTCATAGTTGTTTCGTGTAATCTTTTCATATTTTCCATAATTTAATTGATGTGTTTTTTTTTGTATTAAAATTTTACGAAAAATTTATACGTATATATCAAGTCTAAAAAATGTATTTTAAAAAGTTTAATACTTGCTATATATAGCGAATATATAATTATGACAAATAGTTATCGATTATCGCATCATATGAATGATAAGTCAAAAGAAAAGTATGCGATTTTCTTAATAATAATATTGATATATTCTATTTTTATGATTTTACAAGTAAAATATTTGTTTAATCAATTTTCAAGAGGTCAATACAGTATAAATAGCAAATATATAGATAGAAATAAAAATATTTTTTTCATGTTAAAAATGAACGAACGAAAAACTCAATTTGGCGATATATATGAACGAAAATATGGCGATGTATCGATAATTGGATTTATTTTTAAAAATAAACCATTTATATATAAATAAATACATGACGTAAAAAATGAAAAAAAAAACCATCAATATTCTATATTTAAAAATGAATCGATTTTATTGAGTATGTTGTATAAATTTAAAATAAATAAAACGATTATACTATAACAAAAAAAGGAGTCAAAGTTTGAGAAGCGCTGATAAAATTTCAATACGGCAACGACCCAATTCTGGTGAAGTGTCACGACGCGTTGTGTAAACCGCAACGCAAGTGATATAATAACAACGTCTAGAAGCGAATAATACGAAATCTAAAACAAAACGATTCGGACAACAACAATAACAACAACAAACAAACAACAGAAGGATTAGGAATAAAATCAACAACAACAATGAATAGATAGATGATCCATCGTGCGGAATCACTTGAAAATTCGGAATATGATAGCAATTTCACCTGTCGAGCGAATATATAATATATGTATATATAATATATATGTACGAGGATTATATATTAACCGCAGGATCAAAAGTTTGTTCTCCTTTTCAAAACGTCCAAACATGGATTTATTATGTATTTGAATCGTTCGTTCACTGAAAGCACACTTCATTCAATACGCATTCGTAAATATTAATCGGATGTGAGCCGTTTTCAGGGCGTACAGATTATTTTTCATTCATACACAGATATTTCAGAATGCTTCGTATAATAATGTATGTTAATATAAATAAGAAATTTTGAAAACTAGTTAAACTCAATTAAATATTAAAATATTTAATTGAAAAATATATATTATATATGAAATATAAATATATGTAACGAATTTGTCCTTTTACCTTTACGATCTTAGATAGCTGAAAAAGATTAATGAAACATTCCGCTAACATCCGCAATTCAACATTCAAACGGAATAAATAAACTAACAAATATTTCGGCTAAACATTGAATATAATCCGAGGTATTACAGGATTACGAGTTTACGCATTCGAAATGATATATTATGGTATAATTCAATAACGCAGATTAAATTTCCAGTTTCCGGAAAAAGCCACCCGTATATATTATATATGTGTAAAGGAAAATCGTTTCGGTTAATTTTCCGTTTAAAATCATTTAGTTACGATTCAAATGTACTAAATAAATATTTCAATTACGAATGACGTGAAGCTTGTATTTTATAAGGAGAGCAATATAACCGGCGTTTTACCTTGTATAATAAAAGATGCAAATATAATCACGCGTTGGCAATGAACGAATTAATTAATAAATAATCATATTACGGCATATATTAATGCTCGGCTATATTATGTAACACGGTCAATTAATTAATTTGTCAAGGTGAGAACGTTAAACTATTGATTATGACATGTTGTGTGTGCGTGTGTTCGGTCGTAAAGAATCCTTGAATTAAGGGCACACATATAGAATAAAAATATAAAGAAATCGATCGTTCTCGGCTGAAATACGAGCTCGTTTCAGGCACATTATTACAAAGACGAGCTGAAAGCCGATGGTTGAAAAAAAATCGACTTCCGAGATAACCGGAGATAAGAGTCATCTCTTTTCTGGGTGTTATATATATATATATATTTTTTTTTTTCTCTTGTTTTTCTTCAAGTTGATCGATCGTTAATGGAAAACGGTGTCAAGTTGACGAAATGCTACTTTATTTATTTATGTATATATATATATTTTTTTTCATACATACCTCGTTCATTTCCTACTATATAAGGTCATCGTTGAATAACCATGAAGTATGAATATGGGAATCTTGGGCAGAAGAATTGCGATTTAATTATTACACTCTTACGAAATGGGCGTGTTATGTAAATTAATAGTACGTCATAATTACGTTGGATAATTGAACGATCATTTATTTAAATTGAAAAATCCACTTAAGTGTTACAGGGTTTTTAAAACTTAAAAGTTTGCTTAGACGTGCATGTTTGCCATATAATCGGATTTCAACATAGTAAGTCTTCTATATTACATTACCATAATATTATAAAGAAGAACCGCGATGTCTTTAACTATGTAAGTTGTCTAAGGATAGAATATAGTTGAAGGTTTTTAGTAATAAAATATTGGATAACTTTATTTTATATTATGTAACATTATAATAGATTCTATACATGATACATTGTCCTCTTCCAATTATTCTAGAGATTTTGGATATCCTTAGTTTAACTCAATAAATGCCTCATACTTATAAATATTGTCTATATATTGAGATTGAGACATAATCTATAGAATATAGTTTTGTTAATGAAATTTCTGATCATGGTTTATTCAGATGAAAAAATAGTTGGTCTATCACATTTTAGTCTTGTAGTAGTCTGAAGACTTACACTTTCAGAATTAATTTATAATAATTTATATGAATTGAAGTTTTGAATTTAATTTCTATTATTTAAATATTATTATATAGATAAATAGAAATTACATAATTTTATACAGTAAATGAAAAAGTTAATACAAGATGGAAAGTCATTGTGTCGTATATTTTTATTATCTAATTTTTGATAAATAATACAATGAAAAAATAGTAGTCAATTCTGTGTAAAGTAAAAAACAACGAACATGAATGCCTGTAATAATAAAATACGAGAATGTCATTAAATTTATTGAAGGTTCTGTCGGTTTACAATTAATGCTCGAGTGCGCGCATCGATCTTGAAAATACAAATAAAGGCAGCATTTAATTATCGGATGTCATTTAATACAATGGTAACTTCCGCCAATTACGCTAGATAATAAATCGAGTACAGATGGGCCAAAAAAAATCAAATACAACTTTCCAAAAAAAAAAAAAAAAAGTGAAACAGTTAAAAATATAGAATAAACTCTCCACAGAGCGCTGCTAGAAAATTAAACTGTTTTTTGAATAAGTCACGGTTTACTTTGAACGCTAAAAAATCTTGAATAAAGTTTAAAAATTATAAGAAAATACTCTTCTATTTACATGAAATTAATCGTATAAACATAATATATATATATATATATATATATATATATATATATATATATATATATATATATATATATATATATATATATATATATATATATATATAAAGTAATAGATCGAGTTCAATGTTCAATATAAAGACGATAATAGCTCGTGTTACGAGCACGTGTACAAAATTACGACGTGTTGTTTTATTGCTTATTTTTACGCGCGATAAATCTGAAGAAAAATTAATGTGCGGTTACCGGACGGCTTATGGGTTTAAGTGCATAAATGTATACGTGCGCGGTTCGATGTCTATATAGAGAAAGAGAGAGAATCGAAATAGAACTAGATAAGGGTACATATTTTTAGATTACGATCCGAAAAGTTCGTATTTGAAACAAGAGACGACCGTTCTCGTCACTAATTGGATAGTTGTCCGAAATTCTGAAACGTTGTTGATTTATAGACGAACGAAAAATATATATTACATATATGATATATTAGATTCTACAGGTTTTCTACAAGTTGTCTGTAATATGTTATTATTACTCGTACAATATATAATCATTTATATAATACATTATATAAAAAAATATATTAAATGACATCACAATACAAAATTCTACGTATGCTGAATGACAATATGAAATTTTCTTCATATATCGAATTTATGAATAATCACGTTATACTAATTAATCACTTTGTCAGTAATATACTGGTGATTTGATATGCAATACGTGTATCTATGTTGCTATCACGTTCGTGAATACTAATAACAAAATACAGAGGGGTTTAAGGGGTTGTTTTCCACAAGAATTTCAACGTTGTTCAAGAAAAGCATCCCAGTATAATAATAATGTATATATATAATATGTATTACATATATAGGAAGCGAGCGATGTATTGTTGATTTTCGAGGCTCGTGAGCGTGATTTATCGGGGGCCCTTTTCGAGTGCTAGGGTTAAAGACCATTAAATCTTGTTATAAATCGAATATACGATTATTTACTATATTTTTCGTGTTCGATATGTATATATATATATATATATATATATATATATATATATATATATATATATATATATATATATATATATATATATATATATATATATATATATATATATAATCGTATTAACGATTTTCAATATTTAATATATTATAAATAATTATAAGTGTTCTGCATTGAAATGAGGAATAAAACGGTTTATTCTTAATGAAAATATATGAAAATATGTGGGTTGATGATAAGGAAAATAAATCTTTTTTTAGAATATTTGTAATTATTATTATATTATTGAAGATAATATTTTCCTTTTGAACTTGAAATGGAAAATTTATATTTTTTCCAGATATTTTCAAATCGTAATGTTTAATAAAAAAAATTGAGATATTTTTTTATTCTAACATTTAATTTTCAATAATATGAATAATATAAAAAAATATATATTTTATATGTTATTAAAAAAAATATATTGTTCATTTTTTTATACACAAAAATATAAAACATATAATAAAAAGATATAAAAATATTCTGAAGATAATATCATACATAGAAAAAAAAAGTGTGAAAGTATAGAAAATAACGAGAATTATTTCAATGTTTAGTGCGGTTAAAGCGCGCGAACCACCTGTTGAGAATCGGTGCGAAGCCGTGTCTAATAAGCGGTTTCGCACTTTATTCATATTCTATACAATAGAAATAAATGTGCACGTACAGATTCATTCGATCAATCATCGTCATTATTGTTAGGTCATCGTCAGAAAAACTCTTTTATTATTATACACCCTGTATTTTTCAAACACGGAATAAATTTTTCGATACGATGATCAAAAACAAAAATAAAATTGACGCGAACAAAACGATATTACATAAAAATGGAAATGGAAACGATTTATTATAATATTAATATAAATTAGAAAAGAAAATTTACAAATTTATTCGAATATTATTATTTTTTAATTATAGTACGTGTGTTGAATATTAAAACGTAGTAATTGAATTTTATAATAATTGCTGGAAATATATTACTAGATAGCCTCGAATTGTCGTTCTTCAAAATATTTTGAATAAACTGATTTTTAAACAATAATTATCAACTAGAATTATATAAAAATATAAATAACGACTGTTTCGGAAATCATTTAATATATGAATAATGTTTCATATTATTTATATTAATATTCTCACATATTAGACCAGATATGGGGTCTCTGTTTGTTTGTGAAGATCAATTTTCAGCAATGATTTCTCATAAAGGCCGTTTTCAAAAAAAAAAAAAAAAATAGATGAAATCAGATAAATGAAAAGTTGAAAATATTTAGACACTTCAACTTGATGTATTTACGGTCTAACTTCTAAAATATACCAAAAAACATTAGAAAATTATACCACTATAGGACAGTTGTTAACTAAAAACGCTACACATACTACTATATTAGAGAGTAAATACATTTTAAAATATAATTTTATTGTATATATAAGTATAGTGAAGAATTAAAAAAAAAATTATGATAAATCCAAAAAAAAAAATTATGGTTATAGGGTATTGAAATTTTTTATAAATAAAAATATATTTCCATATGAATTTTCAATGTTATCGAAAAATTGATAAAAAAAATCGCGAAAGTAAAATATTGATTCGGTTATCGAATATATACAAACGTTTTATTAAAACGTTGACTGTATTCATTTCCGGGGGACAAATTAAACACATCGAAAAGCTTTATATTTGCATAAACGCATTGACATGTTTACATTGGCTTCGAGTTTTCCACGTTCCAAAAATACATAAGCACACACACACACACACACACACACACACACAAAACATATATATATATATATATATATATATATTTGGAAAAGCGAATTGATTATTTACGATGGTGAAAATGTATTATATATATGGTTAAGAAATTATTCAATGTCTGAAAAGCTGAGTTTACACTGAAACGGAAGGGAAAATATATATTATATATACTTGAGAGAGCCACAGTCATTAGGCAGCGGTTCAGATTCCTCAGAAGTCATTATCTAAATTGCACAAAACAATGAGAAAACTATAAATGCACGAGTGTGCTGATGATGGCACGTAATTTCAATATTACAGTAAGAAAATTGAATAAAAATCTCTTCTCGATTTAAAATTCATTTCCATGTTGCTCGATGAATACGGGAAGATCTTTTATTATTCAGAGTTATATAGTTCATATAATAGAAAAATATATATATGATTTTTTATTATATTAAAACTTTTGTAGAATAAGCATTCATAACTATTTTTTAATCAATTAATAATTATGATCAAATCGGATGAGAAATCATGATGAATAAATAATTTGAGTATAGACGACTCTTCAATCCTGGGAAATTTATGTTCCTGTTGATTCGATTGTATGAACACGATTGAAATTTATTATATTTTTATTATATTATTGTATTACAATACAAGTTTAACGCGATTCAATCGTAACACGTGAAGGTTAAGCTTAAGAATGAAAGTTATTATAATACGTCCATATTGAGAGACGATAATGATGTATTCAATTTAAACAAAAGATGAGATGTCTTCGAAAAAAAAAAAAAAAATATATATATATATATATATATATATATATATATATACGTATATTATCGTTACTTGACGTCTAATAAAAGAAAATATAAAAGTTGAATTCGGATTAGGCGTCGTTAATTATTTAACAAATTAACGAGTGCAAAGTTGAATATTGATTGTTAAGTCGTAATGAATGGCGTAAAGTTGTTAAATAGCCGACTATAATGTGAAAATAATACGTGATGAAAAATTGACTAGTGTAATTATTCATAGATTTCTAATTACCGTAGAGAGTTGCTAATTTACTGCTGTTGTGATAAACATTCGTTATTTTGTTGTATTCAGTTATCTAGTAGAAAATAATGAAATCTTTTGTTAAATATGAAGAACAAATGATGATTACGCTTTGATTAATAATAATATTTACAAAGAGAATGAGTGTTGAATAGTAATATATATTTAAAAAAAAAGTTATATATTTTATAAATATAGTTTAAAAAACATATCATAGGAACGTAAAATGTAAGAAAATATACAAAAATCGAGTTATCTGACAGATTAAAGGTTAAAAAAATATTTAAATAGATAATAAAATACGATTATCGCAATTAACAAGCAGTAATCGTTTTTTTATACAAAATTACAAATAAAAAAGCAAGAAAAATATACGAATAAAAAAGTTAATTGCGTATACGTAATCAAAAATAAGATATGTAGAAATTTACACTGGAGATATTTGAGAAAAAAATTTCGACAATAGAATTAGTAATAATCAAAATTACGATTAAATTAACGCGCACGCGATAATTTAATTAATTTATATATTAATTACATTGTGCACATGACGCGTATCTAATATATGTACAGAAGTGAAAGCAATTATATATATATATATATATATATATATATATATATATATATATATACAACGATACTTTGAAATATATTTCGACGAAAGTGCAATCTAATTTCACTATTCACTTACGAAATTGTGTTATCATCGATAATCGTAATCGTTGAATAATCGCTGAATTATTATAATTACTTACGAAACGTTTATGAATTTGCTGAATACATTTTGATCGCTTACCTGAAACAAATAGAAAAAGTTTTCATTAATATTAATGATCTATATATAATTTATGTTAACTGATAATTAATATTTTATGAAATATGTAATTTAATCGATGTAAAACTATTATGAAAATTTAAATCTACTCTCGTTAGAATTTAAATAATATAAATCGGACGCAAGTTGATGTTCGACAGTATTTGTATAATAAAAAGATATATATGATAAAATTCCTGAAATATATATGTCATCTACTGAAGATGTACAGCATGAAGAAAAAAACCTGAAAACCAACTGTATATTCTTACATATTACGATTCTGAATGTCTCGTATATACGCCGGCGTAACAATATGATAATATTACACAGAGGAAAAATAAAGTTTAGTACTACGCCTTGTCCTATTTCACAGAGTAAAAAGGATGAAAAAAAAATACACACACACACACACACACACATATATATATATATATATATATATATTCATTCGTACTTGTAACTTATAAATGCTTAAGGAAAATAGAAAGAAAAACGCGGCGCGGTATCGATATGACCGAATTTAAAATTCTCTTTTTTTCTTCCTTTACTATATCAGAGTTTCGTGTTTCTTTCAGCGTACGCTGAAAACGTTCATACATTGAGATGTTTCTCTTTTTTTTTTTGAGGATCCGCCTTTATCTTTTTTCTAGAACGAATGGTGAAAAAAAAGTATGAGAGCCCCCCAAAATAATTTATTCAGTGAAATCCGTTTGTAAACGGTAATATTGATGGTATAATGGAGGGAAAGCGTTTTTCTCTACATCTTTTCCATCCCTTCATTCCCCGTTTTTCCGGCGTCCTCTTCTTTCAACCGATGGAAATCTTCGAAATTTTCCGGCGAACGGGATGAAATAAGAAAAAGAAGTGTATGAGAGTAAAAAAAGAAAAGAAAAAAAAATAGGAATAAACGAGAACACGCAAATACGCTTCTTCGCATTATTCCGACACGTGTTCGGTAAGTATAATGCCGTGTAACTTTTTACGCGAAAATATAAAAATTCCACTCGTATTACGTAAATGAAATCGTCTAGGATTACGACGGTAATTTCAATTTGAAATGTACCCAAGTATTATTATAATTCACCTTTTCGCTAATAATACTATTACGTATGAAATTATTATTATCCGTTCATTTTTCATATTACGAATCTCTTATACTATATAATAATACTACACTGTTACATTTTATTAGTATTAAGAATGGTCTTAGAAAATAAAGAATCAATTTATTGGATATATACATAATTTTATATGAAAAATATTCAGATACAAAAATGAATATTTATATTTTTGACGTAGTAATTCGTTTTCAAAAAATTTACAGATATATTAAAAAACGTAATTCAAATTGATTTATAAACAAGAGCAACATAAATTATTATGTGAGTTTGAAAATACGATTTTGACCATACATGAATATAATAATAATAACCCGTAGGCAATTTAAACGTTACACTTTTTCATTATTATATCGCATATTCTGCGTTTATTTATACACTCGTATATTTTTGTATTATTATTTATTATTACATTTTTTTTTCGTTTTGTTTGGCGTTGTTTATCATTAAAATAAATACACTGCGGAGGGAGATTTATAGGACTGCGTGAAAATGAGAAGAAATCCGCGCATTAGCGCCAAGCAACGATTTAATAACGAGTCTGAAAATTCACTGAAAATACGAACGAAAGCGGCTGAAAATTTATTGCTGTTCGAGTTTGCCGTTCAATTTCAACAGTGACATAATAAAAAAAAACAACAATAATGAAAAAGTTTTTTCATATTATATATATACATACATATATATATATATATATATATATATATATATATATATATATATATATATATATATTTGCTTCATAATTGAATCGTTACTTTTGACGTGTTTCAATAATGCGAACGTTTAGTACCGGAATCGAAAGCGTCTGAAAAAGTTAACGATCGCGAAAGTTTTTAACGAAATTCAATTTTATGAAATCGGATTAACACGGCAAAAGAAAATTTGGTTTTTTGACAGTTGACAATGTAATTATCAATTTTTTACCGTAAATTTCAATAAAGTTTCTCGTGCTTTCGTTAGCAAAAAAAAAAAAAAAATATATATATATATATATATATATATATGTATTTAAATTCATATCGTAATGTTTTTATTACGGCTATTTTATTTCGATAATTTTTAACATTTTATAAATATATATATTTTTAAAAAATATATATATTTTATAAAACGAAACAGAAGACGACCTATTTAATATTTAAGAAAAATACCAGATACTCGTCTCATATTTACATTTCATTCGTTTTATAATATGAATAAAAAGTTTAAATATAACAAATGTTTAATTTATATTCGTAAATTAAACATTTTTACTGCGCGACTATTATGTAATATATTGAAAATATATTTAATACATTATTATTATTAAGTATATAAATCGTTAAATGTCGACTGAAAATTTTGATGTAATTAATTAAAATCAAATCAATTATTAATGCTTTAATATTAAGATTTATACTAAGGTAATTTTATAATATTAATAATATATTAACATTGTAAATTTATTTCTTATTACAAGATTTAAAATATATGTCGATTATTTATAAATATTATATTAAAGAAAGTTTAAATAAACTTCTACTTTAGAAAGTGTTGCGAAAGTTTAATATTTTATTGATGACATAAATTATGGTTTCGTACGATTATTTTCAAAAATTATATACAAAATAACTATTCTAATATAAATTATAAATCAATATGAAACGAATATATTCATATAGTATATCGAAATGAATAATAATTAGTGTGGCGAAATTATTAAGAAAAAAATCTACAGAACGAATGAAAAAAATATTGAGTATATCTGATTTCAACGGCTATTGTATTAATAATAATATTATTTTTTTGCATTAACATGAATAATTTCGATTTGATTCAGTGTCAAGTAATTTTTCATTGTACCGAGAAACGATATGCGGGTCGCAATTGAGTCGTAATATTGCGCAACGTTTTTTTTTTTTCAAAAAACCAGTAGTAAGTAAGTAATAAATAAACAAACGGTCGATTATTTTCACCGTTTGCGCCCATTTTTTATCCAGCAAGGTCACATCCGAATCGAATGCAAATGTAAAAATAAAAAAAAATAAATAAAAGGGGGGCAATTAAAATGGCTAACCGAGATTCCGCCTTTGAATATTAGGTATATCATTATGCGTTATTATGAAAAATATTATTACGTACATGAAAAATAAAATGAAATAATAATAATAATAATAATAGGAGAACGGTTGCTATATGAAAATTTACGAGTTTTCATAGCCGTTTCATCGAAACGCTTTTGAAAGAATGTTTTTAGTAAAAATCCATATTTCTATCAGGGTCGAATTTATGATTTTCGAAAATCTAGATTTTACTACTGTTGCTGGATTTATTTCACTGATATATTAAATATCAAAACGAATTGCGATATTATTGATGAGCGATATGTTGAAAATTTTACTTAAGCAATATTAAGATACTATTTTTATTTGTGCGATCTATATTGAATATTTGATTGAAATCATCATCTAATATAAATTTATCGATCTTCTATATAATATAAAAATATATATCAAAATTTTTTTTTTAATATGAATTCAGATTTTGGATTAAAATTGATAGAAAAGATCAATTTTAGCTATCTAAATGAATAAAATATACGCACGAAGACAAATTGTCAACATCATATACTTTTTTACGATACGGAAAAGATATGGCTTCGGCCATTTTATAAATATTTTAAAATAAAATAATTTTTCAATTTTCACTCTGCATTTTCGATTTCTTCATTGCCACTGGTGGCGATTTATATGACACCCCTGGGTATGATCCATTAAATCTTGGATCTTACACTCAATATCATTTTTATGGTACCATTCACTTAAAAAACGAACGCCTTCTTTTTACTGAACAAATCTGGTTTCATTTCAGCACGCTTTTTTTTTCAAGTGAAAAAATATTTAATACTCGATCCATTTCAATGGCTCTTTTCATATTTGACAATTTATGTGACAGCGGCTCGAAGCCAAAATTAAATTTTATATTATAAAGCAACACCTTTACGGCAATAAAGAAACTTTTTTCTTCTTGTTTTTCTTGTAGAAACCTTGAATTCAAATACCGTGAAAGTATTGTATTGAAATTAAACGGTATATACGTGATTTAACGATATATACGAAAACGGAAAAAATGGCACAAAATCTATGCAAGGCAATGAACAATAATAGAATTAATCAATGACCCATTTCCATAATTTTATATTATATAGTAAGGCCAATGACACAATGCTTCTTGTGCGGTTTCCTTTTTTTATAGTTATCTTTTAATTAAATTACATTTATACAATATATTCACATTTTACATAATATAATCACATAAATATTTTTGCTGCAAAAATATAATATATCGTTTAAATGAAAATATACTTAAATATCCGTCGATTACGGATAGTAAAAAGAGTTGTACAGTCAATCATCATTCAAATATCGAAATATATAGTTTAGAGGTTACTTCAACTGCGGTAATATTAGATTACGAAATGTCCATATCGGACAATTAGTATCAAACATGACGACTCGAACGAACGACATTCCGTCACAGGAGTCGAACCGAGGTCGAAGTTTGTGAAAATTGCACACTTTTCTTATTATGCGAAACGATTTTTAATATTTTAAAATTGATCCTTTAGGGTTTTATATTATTATTATTTTTATTATTATACATATATATATATTTTTACAGTTTGCATACGAGAAACCGAGAACGACTTTTCGTCTGCGGTCTGTCGGAACAACTGTACGGGTTTGGAAAGTCTAAACTTCTGAAACTCTCTACTGGAAATGGTCGGTTCAAATTTCACTAACCGGCCACAACGAGGCGGTTTATATATATATATATATATATATATATATATATATATATATATATATATATATATATATATATATAATCGTCGTAAGATGGTTTTTTTTTATTCTAAATGTAATATTCGTGTCACTGGTAATGCACAGAAATAAGTATAAACATAATATTTTATATTAAATTTTAATACTAAGAAATTATTATTAAATTCAGAACAAAACATTTACATATTTTGTAATTTATATATTCAAGATATACTTTTACAATATTTAGAAAAATGTTTTTAATTCGAAAGAAATGAAAATGTTAAAATATATGGATACCAGGTGTAAAACAAAATATCCGGGCTTAAAAGAGTCAATTGTATATAAAAGATATACTTTATCGTTTCATATTATTGTCAACAAACTATTGATAGTTAAAATTAATGTATCTATTGTTAAAAGAAATGTTCACGTTTAATAGATTTATTTATTATGCAAGAGACTTGGAATTATTTCTAACAATGGTAATTTAACGATAAAGAAAAAGTAAAATTTCGGTGAAATCGAATAAAAACATCGAATGATCATTATAATGGTAATAATCTGATTCTTTTTTCGTTTTTATTATTACGTTTTGAGTTTTTAATGTTTAATTATTGCTGTTTTTCTTTTCATCGTTTGTCGAATGGTTTTGATGTTTGTTTTTTTATGTATAGCGTGATGAAAAATCTTGAAATTGATAGTGTGTAAAAAAGTTAAATCGAGTATTAATAATATAAGACGTTGGAAAATTGTCATTTATTTTCTACTATTACAATATTGTTATGGTAGAATATGTATTTAAAAACAATGACCATTTCATAAATGCAAATGTTCAAGAGAGAGTTTTTCTTAATTTATTTTTCTAGAAAAAAAAATAGAATTTTAAAAGGGAGATTTTCTAAATAAAGGGGTTGTTTAATAGAAGGATTTAGTGCGATGATTAACTTAAGAAAATTCTAAATTTCAGAACGTTTTATAATATACTTGATGGTTTTTATATAAAAAAAATCCGTATTCTGTTTATTAATATAAATACAAATTTACAGTTGAATAAAATTAAATTAATTTTATAGTGATTCGATCATTCGATGAAACACGACGCAATTATTATTCAGGCGGAAAAATGTTTGGATTATAACTTGTTATTATGATTTATTCCTGAATAATTTAGTTCGTTATATATATATATATATATATATATATATATATATATATATATATATCTCATGAATATATATTTTAATTTTGATTATATTAACGCATACACACGGAATAATTTATTACGGGGGAGAGGAACAACTAGCTCGGCACGGGGAAAGTAAATGAAGCTTATAAGGAATCTCGTGGGTGGTTGCGCCACAGGTGTTTACCTTGAACGAAGACTTCCTTAATAATATTATAATGGAAGAGAAGCACGAGGATCAAAAACACAAGGGAATGAATATATCTGAAGGCAAAATCTGATTCGGCAATCGTTTGCAAAATCATTGCTCTTCCATTATATTATATATATATATATAATATATGCGAACCATCGAGCGTTGCAATATCAGAAGCGGACCCAGGCAGGCGTTGAAAATGGTGAACGCTTGCGGTTAATTAATATTATATGTTCCGGAAGCATCTGTGTTAACAATTCACAATAGTAATAAATATATATATATAATATAACGTATATATATATATATATATATATATATATATATATACATGTTGTATGTGAAATGACGATCAAAAGGAACAATATTGTAAAACTCGACTAGCAGCTGGATATTGCAGCTGGCCGCATCCACCCGCAACCGAGGGGTTTCCACAATATGAGACCCATTACCGGTAAATGCACGGACAAAATCATATAAATTATGATTAGACGGAGACCTGGCTAATGTGCGTTTTGTGACTAAAATAATGGTTCAAGTTTCCGTAAGACATTTACCAGTTGAATTCTGCTTCGAAATGCATTTCCGAGTGCACGAAATGTATGGTGAAAGAAATTATACAATTTTTAATGTCATTTATTTAAATAGAAATTTAAAAGTTAAATTAAAAAAATCAAACAAATAAATCCGTTTAATTCTGGGATCAGAAAAGACCTCTAACGATTTGCACATATTTTTTTAAGCTCCAACCCGGAAAAGTTACGGTAAATATAATAAATAATAATAATTTTATATAGAAGTGATATCAGAAACAAAAATATTTTTCATATTGTAGTACTTTTTTTTTAAAATCGCATATAATACGAAAATTAACAAAAGTTTTTTTTTTATAAAATTTTATATATTCGATTTTGTATCATAATCCAATGAAATATTTTATTAAATTAGTCATGAAAATCAAGATTAAAAATTAAATTTTAATATAATTGAAATATTTTTATATAAAAATTGCGTTAACGTTACAATATATGAAGCTTTTTGTTGTCGCGTCGTAATTTCGTTTAAATGTAAATCGAATATTTCGCGTGCGACGAACTAAAATATTATACGGTATTAAATTTTTCAATTTGTCAACAAATGTCAGAAAATTTAGTACGTCGCCGTCAGAGCAATGTAATTTATCATCCGTAATTATGACGGAACTGTAATCACTGTAAAAAGGGCACTTTCTCAATATTATGTTACAGCGGATCGCTAATGGATTTTGTACATTAAGCTTTGATGCAAGCTGATCTTTTTTTTTGCTATCGTTCGTTTTCTCATGAAAGTTACTAAAATCCAATAATATCACCACGAATATTTTTTTTGTGCCATTTTACAATTGTTGCTAAATAAACATCTGCTATATAATATCAAAAATATCCCGCAGTTAATGCGTTATATTGTATTACTAGAACAAGTAATTTTTAAAACTATAAAGTGGAAAGTAAATAATATTTAGTTTTTAAAAGATCAATTGTGTAAGTACTTAGCATAATGTAAATTTTTGGAATTAAAACTAAAGAAAAATCTAATAATAACTTATCATTAAATATAGTAAAAAATATAACACCAAATATATAAAAAAAATATTGATTAGAAAGCATGTTGTTTAGAAAACTGTATATATTTACTAATAAGAACGAAATTGGTTTAATTTTGAATGTAAATCCGATTATTAAATCATTATATTTTCCATTATTATGGCAGTGAAAATATGTAAAATATATCTAATAAATATTTGTACAAGAAAGTAGATTTATTTTAGTGTTATTTTTAATAATAATAATAATAATAAAAGTTTCCAAACAATCGATCAAATTCTATTTTGCTATTTTGTGATTAATTTTACGATAAATTACAAAATAATAGTATTACAGATATAAATTCATCTATAATATCTAGTAAAGTGCTTTCGACGAATAACAAAAGAGAAAAAAAAAATTGAAGATTCGAGCGCTAATGGATAGAACATTCATCCATCAATGAGATACTTCAAGTGACATTACACAAGCCACGAAAAGAAACGAGGTCGGGATTTTCGAAGACGTCGCAGAAAAACAAAGAGAAAACCGCGGAAAAAAGTTGTTTCAGCTGGCAATTTATAAAAGAAAAGGGGGGAAAAGAGACGAGAAAAAAAAACACAAAAAGAAAACGTTGCTCCGAAAGGTCCGAAAAGCGTTAGAAGCAAATTCGAACACGGTGAATGATGTTAGAAAAAAAAATATGTGCGGGTGAAATTTTCGCTTCGTAGAGATTTCGAACGAAACGGCGAGACACTGACGAGTTTCTGGTGCTAATGCAAAAAAAAAAAAAAAAAAAAAAGAGGGACCGAAGGGTCAAGCGAAAGCTCGCGGATTTAACGGTGCAGAAGTGGATTTGAAAAAAAAAAATAAGTGAAGAAGGTCTATTCTTTGGTTATACACCATATTTATCAATGATGAATGTGTCAGAGTGTAAATCTCGTCTTAATAAGCCGACTGTAACAAGCCGCAGGGGATATAGAGCCGCTGAAGAGAAAAGAGAGTCCCGAGTCGTGACATAAATCACTTCGTTTAAGGGAAAGCTTTCATTATTTTAACCCGAGACGAAGTTTGCAGCCGAAAATTTTGTTATACTCGCGTATACGTTTCGTTTTTTTTTTTTTTTAGTAAAATTGCCTATTAAAAATGAACATTTAATTGGGTATACCCAATATAACGTAATGTCACGCGACAAATGTTTCAAAGGTCATGCATGTGACCGTTTAAAAAATATATATTAAAAATAAACACGCGCGCTTGTCGGTTAAAAGACATTTCGTGTATTCAAAGAGCAGATAATAAATTAATTGATTAATAAATTTAAAGCGATCAAAACGGGCGGTCTTTATTTGAATATGAGATGTTGATTAACGCGCAATATCAATGCATACATGGATGCAATCAAAACACTACGGTATAAATGTTTTTTGATGTCGATCGGTGTCAACACGACATCAAAGAAGGTCAAAATTTAAGTGGATAAACTTTCGTTTGAAAACAAAAAATGTGTACATTATCGAAATCGTCAAATCTTTCAACCGTGTTAGTAGTGGAAATTTAGGAGATAAAATATATTTTTCGATTTAATTGCTACACTTTGAATATCTACCGCTTGTGTATAATTTATATAAATCTTCTTTTTGTCGGCGTGAAGTGTGTTATTGTATAAAATCACGCTATTTTTATTGTATCTTGAATATTTTACTCTCATAGTTTAATCTCTTAAATCAGAAGTCAACTGAAAAAAAGATATATATATACTTTGAATTTGTCAATTATTTTTTTTATCAATTTAAGAAATTATAAAAATGTGTTTAGATGTTCAAAAAATAAGACCGTGTATTTTATCTCCAGTCTTTTATCAATGACAATTGTTATTGCATGAATGACAATCTTTTAGTTCTTCTTATCTGACGTATTGTGTATGGATGTTAAGGATTGAGTAGCTCATTGTTTTTATGATTTATTCTATTCATCTTACAAGACATTTTTTCCATTTCTATTTTCTTACATTTGGATCCACTATCATAAGTTTTTTGAGGTTGTTATTTTTAATAATGACTGAATTAGATCGCTTTTTATTATGCGAAATTCTTAAATTTTTTATTAACATCTCATTTGAAATGTATATAATTGTTTAAAGTCAGTTAATCTTAGTGACTATGTGAATTATTTCAAATACATATAAACATAAAGAATTATTAAATATTTTTCGATATGTTGAAACTACAATAAAAATTGATAATCGATTATTTTGTAAATTTCTTCACAACAACTTACCTCATCAAATATCAGATATTCTAGATAAACAATATCAACATTAAAATTAAATATATATATATATATATATATATATATATATATATATATATATATATATATATATATATAGCTCGAAAATTGGGTATTACATTACATTTACCTCATAAAAATCATAGGCACAGATTTCAACGTACGAATATTTTGAATACCCTCATTTGACTCTATGCATTTCTAACACTCTTTACCAAAAATTATAATCTCAACAGCAATCAATTTCGTTACACAACATTCATTATATTCAAAATATTTAATACCGAATAAAGCACTCATATATTATTACTTGGAAGGTAAAGGCGTATAAAAAAAAAAAGAGCACGCGCCATTCAAGATTTTAGAATTCGATAATTCTTTTTAGCATACATTATCCGGTTGCAAATGTTAATTTTTTGATAATGCCCCAAAGGAATATACGTATATGCCTTTGTCGTGTTTGTCAGGCATCAATTCGTTCCACAATGTCGATTCCCCTATACACATATTATATATATATATATATATATATATATATATATATATATTTACTCCCTTCGACAAATATGTATAATACTTTCAACTGTAAAGAGCAACGACCGACGTTTTGTGATATACCAGTTTGATTCTTTTTTCCCCCCCCCGTTTATAGTACAACACTCAACCGAGAGCATACATAAATAATAATAATAAATAAAATGTACTCTACGTACACGAATATAAAAAAAAAATGATCATAAAAAAATACGACAATGTACAGAGTCCGGTGAGGGATGGTGGATATATGGTACTTTTCTACGAGCCCAGATCCTGTTACGGTCACATTAAATGCGCCACCCGTGCCACCCTTATAGCGGGGGGGTCGCTAAGTGGATGCAACCAACCGTACGGAGACGGGATCGAATGGCCGCTGCATGCGACGCTTTTCAAATATTTCAACCATAAATATCGTGTAAACCGGTTTAAAGTTCAAAACGACCGAAATATAGGAAACTCGGTCTTGTCGCGAACAAATTTTAATGATAGTCAAAGAATGAAGAAGGTATCTAATGTGCGAAACTTGGATAGACAAAGTTTGTCGTATATACCATACATATCATATTGTATATAGAGGATTTACGAACGATGATAATGCAACAGATGTGTTTCTTTTTTTTTTTTTTTTGGAGTCAAGGTTTTGACGATTGCGCATTTTGATAATCGTTTTTTCGTGTTCATAATACGTTTGGGGTTAACAGATTGTAGTTGAAAAAAAAAATAGAAATAATAATAAAAACAATTATAATCAATCACTTGCGCAAGTGCGTCAAAGCAGTGTCGAAAATCAATATATTAAATATTTCCAACTATTCGTTACAGACTTGAGTCGTTTATCTTGTGCGAGTTGCGTTAAAAATGAATTGCATAAAAATGAAGATATTTAAAAATGACCTTACATTGTAATACAAAGTGTCGACTAATTAAAATTGAATGCAAAAATGTATAAAAAGACAGATTTCAGTTTGAATAAAAAATAAACGGGTACAACAGTATAATAATGACTTTTGACGTAGCCTTCATGGAAAAAAAATCATTTTTTCTCGGTAGCTTAAATTAATTTAATGAACAATAAGCTAATTTTATGGAAAATTGTGAGCGTTCTAAATTATTAAATATTTTTATCCATTTTATTTTAAAAACCAGTCAATCCAGTTTTTTTAACATAATCTTGTTTTTATTTCTTTTTTTTTCATGCTACGATTATTTTTCAATATATGACGCTTTTTATTGCATACTGAATTTTCTACGATTATTGAAAGTTTGACGATAATTGACATAATTGTTTAGAGATTTGTAATGTTTTAGTTTACTGCTATGAATTTAACGTTGATAAAATATAATCAAAGAACGACATTAAAAAAAATATTTTATTAATATAAATAAAATGCATGCTTTTATAAGGATTAACGAAATAAACATCGAGTCTGACAAGGGATTACGTATAAATAATAAAAATAAATATTATCCTAGGCATTAAAAGCGAACACGAATGAATAGTTTAAAATTTGGGCGTGAAATGTATTGTAAGTAACAAATTCAAATATTTACGTATGACCGAAGCTATGGGGGGGGGGGCAATAAAACGAAATAAATGGGGTTGTTAGAAGAAAAAAAAACAATAACAACCATTAATCAAACACAATAGTGAAATTTATGCATTTGAGCGCGAATTAAACAATAGGGGCGTTAAAAAGCGCAACATTCCATTCAAAATTATTATTGCTTTAAACAAGTATAATAAATCAATAATATGCTGATGAATATTTTTGGACGATTGAAAATTATTTTTTTTTTAATTATCATTAAATACATTTATCTATGGTATAAATTCGCTTATTTGAACCAATTATTTATATATATTTGTCTAAAAAGAAAAAATGTAGTGTATGTATACAAATCGTCAAATTTTTACGATTGAAAAACATGAAAAATTAATTCGACGATCAAAAATTAGGGTAAAAAACGAGAATCTGTAAATTATATTGATCTTTTGAATAAGCAAATAGACAAATGGATGGTCAAATACAAATATTTGCTTTCAGTATATATATTTTTTTCCCATTTATTTTACCTTTGTGTCCATTAAATTTTCTTTTTATGCATTTAAATTTAATTTTTATGATTATATGCTGAATAATGTGCTAAAAACTTATTTATATATATTTTTTTTACAAAAACATCGATGAATAGGAAGGAAGCGAAAATCATCGATTAAATTAAATCCAAAAGTAATAGTTTAAAGATCACTGATTAAAATCGCACGATACTATAGAATAACGTAAAGAAATTATTATTCACTATTAATACATGCAAAACGTAACCCAGTATTCAAAAAATAATAATATCATAAGAGAAAACAAGTACGACGTAAAAATTGAATATATATATATATATATATATATATATATATATATATTATTATTATTACGTCACCATTATAAAGATTTGTAAATAAATATGTTGCGTATGCAGTTTTGCGAGAGGAAATCATTCGATTGTAAGCTATTATTATTTCATTGTATTACATATTTAACGATCGATACGATTATTATGACAGAATGTCGATTTGTCTATTATATTTCACAAATTGCCGGTAAACAATGTACAATATAATAATTTATAATGGGCGTCATTTGATAAATTAATCGAGCACGGAGAGGAAAAAAAAATATGTATGAAACAATGGACGATGCATAATGATATCGAGAAGCTGACGAATATTAAACAATCTTTATTATTGAATTGTGTCGATCGTATGTAAAATTATAAAAGTGACGATTATATTATAATACAATTATGATTATAAATAATCGGTGCTGCGATTTTTGCAATATTACTGTAAGATATTAAAGTTTTTATGACTCGACTTCGCAGTCGTATTAAATAGTTTAATAAGAAAAATTATTGAGTGTGTCGTATAAAAGTTGCAAGTCGACATTTTTATTTAATGTTACATATAAATTTGGCGACGATGGTTCTATCTCGTAAAATGGCATACTAGAAAAATCTGATTTTAGCTAGTCGTAGAATCAATAAAACATATTGCATATGTGAAGGCGAATAGAGATCGGACGATATAAATACACAAAATGACAATTGTTCCTAATATAATTAGTTTTAATTGAAATATAAAAAAAATCGTATGTGAAATTTCAACTTTTTATTCATCATATAAAATATAGACCTAATAAAAATATTATATAGTGAGCATAAAATAAAATAGTTATTTTATTTTATAATATTATACGATCAATTATGACTAAAAAATATTATGAAATGATGAATATATGAATTGTCAAAAAAATTGTACATATATATAAAGATACTAATATTTAACTGAATTTTAGGAAAAAAAAATTTTCCACGACTTTTACACAAAATATGCAGTTATATAATACGCGTTCTTTCGACAAGTTCACGAATATTAGAATGCGATAAAATAATATTAAAAAAATATGTCGATTCAAGCGAAAAGAAAACCTTCTAAGCACACACACACAAATACATATATGTATCAAAAGAGATATTAAATGGATATCGAGCGACCGTAGTCGTGTCTATCACATTTCGCGAGAAGTAGATGAGGGTGTAAAACGATAGCCGCATCCACCGAGTGATATCCGCACCACTTATAAATGTATCCACCCTGTATATCCTTCACTTTACCACCACCAAAACGCAATAAAATTCGTCGATGAAATCGTTCAGAGCGAACCGATCGTAAAAGCCATTATTCAGAAGATACTTACACTGTTGCGTATCTTAAAATGTTTTCAACATCGAAGCAAAAGGGTCGTTGGCATTTCAGGCGTTATGCACACACACAGGACATAACAATATAGAAAACATAATGTTTCAGTTATTGCTTTTCATATATAAATATTGATTAAGCATAAAGCGTAAATTCAAAATTATTTTCAAAAATGTACCTTAACTATTCGCATTCTAGATGTTTAGCAGCCTTATATATATATATATATATATATATATATATATATATATATATATATATATATATGCTTTTATAAATTAAAGATTTTATTTACTTCTGCTGTTTAGTAGTTCTATATAAATATGAATTTATTGAATAAATTTCTAAACCGAAAAAAAATCAGTTTTAGCCACCATTTTAGAAATTTTCTTAAAAAACTGTATATTTAGGTATAGTGATCTACACACAATTCTTTTATCATTCCATGTTTATAAGGATTAAAAATTTTAATTTTAGTAATCCTTCTGGCAAGATTGTCAAGTTTGAAACGAAAAAAGTTTCAATGTTGAAAATGCAGTTCAGTTTGTGGTTACGTGGTTGCGGACTAATTTAAGAAAATCTTCTTTCTATTTGAAAGAGTGTTATTTTACGCTTCATAATATTAAACAGAAAGAGTATGGGAATTTGTTACAAAGAAATTAACATAAATAGTCATTGTCGCGTATCGAGTTTTCGCGTTTAATCTAAGTGGTGATTAAATGGCACCTCTCGAGTGCAAAGGATTAATAAGCGATAATTTCACATGAAAAAAAGACTACAAAATATCTTATATAAATTGATAAGTAAACATTGTCATTTACATGATATTCAAGTTTCCGATAAATTGTCAGCTATGTGATCAATTTTTAGATATTATTATTTTTCGAAAGATTTATCATTAAATATATATACCAAAATTAAAATATAAATATCTTACGTAAATGTATATTTAATTAAAATTATATAATGTTTACAGCGTTCATTAAATAACGCGCTCGGTTTGTATTTACTTGAGCATTCGTATCTTGATAAACTAAATATTGGTTAACCAACTCAGTCACTCACGTTATCGTATATTTCAGTAATATATATTGAAATAAATTTATAAAATATATAATATTATAATATTATAATTGAAATGATAGAAAAAAAGTGATGATACTAATTTAATACCAACGTAACGATCGTTCAGATCTAATATAACTGTCGTAAAAAAAAAAGTTAACTATGCAATATATGCAATGGTTATGGCTTTGGCATACAAAATAGACGATCTTGCAAGAAACGCTCGTTTTAGCACGTGTGCAATAGGCTTGTATAGTTGTCAGGATATTTCTATATGTTAGGTCATAAGGGTGTGGTGGTTGTGTCACACGTGCCATGCCAAATTTCATTACGAATGCTAATATTTTCGAGAGAAAAAGGGTGGATACGCCTTTTTACTGGGAAACGAGCTGAGTCGACAATCGTTTCAACCCTCATCCATAGGATACTCCATCCTCCCCTTTTGGTCGTTCTCGATGTGGCAACTCAATTAGTGCAGCAATTACCGACGTAGAAAGGAATCGATCCCACTACTGAGAGGGATTACTAGAGGAGAATGAAATAAAAAAAAAAAGTTCACTTTGTACCCTAGGGTCGAGGTACTTGTCGTGTAAGTGAAGGCGTACTCTTTGCATTGGTATTCGTCAAAATGCCGCTCCTCAGAGAATGAGATGAATTCTAGCGACAAGTCCCCGAAGCAATTTCATCGTTCGACAGAATGCTATCTGGATATTGAGCATTTTAGTAGTAGAAAAAAAAATATATAGTAATAGTATTATACTACATTCTATCGGATTTTGTTTTAAATATACAATTTAATCAAAAGAAAGAAATGTCAAGTTTTGAATTGGAATAAATAAAATTTCTATATAATGATTTTATTGAAATTATTATATAAAAATATTATTTTAATATTTTATCGATATTTGAACTATACTTAAAGTTTAATATTAAATATGACGAATACAATAGATATATATTGTTTTATGTTGCGAATACTTTCAAAAAAAGTATACAATTTCTTTAATAAATATAAATTGATAGCAATATTAAATATATAGAATATTTTAGTAATTAGATTATTAAATAAAAATTAAAGATTATGATTACATTAAATTATAAGATTATATATATGGGATAAATTTATCAGATTTATTACAATTAGTTCGATTTAAAAATATATTAAAACTGCGGTTAAAAAAATTTGGAATATACTGTAAATTTATAAATTTGAAGGCAGCTGTATTAAAAAAATAAATTATATATTATTCAAAGTTGAAATGAAATTAGAGCAAAAATTATTTTATTCGCTCCATTGTTCTTTAAATTTATATGAAATAATTATTTTTTTCAACATTTTAATTAAAAATAATTCACGTTTCATATTTTAAAATGAAATAGAGAAAAATAAAAAAACAAACTTTCTAATATCTGAATAATAATATAGCAGAAATTAAATTAATATTTCATTAATTGAAATTCTAAGACAATGAATTCGGATCAGACGTCTAAAATAATAATCTCGCACATAAAATAAATACAATCATCGATTTCGAATGAACGAGCAAATTTATATATATATATATATATATATATATATATATATATATATATAATTATAAAATCAAAATTCGATTTTTTTTTCATTTATTTATTACGAAACACGTTAACGAAAACCGAACGTATTGACTGCCTATTTAACCGAATGGAAAATTGATAAGAGCATTAATATTTTAAACGTTAAATTTTCGGTTTATGCGCGATACGGCGAACGCGAAATTATTAATCGAAAATTTTTAATTCGATAAAAGAACAATGGAAAACGGGTCGTTATACCGTTTAAAATACAAAATGCGCGGCTTTTATATATGTATAAATTTCGGGGGGGGAGGGGAATTGAGGGGAGGTGCAAACGGAGGAACATTAAATTGGAAACAATACAGTGATAAACGCTAAAACTTGAGAGAGATTTTGTTTTAAAAGCCATTTAGGGGCTGACTAGTTACTACCACTGTTTCTAGCATTTGCGTTAATTAATTGAATATAAAAGCAACGACTGAGTCGGGGGTCTCGAATTTGCTACGGAGTTTAAATTGAAAATTTCGTCGAGTAAAATTGAAACCGTTTCACGCCCACGAATTTGTAAAATCGAATATATATTATATGTATAATATATATATAAAAAAAATAATAATTTTATAGCGCGATTTTGTGGATGACAGTTATTTCTACTGATGACGCTAAAAACGAAGTCGACAGTTATTAAAATATTACGAGCACGATTTTACACACACACACACACACACACATATATATATATATATATATATATATATATATATATATATATATATATATATATATATATATATTAAAAAAATCATATAAATATTATAACGCATAAAAAATTTATAAAACTGGTTTTGTATTTAGTTTACGATACGAACTACCGTTTAATTTTTAACACAGTTTACATATCGATTGTTGGAACGTCTAAACGTGACCTAAATAATTTTGGCGATTTTTTTTCTTTCATCGCCATACGAAAAAACACGATCAACGGGTTAAAAGCGAATTTTAAAATACGAATATGCTTACTAGGCATCGAAAGTTGATTCGAGATTATATTAAAAAAACATTTTTTTTTAAAGAAAAAAAAAACTTAAATATATATGGTTTTTGGTTGTTGAAGACAGGATGCGATTTAGCAGCAAGTGGACCAGGATACGTCTTATAAAGCACCTTTGGGGTTTAAGCTAATGTATAATCGATAAAGTTAAGGAAAGGCGCATTAATAAATTCGCCAAAAGTGGCAATGAAAAGCTATTCTTAGAAAAAATATTGTTATTAGGTCAAATTTATCAGATATAATTTATATAAACTGAAAAAATAAAATTTATTTGTTGAATTTTTAAATTTGCGAATTACTGTTAAAAAATATGATATCATAAGTGTTTAGTACAATAATAAAAAATAACGGAATTATTATGAAAAAAAATGTGTAATATACATTAACCGCTAAATTTCTATAATATGTAAATTATTAGCTATTACACAGTTGTTGAATATTTTTATAAACGGTTTCTTTTTATTAATTTAAATAATAACACATATATGAAAAAAAAATCGATATTATGACCGACTTTACTCCGCAATTAATAATTACTTAAGTATGTAAAAAAAGTGGCAAATTTTTCTGATGTTTAGTATAATATTAATATAATATAATTATATGTACATTTTTCGAGTAAGTTTACATATAGCATATATAATATTACGAATATGTAAAATTTATTTATGGTAATAATTGAAATTTACTGCGATGGCGAAAATAAAACGTGATAAAAAACAATTCGTGTAATATTTCATTAATATGCAATATGTAAACATTGTTACTAAATGTATTGAGTAATATAAAAAAAAAATTTTCATATAAAACGTATAAAAAGCTTTTAAAAATAATATATGTTACAAAATTTTATCATGTACTAAGTTTGAATGTAATATATTATTTATATGTATATTTTTTTATAATAAATTTAAAATTATGAAAATATATATTTGTAATAAGCTTTAAGAATCATTAATTGAATTGTAAAAATTAGTAATCGAAGAAGATTGTTTTCAATTATAGGACAGGCTAAAATTTTTAAGATCTGTACAACTAAAAGAAGAAGAATTATTTAAATTATTCAAAAGTGTTATGTTGATATATCTGATGATAATAAGACAAGTACCCATAAATTGTGATAATACTACGACAATATGTATTTGTAATAAATTGAGAATCGATTATTTAAAGAATGATATATATTAACAATTTAGTTATAGGTAGATTTTTTTTTAAATAGATGTTGAAGGTAAGTACAAAGGAAAAGAGAAATAAATAAATAAATCTTTCGGAATATTGATAAAATACCAAAATGGGAACGCTAATACATCAAACGCTATCGAATACTGGACAAATATTCAGTGTGAAAATAATTTATGTCCAGGGAGCACCTTTGTATAAACCGGCCTTAACTGAAATGTAATATTTTGTTGGGAATTTATTTTGGTTTCACTTCGCCATTCATTCATAGAGAAATGAAATAGAGGAAAAAAACCACGTCCTGGTCCTGGTGAGGCAGAGGAGGTGGAAAAAAAAACCTGGGAAGAAAAAGGTCACATCGCATAAGTAGTATGTAGTAGACGCCCTTACGACAGAATATTGTCCTTCCAGTCCCTGTCAAATACAGAAAATTCCTTTATTTACGATATAAGCGACAAAAGGACTACGAAAAGCGCGAACCTTTTCATCCCCCCATTTTTTGACCGTATTTTTTTTTACAGAACGTCCAGGGTCCCCTTTTTTTTCTTCTTCTATAGTCACCCCCCATTGTGCATTATTTTTTCGTTTGCACAAAGAAACGTTCAGATACCGATAACGAAAAGCGGTATTTTTTTAATAAGTTTATTTATATAAATGGCAATATTAAAAAATGAATCCGAGTGTTGTATTCAAATATCGAATTTAAGAGAAAACCACACAGAAATATTTAAATTATGGCAGTGAAAAGTTTCGCTCGGTTTTATAATATGCTTTGAAACATCACGTCCTATGCATGCGCAAAACCGTAAACGTACAGTATAAAGTTGTCAGCTGTCAAAATTCAAGTAAAATTGAATCATAAATGCTGAAATATTTTATTTGAAAATGTATCGCAATAAATTGCATTGCGGTATGTGAACGATGTATATTTTGAGTTGTGATAACATTTATGTCGAAAAAACTTATTAATCGACGAATACGAATGCTGACGGCGGCGGCGCACGGCGGCAATTATGTTTTAGCCTTTAACCAACAATGATTTAGTTCATAGATTTTAAAATAAACTTGATCCATATATAAATAGAAACCAGTTAATTCTAAATAATTTTTTTTTATAATTTCTACCTTTTTATTCCTAGATTTCACTTAAGATTTTGATTTTCCATTGCAACGAACTAAGCTATTGGCAAGGTCCATTGGATATAATAATAACACGATGTGAACCGGTTGCGTAGATTTCGCACGCACGGTTAGTCCACTTGATTGAACCAATAGTCCCCCAGCAAAGAGGCATAATTGGTATCGTGTGAGTTTCTACTGATGTTTAGAAATCATCGTCCTTGTGACATGACATGCCATAAATGCAAAAAAAATTCGATATGCCGTACATATATATATATATATATATATATATATATATATATATATATATATATATATATAAAAGACGCGCAATACGATATTTTTGGCGACCGTGACATTGAAAATAAAATAAAAACAGGACACAATCGACGTTATCGTTTGACAATGTTTATTGTTATGACATCGTATAAATAAATGTATGAATTGTCTGTTGCTAAACAATAGTTATGCAGAAGGTTAAAAGTGAAATTTATTACACGTTATCATTGTGCAAGCAACCTTTATATAAAAAAAAAAATATGAATTATGAATATTGATTGATATCGATGGTATGTCAATGAGGTCTCGAAGACGATTTGTGGTCCTGCTTTGATTTTGAAATCAATTTAACAAATCAGCGATATTTATTATTGTATATTAATGATATTTTAGAGAAGTTCAAGTGGTACTCGTTCATTGTGAATATCTTTATAACGAGATGTTCAAAATAGAAGCATGCGATTGTTCGACGATTGTTGATCTGATAGAAAAATCACTCGACAACAATTCAATTTAAAAAAAAATTAAGCTCGTATGCAAATAAAACTCGTTCTACGAGTGCACAACATAAATATAAACCATTTTTCTGCAACCCGATTATTAAAACCAGACGCTTTCCTCTAAGTGGAACTATACAAATATATAAATATTTAACTCGTTTTACTTTTTACAATTCTCATTGAAAATTTCCATATTATTATATTGATAAATTTAATAACTGCTTAGAAATCCCAGATCAACCTCAATATGTAAATTTGATTTAACGAATGTATAACAGTTATTAAGAGTAAAATAGAACACTCGAGCGTGCGATTGACAATAATTTAACGAAGCACGAAAATTTTTCACTGATAAAAATCTTAAACCTATTTATTTTTCTTTTCACTATACAATGGTAACAGACAAAATCGGAAGATAACGCATACGGTACACATAGGTGTCATTCATTGTATTCAAATTTTGTCGAATTTAAAATGGGTTAATAGTTACGATGTCCGTAAATCACTTGTACAATTCGCCTAGACAAGCTCAGAGTTTTTAATTTGTATAAGAAATAACACGAATATGTCGAGATAAATTCGTTTCTGACGTTCATTTGTGCATTCCTAAAAAGGCTTCAAAGCGAAAAAGAAAGAAGAAAAGTCGTCTGGGGGGAAAAGTAAGCGGTCACAGAAACGAGCCTTTGTCCGAATCAGAAGTTTTCTTCGACCCACAATTAGGGTTGCGATGAACATATGTGATATATATATAATTCTATATCAGATTTTTTTTTGTTTTGTTAAATATAACTAAAATTTGTCAATATATGAGTATATAATTGTATATTAAATTAAGGTTTAGTTCCCGCGTTACCACGTTATGGAATGATAATTTCGCAACCCTGTCGATGGCACAAGGGACACAATTTTTTTTTCAGGAGATTTCGGAGTTTTTTCATCGTTGTTGTCACAACAGACTGAAAGGTAATACGGAGACCATCTCGAGCGGATAATTTTAATGAGTCGGTCTAGCCATTAGCCTCGTTAGAGTCGGGTTGCTTAATTCCCGATGCCTATCTACTTCGGATACGTACTACGTTTCGGGTTGTAATTACTCATTAACGAATGAACGAGCACGGTCATTGTGCTGGAAGATTGGAAGATAGAGGTCTTTGGGTCGACTTGGAAGGTCGTCGCGTGTCCGGCACAACCTTTATCAAGAAAAGATACCAAAAAAAAAAAAACGATAAAAAATCCACTATACGGTCGAATTTCATACATTATTAGCACATATGGTGAAAATTTTATAAATACTTGTTCAGTATTTTTACTTGCTTATTATATTATATATGAATCATATTTTATGCGTGTTATTTTGTGTAATTTCCGGATTACATGTTATATATAGAGTTTTTAATGATTTGCAAGTATGATGTCATATATAGATCTGATCACAATAAAATTCCAAGGTTTATATAACAGGGGTAGTCAACATGTGACGCACTATAACTTCAGAGGTAATAGTGATATGATCCAGATTTTTTAAGATCTTTAAGAAATTGGTGAATGAGAAACCACTAATTCATACTGATATCTATCATCAATCAAAAAAATAAAATAAGAATAAATCAGTGAAATTAAAAAAAAAATAAATAAATAAATTAGAGTAATAAGGGTGCTGTGATTTGGAGTGACTACTAGTAATCTCGACAACCCTTGAAGTGACGAGGGCGCTTGAAAATTGTGGTCTGACGGTTCTACGTTCGGAGGGTGGTTTATTTTGTACCGACAAAGGGATGAAACGAACGTGAAACGAGTCGCAGTAATAACACTACAGGTTAAATTTACTCGGCACAATGAGGCAATTAGAGGCGAATGTGTTAATGGATACAAAGTGTATAACGATTGTCATAAGCTGGCCAGTTGTGCGTTAAATTATAAATAATATATTTTTATAATTAGTACTATAATGAGTTCTATAATATCATTTAGTTTGCCACATAAGAAATAATTAAGTTTTGACATATGTAGTCATATGTCTGTACAATATAATTTTTAATAATTACTAATAATAAGTTAAAAAATACAATACAAAATAACTTTATATAATAAGTATATACGTGCCAAGACGAGTTATCTCGTATCTGATAGGATAAGCTAAAGATTAATTATGAAAATAATATTAATTAATAATTATTTTATAGACTAGAATACAAATAAAAATTATTTATATTATATTATATAATAGATAATATGAATTATCAATTTTTTGAAATGGAATTTGAAGGTATTATTAAAATATGTAAATAACTTTCAAGTAGTGATTAATGACAAGTCGAATAAAGTTATTCATCTTGAGGGTCGTATCCAATTTGTGAACTATAATTTAAAAATATCTACATATAACTAAAATATATACAAAAAAAAATGCAATCAAATATGTATGATTAATGTATTAAATGGTATTACAACATACGAAGATCTTGAACCATGATTTTTAATATAAAAATTAGACAACAGTTGGTTAATTTGAATTTTAACACTTACAAAAAAATAAATAATAATAATAATATCAAGATTCAAAAATAGAATTAATATTCATCAGACTTTTCATTAAGTTTTAAAAAAAGAAAAAAGAAATGTGCTTACAATGAAAGTTCATTAGCGAGCCGTTAATTTCGAACACTTAATGGAGTAGATCACGTTTTCGGTGCACTTGAACGAAATTGATTATACGTCGAATTAATTCAAAGTGCCGATTCAATTCCACCGAAAGATAGTGTCAATCCACGGTTGACGGTCATTGAATTTTATTTATTCGATTTGTGTCTGAAAGCCACTCAAAAGTACTACACGTTAATTATAAATACTCCAAAATTGAAGTTGCTTACTCATCGAATAACGTATATATATATATAACGATGTATTTACATTTTGTTAGAGTTTACATATATAACGTTTTTAACACTAGATATCAAAGATGTCAAAACCTTGAAATTAAATAGTATATAAATTCAGGATTCAATTTTTGTTTCATATTTTTAATCTATTAGATCTTTTTCTTACAATCTTAAGATCTTTGATTTAATTAATTTTTTTTTTTTTGATAATTCAAGTTTCATAAAATAAAAATGATATACTGAAAAATATATAATATAAATGTATAACATTGAATGTTTATGGTTTTTATAAATATGAATGTGCAAAAAATCTCAGATTTAGTCCCAGATCCGGTGTTGCTTTCACAAAAGGATGCATAATAAGAGGGTTCCAAAATATAAATAATATATACAATTCCAAAGTTCCGAAGGGAACACGATCGTGACCGTAAAACACAAAAGACAACCGCATTATCAACACAATCGATATGATAATGAGCCCATGGCGTGATGAAAGTTTGTTTTAAATGCGAAATTTCACCGATGACTAAGCTTATAAATGTATAAAAATATTTATTTATATGTGTATATAATTTTATGTGTATTCGCGTGCGTTTCAGTTCGAACAAATTGTACATAATGATACAAGATTGTGGCCGAATAGGTGGCTTTTTTTTTTTTTTTGGTTTTTAATATATATTTTTTTCAGTTTTCGGTTGTTTTACCACATTTATTGGTAGCACGCATGGGAAAAAAGAATCGACTCCGATCTTCATGCAAAATTATGCTAATCTGCCGTGTGAATGAAAAGAATACGATGACGAAGAAGACGTCGGAGACCAGCGTGAAAAATGCCGACGACGATAGCAGAAGAAGCCAGAAGACGTAAAAGAAGTAGAAATAAATACAAAGCGGACTTGATTTGGAGCGGATATTCGAAGAAAACCGGTCTCCGGCGACTAGTAAGATCGTTCATTTATCTGTCAAGTTGCCGTTCTTTTTTAGAAATAGGGTTGTCACATTATATATCTATAATATTTTTTAAAATAATTTTCTATAATATGAAGAATAATCTATGATATATTATAATATAAAATAAATATATATTTTTCTTTTCTTTTTGATAATGTCGGTTTTCATATAATAGGATGCAAGACGACAACGAAGTTCTATTAGAACGATGAAAGGAAAATCTTGTTCGTCGATGCACTTCACGCGTGCAATAAAGTCGAACAACGTCTTCTATATCAGGACAAAGTTTTGTATGGCTAAGAACGCCAAAGTCAATATCTCTCGGAAAATGGAAACCTATTTAAGATAAATTTGTCTTGGCAAAGGCGAACCGGGATTTACACGAGTTGCACTGGAATTTTGCGCGCGTTAAGTATTCGGTTTGTATATATATATATATATATATATATATATATATATATATATATATATATATATATATATATATTGTGACGATAAATATTTATAATAAATTCGAAATGTGCTATTTATTACATACAAATATTATATTAATATTATCATGAACAAAGTACGGCCATTTAAACTAGTTAATCCGGTCTGTGATATGATTTTAAAAATTTTATCTGACTGTATAAAAATATTTCATCTGCCTAGATATTTTTTTTATTTTATCAGACTTTATCTTTATAAAGTTTGCCTCTGTTTTTCCTAATATAATAAAAAAATATTGTTTTATTCCAAAATATTAATTAATACATGCGACAACCCTACAGCTTAACACGGTAACTCTTGACATTTACAGAAGAAAAAAAAGACAGCAAAATCATACGTATAATAAAACACGTGTATATAAAAGTACTTATAGTACAAACGTTTGACAGTGATCACGTTTTATATCGGAAAAGCAATCTTCGATACTGTCGAATGCATTCATTCGAGTTTTGGCGAAAAATCGTACACAACTTTCCCTGAAAACGATCAAATTTTTCAACAAAAGTGTCTCATCGATGCTTTCAAAAGAAAAAAATGTATATTTATATATATAAATAAGCCTTAATCGCGTCCGCGTCTTTATTAAATTTTGACGTACAGACGATTATGGAAGGAAAAGCGACGCGACTAGGAAGGCTTTATTAAAATTTCTTCTCTCGGAGGCTTTATTAAGACGAACGTGAAACGCAAGAACAATGGAGAGAGCTTTCATTTCGCGGCGTTTAGTGTTTGGACGTAAATGTGATTGGATAAAAGATGACAAATTCGAAATATCATCATTAGTTTTTAATATGTTGAACGTCATATGATATAATTTTAGGATTTTCTCTCTGAGTAATCTAAATATATGTAATATAACATAAAGGATTAAAGAGTGCCTTGAAAATTTTATGGTTATAAAATTAGATGATTTAAGAAAAAATGAAACAAATGCATATTTATAAATATTTATATGCTTTGAATTGAGTAACATATATATAAAATTAGTTTTTTTTTATACGAAAAAAATATAAAGCTCGCGAAATTGAAATATACGGAAACACAAACTTCATCCCTTACAAATTCGGTATTGAAATTAGATTCGTAACCGCATTTCTTACTTTGGCTTACATATGAATTTTTCACGTTTAATACGGTAAAAAAATCTATTTCGGCAATCCCGAGGAGATTACATTCAGCCGAATACCGATCCGCTAAATAATGTATTCCATAATTTCGTTCTTCGAGGGGAGAAAAAAAATAATAATAAAAAAGAAAATACTTTCAATTCCGACAAGGTTTAAAATTACTTATCAAATTATTCAAGGATAAGATCGAACTTATACTCGAAAATTTTCGCCGGGAACTTTTTATTTTTTTTTTTCATGCAACGAAAAGTCGGAAAAGTCCGACACGAGATGATCGTTAAATGCGAAATTTATAAAATATTCATATATAAACGTGCAATAAAAAAATTTTTTTTTTCAACGTCTAAGAACAACGGAATGTTTTTATTTTATGGACAGACAGGTACGACGAAAAAAAATTTTTTTTATTCAAACGTCGACTCGAACACGGAAAAAATAATACAAAAGCACCATACGCTCGTTTTAATTAAAACGTCGACAAAACAAAACGAACATCGACAAGGAGAAGATATTAAACGTCGACATGTCGCAGGAAGTATAATTATTTTTTATCCACGTGGCGTAGTAACAAGTTGAAAAAATACTAAAACTATTCAAACGAAATATAAATAGATAATTCATTCATTGAATCGATGAAATATATTATTTTATATGACCCTTTAAAAAATAAACAAAAAAATAATTTATATATATATATATATATATATATATATATAAATATGAAAAATGTTTTTTTTTCGTAGTTGTAAAAAAATAATACGGAATAAAATGAAAAGTGAGCAAAGGTTTAATTAAAAAAACGATGTTGAATGGACGTATATAGAAGCGATTATACAATAGGAAGAAAATTTTATACAACAATTATATATATATATATATATATATATATATATATATATCGAATATACGGAAAGATTTATGGATGTAAAACATGTATCGATTTCTCTCGACAATCAATTACACGGTGGTGAACCGAAATGGTTAATAAATGAACGTGCGTGATGCGCACACACATACACCCACAAATATGCACGCACTAATAAAATAGACTACTAGTATAGATAGAAATGTAAATATTTGTAGTGGCAGTTTGGCGGTTAAATAACCAATTTCATCAGATTTAACATTCATATACATTGAAGGAAAATGAAGGTGTTGAAATGGAAAGTCATATAAAATATATAAAAATTTTATATGAATTGAATTTATTATATATATATGATTTGTTAAATATCGATTTTTCTTTTTTAGTCACATCGGTTTTAATTAATAGACGATGGATTCTCGGTAAGAAGTCTAATATTTATAGACGTCTAAATTTTTTTTCATTGTTCTTGAAATTAAAAGAAGCGTTGAAATCTTGTTTTCTTTATATTCGACGTGAAGATTGAAATTGTCGAGAGAAATTGGAATGAAAGAATAAAATAAAAAGTTTTATTATACGAACGAAATGATAAAATAAATAGAACCATTTGAAATATAAATACATAATAATAATAATAAAATAAATATTTAAAATATTATTATATATATATATATATATATATATATATATATATATCATTACATTTTTATAGTTGTTTTAAAAAAATAGAAATGGGAAAAAATTAATCGAAGATTTTATAATATTATATTATAATAATATATATTCTGAAAAATGTAAGTCTCTAATGTAAATTCCACATAAATGGAACGAGTATTATAAATTATACATCGCGTTATAATCGAGTCGATAAAAAAAAACAATAATAGTAACAACATACCGATTGTGTTGAATTTTTTCGTAAAAAAAAATATCTCAAATATGTTAATTTGTTTAACGATATTTAAATTTTTTCACTTTGAAACGAGGAGCGATCTCCATTAGTGTGGAATCTCTTACCTGAAAACAAAAATAAAAACGAAATTCGTTATACATTTGCTTCGTTATAAATACAAAAATACTATATTATAAATAAAAACGACGGAAATATTTTATTTCAATCGTTTCGAATTACATATAAAATGTTTTCATATATTTCATATAAAATTTCCAATACACAAATATTTAATATTTTAATGTGAAAAGTTAAAATAATTTTGAGGTTTATTTATTTGTACGCATTTATCGTGTAAATTTAACGAGATTTTATAATACGCATTTATCGTGTAAATAGATTATAAAGTTAAGCATATAAACAGCTTTTAAAATTAAATATTTTCATCATTTGTTTTATTATATTGATGATTGAAAATAATTTTCTTTATAAAAAAAATGAAAAATATACATTATATTTCTGCCAATATCGAAGATTATTCATATAAATATCATATATCGACATTCAGATAGTATAGCGATAGAAAAATCTAATTTTCGGTTCACATAGATTGAAAATATAATGAAAAAGCATAGAAAATGTTGGACCACAATGTTGAATAAATTAACTTTGGACTCGCTAATGAATTCGAATATGTTGATTTATGTGAACATGTTTCTCTAGTATAACATCGGTACGAATATATTCGGTCACGACAGCGTTCATAATGAATTTTACAAATTAATAGAAATCCAAGCGTATTTTAACACCTATTTCCAGTTAGATGTATTTTTTTTTATTTTACTTGTTAATTTTTTTTAATGCTAATATAGGAAAAATATAATAGTTATTCGACGTCGTTTAGAACGTAGGCGGTGTTAAAATTCGACTTTTACGATTTACATTAATATTATTTTTATTATTGTTGTTAAATAAAAGCACGTTCTCATCGTAACCAAATGGTGTAAATCAAGAATAGAGAAAAAAAAAACAACAATAATAATAAAAGGTAAGAGAAGAAGAAAAATCGACGACTAAATAATGTTTTCCATGTGTCACCGAAAGCGAAAATAAAACTTCTAGCGAGCGACGATAGGCAACGGTTAAGACTTTTCTTTTCTTTTCAAAAAAAAAAAAAGAAAAAAATAAACTTAAGAAAAATATTCGAAGCATACGACAAACAGATGCTCGACTTTCAAATTTGGACAATGGTTCACGAGCTTTTCAGACACGGAAATAAACCGAATATTTGTATGTAGTCTCTTTCGAATAACACAGTGTCGAGTTTTTGGTTTGCGACGAAGCTCTATGAGACAAAAATAGACATTTTATGTTACTAAGATGGACTATTAAAAAGAATCAAAATGATGTAATAGCCGAATTGCTGAATATTTCACAAATATTATCATTAATAAATATAATTAAAATTCGATATGTAATGGTGATGCTTTAAAAGTGTAATTTAATCAGTGTTTAAAATAAATCAATTAAATTGATGAAGGTATCATTAATAATATATTAATATATCAAATTGTTATAAAATAAAATAAAGGTATATTGATTACATAACAATATTAATTTGTATGAATGATATTTAACAAAAATAAGTAAAAGTTTTAGAAAGTCTTATTCTTGTTATTCGGTGACTAGCGACTAATTTTCAATTAGTCGGTGTTCTAATTGCACATCAATTATGATGTAATATTAGAATATAATTTTATTGTTGAGCATTTTTTTAAATAAATATTTATCTATTATTTTAAAATCAGCCGTTGTAAATTTTTTATTACTTTAATAATCTTTGTCAATTAATAGATAATAATTATGACCGTATTTAATCAGTATTAAAACGTACGGTTCGAAACACATGCTTATGACAATAAGTACAACGAAAAACTGCTATAACGAAAAGTTTAATATAACAACAAAACAATAAACTTTTTTTTTTGACTAAATTGTATTAAGCAAACGAAACTAAGCAGGATATGAATGTTAATTTACACGTTCCGAAACTTTTGCTTGTCGGTTTGTGTGTGACGAGCTTTCGCTACACGTCACAACGCTTTGTGAAACGTAACGAAAACGTACAACGTTATTATGATACATGTATAATATATACATTATATATATATATATATATATATATATATATATATATATATATATATATATATATATATATATATATATATATAAGGGATGAAGGCGAGTATAATCTCGTTGAATTACACGACGGCACCCCTCGACACAAGGGTGAAACGGTGTGAAATGCGCAAATTTTGAATTTCAGAAGTTGAATTTCTCGTGTAAAATTTAACATAATCGTTTCGCAACGTATAAATAAATGTATGATATATTAAAGGCAAGGAAAAGGGTGCAAGAAATCATATTGAAACGACAATTTGTGTACGCATAAATAAATCATAACATCGTAACGGCGGTTAAAATATTATAATGTATAAAACATTATTTTCGTATAATAAAATAAAATATATTTGCAAACGTAAACGTAAAACGAATAAAATCGCACACTTATTATGATTAAACCGTTTTGAATTAAACGGTCAAATTACGCAGAATATAAACGTTTCACGAGATAATAAAGCAATTCAAAATTAACACACACACACACATACGCGATTATGGTTGAAAATTTAACCGGCAATCTCGTTAACATAACAATTTTGCTGCTTTTATTAGTTTAAGTTTAACTATGTTATTTTCGAATTAACGCACGCGAGAATTATACTGATATTAATTATCAAACGTAAAGCGCAAAATGTGCATATTAATATAAAATTTACATTCGGATCAATTGATTTTAATCATTATTTATATGAAATTTTATCTAAGAATGTATATAAAATTTACATTAGAAATATATACGCAGGGTTAAAAAGTGTACACGAAAATACAACTTCAATATTAATGAATGTGAACGTGAGTGGGTGGCTATAGCCGTTAAGCCACGAAGTTATGAGAAACTAGATACTTTTATTGCCTCTCTACTTTTATATGTATATGTATATATATATATATATATATATATATATATATATATATATATATATGTATAGTATAAGAATAAAGAAAGAAACCGCCCGTTAACTTCTTGTGAATGTGATGCTCTTCGGCGTTTATATTTAGCGCCCTTTGCGCGTTGACCCTAAACTCGGCACTCGAAGGGTAGACAAGAAACGATATACTCACTTAATTTATACACGCATAGTGTACGTGAATACACGAAATATGTACAGTGGGTCCCCGATATTATAGTGGAAAAAAAATATTTTAATTATATAATTCCGTTATTCTTATATCGAATTTTTCTATAGTATTTTATTTTATCAAAATATAAATCAATATTTTAAAATTTAAAATAAAATTTTAGTATGATTATTATAATATTGATTTAATTTTTTTTTTATATTTATTGTACAATAGAATTTAATTCATTATTGAAATTCTAGTAAATGTCATGGTTACAGGAAGAGCTTTAGTGTTACAATTTTTTTTTATAATATAAAAAAATAGATAAATGATGTAAAAATATATATAAAATAGTATTATAAAATAATTTAATATATTTTTGATGAGGTTTGGCCTTTAGACTGTCAGATATGAGATAACTCGGTTTTGGCGTGTATAGTTATATTATTTACCATATAAAGATTAAATGTGTTACACAAATCATTTTTATTAACTATATATATATATATATATATATATAACTTTTATTAAAAAATATATTTTAAGACTATTACGAAATATATACCATATATCTCAGATATATTAAAAATGTAGAAGAATAATATCATTTTTAGAGAAGAAAAGTAAGCGTAGGCCTACTGTATTTGAACAAAAACTCTTCAAGAATATCGCATCAAAGATGACTATGAAGAAGAAGAAGACGAGGGGAAAAAAAGGGAAGAAAATAAAATGAAGATACGACGCGTAGTTACTTAATGGATCCATTTGAACTGAATGACGCGAGAAGAACGGCATCGAGTTACAATATACCGAGAAATTTATAGAGGCGATTCAATCATTCTGAACTGAGACGACGAAAGCACAAAGGGCACACATGCACGAAGCTCACTTTCAACGATCAAATAATTTTTAAAAGCGATTATTCACATCGAAAAGCCTGTCAAAATGTATGAAGAATTTTGATTTTTTAATATAAAGAATCATTTCATAGGTGCAAATTATAAATATATATATATATATATATATATATATATATATATATTATTTAATTATATATTGTTTATAAATTATTGTTATATAATATATTATTATTAAATTTTCACGTTTATTTTTTTGCCATAGTTTTTTTTAGCGAATACGCCAAAATTTTGCAATTCACATCGCGAATCGTATTAGCGGAACGATGTAACGAATTGCTCTGAAATATGTTGAAAAAAAAGTCACCTGATGTAATCGTTACACGTTCGTTACTATAAATTATGGTGATAAGAGTGATAATTTTTGGTTATATCGGTTGCATTTAGTGGAACAATTACGTTATTCGCTAACGGAAATAAATTCGAAATGGAAAATAGAAAATAGAAAACTCCACTCAAATGGTAGATTAGCTATACAACCAATAATGATCAAAAAATATATAACCTTATATAATATATATATATATATATATATATATATATATATATATATATATATATATATATATATATATATATATATAGAAAATTCAATATTTTAGCACAAGCGAAAATTTTGTATTGAATCGAGTAATTTTATTTCCTAAAGGATTGCGCAATTGAAAATTTATGCAATTTTTATTAAATTAACATCAATATTTGGATAAATATGGTATATTTTTATGAATTTCAAGACTTTTTATATCATTGTAAATGGCAAGGTTATACGTATTATAATATAAATTTGATATATCATTATAATAATTTTTTTTAATATATATATGTGTGTGTGTGTTTTTTAAAAATTAAATATCGTAATGTCGACCGGTGAAACAGAAACGAGAGTCGAACGCGGAAGAAAAGAATCGTGAGAAGACAACGGGCCGCTCATCAACGTCTATCCAGATTAGTCGCGGGGCAGACCAACAACAAAGAATCGTTTCGAAAGTGCATCGCAAAAGAAAAAAAAAAGAGAAGAGAAGAAAAGAAGAACTTGAGATTTCTAGATCTGAAGAAAGAATAGATAGACGTTAACGTCGAAGCGGCGGCGCACCGAGCAAACTCAAATGAAGAAAATGATACGGGGCTTCGGTGAAAATGACGCTTTTGAAGTCTTTTATTTTCTTTTTTTTTTTTAATACTATTTAAGGAATATTTATTTAATATATTTTTTAGAATATTATTATATTATTATTATTATTTTAATTAAAAATGATCATAATTAAAACGTTTTCTATATATGATTTACAACAACAATATATAAAAAAATCACATTATTAATAAGATAATATTTTTGGATTATTGAAATTTTTACAACGAGACAGTGAATTATCGTTAAAGAATAATTTTAGTAACTCCTTTTGTTTTTGACAAATATGAAAGTGGATGATATTTAGGAGGACTGTTCTTTTCAAAGGAGGATAATTGGTCACCTTACTATAACAACAGTACACAAATATAACTAGAAGAAAAAATATGAATCTCTTGATTTTAATTATTAAATTTCAAAATATCATTATGACACAATGTAATTTTATTGTTCAGATCATATAAAGAATTAAAAGATTCCAGAGCAAACGAAATCTAAGATTAAAATCTATAAAAAAAAATGAAAATTGTAAAATATGATGTATTTAAAATAATTAGAATATAAATGGAAAAAATGAATATAAATATAGTATATAGTAAAACGCTGAATAAATTCGACGATAGTCAAGCGGCGTATATACAAGAGTCGTCTATGTAAATCTGATGTTGGAAAACGTCCATTTAAAAGACGATTTCTCCTTGATCCACGATCCTCGATGCTCTTTCGTAACGATAAAGGTTCAATTTGTGAGCCGGCTTCGGTTTTATAATTGATAGTGAAAGAAAGTGCATAGGAAGATGTGAACGCTTTTTGTTTTATGGCTTCATCCGTAACCGTAGTTAGAAAGTGGTGCGTTTTATAAAACGAATATACTATATATATATATATATATATATATATATATATATATATATATATATATATATATATATATATATATATATATATATATATATATATATATATATATATATATATATATATATATATATATATATATGAATATAATATAATAAATAAGCGAGTTGTATAAATAATAATAGGAGCGACCGTGTTCGTCGAAGTAACGCGTGAAATCGTACCAATTATCGTATGAAAGATCAAACGATTGTTTACGCGTTGGTTACGCGCATGATCTTTTATAAACGTGTACGCTAAGGGATATTGCGATTTCGAAGGAATTGGAAAGTAAACAGGTAAAAAGATGGATTTAATCGATTTAGAAAATCGCTGAGAGAACGTATTCTGTCTATCGATGGGACGTCCTTCTCATTGTGAATATTGCGGATTGTTCAGATAATTATTTCATTGTATCATAATAATATAATATCGTTCAGAAAATTGTGGATTGTATTTTGAATTATTTTCAATAAAAATACAATATTGATTATAATGAAGAGTTTTTCATAGTCATTCATCGTCGATTATTACTCTATATCAGGGTTTTTTATATTATGGGCTATAATCTCCCAAATGAGGTCATATAGCAAAATTTTGGAGTCACAAAATTTTAATGAAAAATATTTAAATACACGAATTACATGATAAATAAATTAAAACAATATATTTAAAAATCATTCTTTTATATTTGTATGGATCGTCAAAAAACCTAAAATAAATGGGATCGTGAATGAAAAAAAGATTAAGAAACCTTACTAGATATATTTCTTTCAAATTTTAGATATGTATTCCAGAAGACTTTGATTTTAATTAGGAAAATTATTTACATAAATTTCAGTATTTTTAGACAAAATAAAAAACAATAAGAAGAAAATATGTAAGGAGAATAGTATTTATTCAGCTTCACTAACCGCAGTCGATTACCGTATCGAATTTCACAACGTTATTTTTGGTAAAATATATAAATAAATAGCATACAGACGTATATCATTATTTTAATGACAGAAATAGACAGTTTAATAAGAAAATAAATAAATATATACGACCGATATATATATATATATATATATATATATATATATATATATATATATATGCATATATATATATGCATATATATATATGCATATAGTATATTGCATACAGCGAAATTTCCCATTCGTGCAATTATTAAAAATGACGTCGTATGACAGAATGTCTTATAAATTATTATGAAATAATTATACATAAAAAAAATAGCATGCACAACGAGGAAACACGGTAAAACCGGAGACAAGGTAAAGGTTGGCAATCGCTAACGAATCGTAACGGTACCATATACAAACAATCACCTACAATGAGATCTAATAATACACGTCTAAGTATATATAAATATAAATAATTATGACCGCATAAAGTGTGCATGTAATTCAACAAATTAATGTACCGAAGCGGTGATTTTTTTTAAATATACATATGTCGTGCAAAATTTTAGATATATGTGGTATATATATATATATATATATATATATATATATATATATTTCCAGTGCAGTGTAAATATAATTACTAGACGATCTGTTCACATGACGTCGTTCGTGTTATAATTATGATTATGCAGAGGTTTATGCTAGAGTGTTTGTATGAAAAATATATACATTCTATACGAAAATAAAATTAATATGAAAATGTAAAAAAAGAAAAAAATAGTTTACGAAACAGAATAATGCTTCGTAACAACAACTACTAGTCAATAAATTACAATTTGTTAACAATGAGCTTGCGCAGTAAAGCAATGTGATGACCTTTTCGTGATCGAAACTTCTTAGTCTGCAAAAATCGCGGGAAGGTCGGTTCGGATTTACTTATAATATATTTGTTTGTTTTATTTTTCCATAACAAAAATATTATTTATAGCGTATTCCATATTGTTTTTTTTTTCAAGATTTGTTGTAGCACAAGGACGATAAGCGAACGAGACTCTCCGTAATCCGCGGAGACAACGTCGAAACGGATCTGTGGTAATTATCTTATTTGAAACAATCGTTTATATTTCGGGGGATCGACCTCGAATAAAATGGAATATAATATAAAAATAAAATTAAATATAAGTAAATATATATATATATATATATATATATATATATATATATATATATATATATATATATAAATGTGTTTAGAAGATTATGGTGCGCGAAGCGTCGGTCGTATTACGGTATAAAATCTCGCGTCTTACAAATGATGACCCCGTTCGACTCTTTGACGACAATGTGTGTCGTCGAAAAAGGAAGTTTCGAAAAATAAAAAAATAATAACTACAAGACACGTAAATTTTGATTTAGCAATATTTTTTTATATCTAGATCCCGTCTATTCTGTTTTAATTATCATTTAAAAAATATTTTTTTATTCTATACTGGCTAAAATTTAACTAATATATAGTAATAATATAATAAAATAAATACGAAATATGATTGTTACAAAATAAATTATGAATGATTATTTTTATATTTAAATATATAATTGTATTTAGAATTAATATATGAAGTACATTTAAGTAGTACTGATTTTTTGATTATTACTACTATTACAAATTAACAATGTTAATAGAAATATTTGTTGTTAAGTTTTATATATAAAAATTCAAATAATAATAAATCATTTGTTAATATAAAAAATTACACTTAAAAACATATGTAAACAATAATCATAAATATAAAATTTTCTAGAATGGATTTTCGTTAATTATTAGTTGAATGAATTCATACTGAAAGTATATACATATATTTATTTATTATTCGAAAATAACACATCAAAGAAAACGTACGGTAATTGCAAAACATTTTCCGCTAATTGGCCAATAAGAGCTGCGTTCGCGGAATATTCGAGTTATTTTGCATTAATTATTCATTAGTATTGCTATTGTTGAGTTTTAACTATTTCTATGAACAGTTAGTTTCGAGTGCTGTCTTCGAAATTGCTCTAGAGACCTTTTGACAAAAAAAAAATGCGGTTCCGTAAAACCACTTGAATCGATATAAATATTAAATGTGTATATAGCAAATAATCATAAAACAACATTTTCACCGATAGAAACATTATTTTCAGCACAGTTATTATTTTTTATATAATATATTTGCGGTTTTATGTATAATATTGTTGAATTTTTATACGTTTTTTTTATATTATTATGTAATAAATTTTTAAAATCGATTAAATTCTACTATATATATTTTTATTAGATCGAATAAATTAATATATAAACGTTAATAAATTAAGAATGTCTTTTATAATATAATAATATAGGGTTCAAATTATACGATACGTCTATTGGCCATGAAAATGATCAATATAAATCAAGTCATAACTGCGATTAGAATCGCTTTTATTCGACATAACTTTTCGTTCACGTTAATATAATATTTATGAATGCCGTAGTAAATTGTATTTTTTTTTCCAAGAATTAATAAGGAAAATTTAGTTCACGGAAAAAATATAAACAATTATAATAAGAACGGAAAACTCTACGCGTAATTGTTATGCATAAATCGTGAAAAATCTAATAATGATGGAAAATTTTTTTCCACTTCGGAGACATCGACGAACGGTAAGAAACGATTCATTTCCTCCCTTTATTTTTCCGCCCTGAATTATTTATTTTTATTTCAATAAAATTTGTCGAAAATATTAATTCGAATAATGGAAATTTTCACACGTACCAAAACGACAGTGTCACCGTACTTATCTCATCCATAAAATAGGTTCATTTCACAAGACCTCGCAACAGTCTTATTATAACAGTATTTACTCGTCGAGCATTGTGTCACGAATCGTATGAAATAACAAACATAAATACCTGTTCCATCGAAAGAAACAAATGTGGAAAAAAAAATGCATACAGTGGGTACTCGTTTCGATGACGAAAAGAATGATTTACTATACTATAACACCGTAATATTTGTTAAAATTTCCGATATTTACATTTTTATTCAACACGTGCCGTTTGTTTGTTTGTTTGCCGGAATAGAATCTTATAATCAATTATTCAACCATTTCCTAATATCTATTCGAATTGAAATATTGCATATATGCTCATTCTTGATGACAATATACGAATCAATTAGTAGATTTATCAATCAATTAACTATTGCATTTGAATTTATTCCATATTTATGATTTAAATTATATAGAGACAATAATATGTTTTTTTTTTTTACTTTAGTATATGATATCAATTTGGAAAAAAATATTTATGATATGCGGTTTATTCGCGTGATTTAAATTGAAAACTGGTCTTACTTACTTTATGGACACAATTATTAATATAATATTAAAAATATTGAATGATAATATGCAGCGATAAAATTGACTAAAATACCAAAGTAAATGATAAATTAAAATTATATTAGCAATATTACAATATTGACTATATATTTATTAATTGAACATGATATATGTATACGATGAAGCGTTGATGCACTGTATCTGTTTAAAATTGCGATTCTCTTAAATCGAACAATCACGTAATAATAACATGTCTCTTCGGAACAACCGGAGAGGAAAATGACGAAATTGCTGAAAATGCAATTATAAATAATGAAATAAACGAGCGCACTAAGTCAACGACGTTATCGCTCGTTAAACGAGAGAATTATAATGATAATAAAATTTATTTTTATCTCGAAGCGATAACGGTTAACCGTGCGTCGAATTTGAAGACATTATTACCGCAATAGCTTTATAATTACGTTTTTACGATTTATAATACCGTGATGCGAATGCATATTTTTGTAAACGTATTAATTCGATCTATTTTCAACGCGCGCCAATAAAGCTAAAAACGGTAAGGGATGAAAAAAGAGGGTGTAAAGAAACAATAAAAGTAGAAACGGTTTCGTGAAGGGTCAGGATTATATTTCCCGATATTTTTCATCATATAGCGAGACTACGCTTTCTTTTATTTAAATTAAATTAATCTGAGTCTATTGAACATCGATCGTTATTTAAGATTTCAATATTGGATTAAGAGAGATTAAGTCAATAAAAGTGATCATTTTTTGAATGAAAATAAAATGTTTTTTTTTAAAGAATTATTATAGATTTGATGGAAATTTAAAAAAAATATCAATCCTTTGCACTCAAAATGTTTCGTAGCGTTATTGGCGTTATATATATTTTTACTCCAGATTATTGTACAAAAAATAATGTATGTTCTTATATAATAAACATTTTATATATTCCTGCTGTTTTTAATGGTTTTATATAGAATATATGGATTTACAAAATAAATTTCTAAATCTTAAAAAAAGCTTTTCACCATCATTTAATATTTAAAAAGTAGTATATTGAAATACAGTGAAATACACAATCGTTTTATCATTCCACGTTTATAGAAATTAAAACTTTTAACTTTAGCAATCCTTCTGTCAATTTTGAACCAAAACAAGCTTCAAAATTTCAATGTCCAAAGTGCAGTGCATAAAAAAATATTTTCTCCATTTAAAAGAGGGCCATTTTAAAGAAAAAGTATGAGAATTCATTACAAAAGAAATTAACATAAATAATCGTTGTCGCGCATCGAGTTTTCGCATTAATTCAAGTGGCAACCAAATTTAAAAAACACTCGAGTACAAATAAATATATTTAAAATAAATTTAAATAAAATATATTACAGTAGAGTTATATATTATAATGTGTACGTTTGCACAGTGATCCCACTGTACAAACGTACAAGTACAACGTATAGAGTAAACATATAAATTGCTATTTGGAAAAGCATCTCTTACGCACCCCCTCTTATCGAACAATAAAACGGAAACTCGTCATGGGGTTGCCAATAAATAAATTTCGTTTTCCATTTATTCACTCGACATACGGGCAAAAGTAATATTTCAACGTTCACAAACGACGAGCGAGCAATAAATGCTTAATTAAAACAAATTACACGTCGGATTCGAATCAAGATACAAAAAATAAAAAAATAATAATAATAATAAAAATCGAGATTAATCACGCCTACGAATATACGAAAATTACAAAATTTTGTTTGTACATCTCTATTTATGCGTTTTTGTATATTTTTTGCGAATTATGTCATTCGTATACAAAAATATTTAAAAAAAACGTTTATAAATTATGTCTCGATTATATTTCGAATCACGTTCGCGATTTTATTTATATGCGTTTTATATTATTGCCTAATTTACGTTCTATGTTTAGAATTTTAATAATTCATATTTAAAATATAATATTACACAAAAAATACGAGTTTGTTTTCTATGTATAAAATCATTAAAATAATATACGAGCTATACAAGGAATTATGTTTGGAAATAATATGATGGTGTGCAAAAATAACATAAAACAAAACGGTCTCTTAAACGTTTTAATACACGTTCATGCGAAATCCATAAAATAAATTACAATTATAATAATAACGCAGAGAAAGGAACAAACGTATAAAATAACGATAAATAAATGGATATCGTCCGAAATTACAACAGGTCCGAATATTAAGCATAATTAAACATTCCACTTATAATCTATATTATATATATATAATATGAATGTATATTAAAACAATATAGAATCTCGACACAATGTAAAGTGCAAATTAATTACGTCGAGAAGACATTATTACGCACGTCCGGAAAATGTATTTATTCCAACCTCAAAAAGAATAAAGGCAAGATTAGCGAATTAATCTTCAAGTTCGGGCGAAAAGGAGGGAAACTAATTAAAAATTCGCATTCGAGTCTCGTACTACCTTTTTTTTTTGGTCTTTCAAAATAAAAAAAAAACGGAGCGAAAATTATACGACGATAATTATGAGAGGGATGTTTTTTCTTCTATTTTATGCAAAAATATGCTCGGTTGTATCGATGTTTCTTATATATACTTTTTAATTATATGAGATTATATATATTTTAAATTAAATTAAATTGTATAAATAAAATAGTATTTAACGAAACCAAAAAATGCTGCTACACCACCACCACCGATATAAATTATTTTTTTTAATCAATGACGTGGTCGTATATTTTGATTCTTGATTATATAACATTTATTATTGAATATTATTAATTAGATTTTTTTATATATAAAGAATTCATATTTTCATATAAAATCTTATATTAGAAAGAAACGATAGTATGAGAATATCATAAAAAAATGAAAAAATAGATTATTGCATTGTATTCAAAACCGATGTTTTGTTATGTATTCGAATAATTCACGATAACCCAATTTACATCAAATTAACACGATTATAGAAATACGTACTTTACACGATCTAAAATACAATTTAATTATGTAGATTTTTAATAAAAAATATAATGATATAATAATTTGACTGGTATGTATAAATATGTATGCAAACACCGAGAAACGTTGAATTATATATATATATATATATATATATATATATATATATATATATATATATATATATATATATATATATAATATAAAAGCAAAGTTAATGAATGGAGAGAAAACACGAATCATCAAAACAAAAACAAATTTATCATTCCGCATTTTAAGGAGAAAGTGCTTTTCGTCGAAATTATCTTTCGTAGTCGAAGAATAAAATAATAATAAAAAAAAACGAAAAATATATGTATATAATAAAAGAGATAATAAAAACGAGCTTTGTTCTCGCGACCATAATCCGTAATTGCATGAGTTAAAGAACCGCCTAATGATAATTGAAAATAAGTAATTACTCGGTCGAATGCTTGGTTTTTGTCACGGAAAACAATGTATTTTTATGTATGTGTGCATAAAAATAATTAATATCAAACAGATGCCGTCAAAAATTATTATTGAATATGATAAGTTGTCATTATTATTTTTAACGTTTAATAATAAATGACAAAGCATCGCTTCGGGTTAATATGCGTTGACCTCAATAAATACGAGCGGTAAAACGTAGAAGAAAATTGAAAAAAAAAATATACCGTATTGAGTGTGTTTTTGCTTATTGCTGCAGTACACAGTTGCAATTGTAGGTTGTATAATTTGAATATAACGTATAATAAATATAAATTTAACATTTTCTCGTGATGATTATTAATAATAAATATCGGCGAAATACTGCAGCAAATAGGATACGAGTGCAGCAAAGGTCAATCGGTATGAAAACTAAACATATGTATTATTTTTATAATTTTCAAATTATAAAATAGAATATGTACTGAAAAATTTATATGAAAATATGTGAAACAGTTTCATGATGATTTACGTTAAACTTTGTGAATTAAAATATAGTGAAAATAATTGATAAGATTATCAACAATGTGTAAAATCGTTTTTTTTTAATTTTTAACATATTAAAGAAGATTAATTATAAATTAAATTTGACCTTAAATAAAACAAATTTTAAATTTTGATTTTCGCTTAAGACGAATAAATAAGTTATATGTTTACTATCAAGAGTGGGAACAATATTTATGGAAAAATAGATTTTCAATAACAAATCTTCAAATTCAAAACACGAAGTTCGATATAATAATGAAAAAATATTAATAAAATATATTAAAATTCATTACTCTGATAATTGATAACGGGCAATAAATGCAACATATAAATATTCAAATTCGGTTAATGGCCAAAACAAAATAAAATACACATTAAAAAAAGAGGTGGATCCAAAAAAAAAAAATAGAAACAATGTCGAGATCGGACATTGTTACAGTTCGGTTCGGTTCTCGCATTAATTAGCATAGTGATCTCACGACGACGATAAAAGTCGACGTGTCGTCTCTCGTCGGGTTTATATATATATATGTATATATATATATATATATATATATATATATATATATATTTTTTTTTTTGTTTGTGGTACTTTCACCAAAAAATTAGAGGTCAAACACGATTACAACGACGACGGTGCGACCCGGCAGCGTCACCGAGAAGCCGATTGTTGGTCGGACAAGGAAACGAGAAATCGCGAGAACCGGATTAAAGTTTTTTTTTTTTTTTGAATTTCGGGTACAACGTACGAAATTTTGACCTCCTAATGTATTCGCGACGACATAATAAGTGACGATAAATATCTTCACAACATCTCACATCCGATATATATATCATGAAATATCTATATAATACGCGATTATTATCTATCAATATTTTTATGTGAAGAAAGTGTTGAAATAGAAAAATATTTACTTAAGATATCTTGGAAATTATTTAAAATATTTCAATATCAAAATCTAAGGTAAATTATAGAGAAAAAATGTGTATAAAATATCATAAATTATAACTCATTCACATTGAATATGCATAGAAAAACCTACTCATAGATAATTCCGTTCGATTTATTTTTCTATATCGATATATTGATATGCCAAAAAGAGATCACAAGTTGAAAAGAAAAGTATACGTCGTTCTACTTGATGTAAAAAAAAAAATTGGAAAAACCTAGATAAGGAGGACAACAAGTATGAAAGTCATCAGGACAGGTTTGTATTATAATGACGAAGAAACGATTACTAATAATATACGTTTATATATTTAACCGAAGTAAAATTAATATTTAGATAATATTGATTTTGAAAATATTTGATTATATATATATATAATATATAGGCAGAGTTTAATTTTTGTAATGTTCGGAGTTCAAATGGAAATGAATGGGTGATGTTGATAAATTTGAAGAATTTTGAAATTTTCATCGTTCTGGTTCCTTGAATACGACCATTTCTGTTTGACTATTGGTGGAAAAACAGCGGAACATTAACGTTTCGCAACGCTGACGACGATGATAGAGACGATGACAACGTCGATGATGATAACGACGATTATCAACGCTGAACTTCAAAAACTGACAATTGCGTTTTTGACAAAAAAAAATAAAATAAAATAAAAAATCAACACCGCTTTTTTGTCATCGGATTCTACTTTTTTTTTGATTTGTCAAAAACGCGTGATTTTTGACAGTCGAAATAAGCAGACATCGTTTAAGTGTCAATTTATTATAATAAAAAAATATATATTTATTACCGTGTAAAGAGAGAACATAACGAATCGATTATATCATTTTATACGGAATTAATTTGATTTAGTTATGGCCTCTTTTTATTATTATTATAACGATTTAAAGCATATTAATTACAATAGAAGCACGTTCTAAAATTTTTATATAAATACAAAAAATATATATGAAATACTGTTACGATATTTTTTAACTAAACAGTTAATTGTTATTGTCAATAATAATCATTGACAGAAAGTAACACAATAATACCATTTACCATCAGTATTACAAAAATAATATATTTAGGCAATGGAATGAATTAAGGTCAACAACCTTTAAGAATAATTATAATTATCAACATTACCATTAGAAAATGAATAATTTTGAAAAAAAAGTAAACTCAATCTATTAAAAATATTCAGTTGAAATTATTCAATATTTAAACAAATAGGTCTAAACATCTTTTTCGTGATCTCAAATCAAGTTACTTTTTTGTGATTTAATTTAAAAAATGTGTCATTATATTTTTTCCCATATTATATAAATTATTAATAAACGTATATATATATATATATATATATATATATATATATATATATAAATAAATATTTATTCAATAATCGACAATTTAAATAATGAAAACGAAACGTTAACGACTCGTTAATAATAAATAATAAAGAAAAACTTTTACCGAACGTTATTCGAATAGTCTATTGAAAATCGAAACGGTTCAATTTATCAAATTGTCAAATTTCTCAATAAGCGCGATACCGTCTAGATTCTAGAATAATAATCCAAAGTCGCCTTTTGTGAACAACAACAACAAAAAAAAATTCTAAAGAATATAATAGAAAATGTGTATTTTAAAATAGGAAGGAGGGACACATTCGTATTTTTTCGCCGTTGAATCGTGAGCGCCTTTCACTTACTTGTTTAACGACGGCCCACTCTTCTAAACCGACGCTTCGCAAATTGCATTATCGGAAATTGACGGCTTCAAAGTTAAATCGCGTTATAAATAAATATCGTATAAAATATACGATGAGCACGAAACGGCGAATTAACGACGTGTCACAAATATGTGACGCATTCGATTTCCCCGCTGAATTTGAAAAAAAATTATATGTATATATATATATATATATATATATATATATATATATATATATATATATATATATATATACTAGAATAATGCGATAATCATGCATTTATTTATAATATGTTTATTTATATATAAATGAACAAAAATGATTTATTCGTTTCATTTCATATCTCCTAATATAAGTTAATAATAAAAAAAAACCAAAACAATTTTAATATGTCGTTGAACTTTCTTTGCAATACGTTGCCTAATAATAAAATATATGTTATGAAAGTGATAATGAAAACGCTATTTGCTGATTTGTAAAAGTGTGTTATATTATTCGATTTTCTCACGGTTCATATAACTTGAAATCCAGTTCTTATAACTTAAAATGGTGTACGGAAAAAGATTGTGAGTATATCGGTTTTTGAAATTATATTATATCTATATTTTTTTATGTATTAAATTATTTTATACAGTCGAGTTTGGTTAGTATGTCATCATTGGAGATTGAGTATTATATTATATTAATCAAAGTGTCATGCTAAATCAGGCTTAAAATATATATTAGAAATTAGGCAATGCCATATGTGTTGTTTAATGTATTTTTTATATGAATTTGTATATAATTAGGCGCAAACGTTGAAAATTGCGGTTTTTGAAGTTGAAGTATTACGATTTTTTATTTATCTGGTTTGTTTAATATGGTCTTCACGAAAAAAATCCCATCCCTGATCTAGACTGTTACACTGACCGGACTTGACTGTGTTATAATTATTTAATATGCGAATTAAAATATTACAAGATATAATAACACTTTAAAGAATAATCATAAAGTTGATCGACTTTTTTTTTTTTTTTAGAGATTATAACCGTAAAAAAAAATATCTTCAATACACATTAATTATGAATGAGATTTTGCGTTATGCATTGTGGGATCGCAGTGAAAGAGATCGGATCGATTGTAGATTTTTATTATGTGATACCGGATAATTGAACGGCGCGAACAATAAAACGAGAGTCAAAAAAGGTGGACGATCGCTGGCCGGTTTTAATAAAGATTGTTGTCCACCCACGCCGAACGAAAGAGATACAGATACTCGCACAAGCGTGTGAACGTTCTTCGAAAAATCATTGTGCTCTCGAGAGTTTGGATTATCTTCGCCAACGGAATCGATATTATTCATAAAAAAAAAAGAAAAACATCTCTTAAATTGGTCTTTCAGAGTGTTTTTTATATATTATATATATATATATACTATATATTTATATTTTTATTTTAACGATGAAAAGATCGAAAGTGACAGGCGAACTGGTATAAGTTACGTTTTATTTTTTAATCGTTTTTGGCACATTTAAAAATACGGTCGCGGTGTTTCTTTTTTCATTTGGCTCTATCGTCATTATTATTGGTGTTGAACTTCATTATGCTTTATACAACGGACGGAAATTGGCCTCTTCGTCTATTTCACGGATAACGTGTGGATCACGTTTCCATGAAATAGACGATGATGAGAAAAAAAAAATATATATATATATATATACATTGTTAAATTTATACGGCGGTGTGATTGAATAAAACGCGACAGAGATATGCGTGTATATTTACAAGTTTTTCTTTTTGAACAGGATCAAAATAAAAAAAAAATACACTTTAAGAATTTGAGAAAATTGCGTGGAATCGAAATATTCTCATAAAATGGAAGTCGATAAACTTTCGTATTGTATCATGATGCGCTCCAAATGTATAAGAAATTGTATTATTTCAGAATAAAGAACGCTCTTTTTATATTTTTCCATTAACAAAATTAACTGATAAATTGATATAATATCTATATTTTAATGATTTCGAATTTCAGCAAAAAATAACTAAAAATTCAATTTAATTTCGTAGGATTTAGTAATAAAATCCAAATAAAAGGAAAGTATGTTTTTCTAAGTACATAAAGACCTCTAAGGATGTCATATTTAATATTTGCTAAAACCATTAAAATTATTACTGCAGATTCAAGTGCATTCATAAAAATAATATCAACTAAATAAATTAAATGAAAACGTCAAAAATATGAATGAAAAGTAAGTTCGATTTTTTTTTCTCTTAAATTTTTAAATATGAATCGATCAATTTATAACTATAACTTTCAAAATTTTAACCGCCGATATTTTGAAAATAAAACGATTGTGCGCCATTTATTCATTTCTTTTTATATGTGCGGTCGAAAACAATGAAAACGAAAGTTGACAACGACGATATAATAATTTCGGAAAATAAAATTAAAACAACGTTACATTTCATCATAACGCCTATGCGTACGTATTATACGAGTCGTAATTACATACGGTAAAAATGACGATAAAATAAAATCGCACTTATACGATCGTATTATTATATTATAATAATACTTTTTTTTTTAATATTTTAAACGGAAAAAAAGTGCATCGCAAGTGGAAAATGCAACTAGAATGGCGGAAACAATGAATTTTCGATTATGTCAGATGTTGAAAAATAGACTGTGTTTCTCTTGTCGTTGGGCAATAATCGAGAATAGAATCGAGTCGGCTCATGATAATTTCATAATATCGACGACGAAAGCGATGCTCAAAATTGTAACAATTGTTACTAAATCGGTAAAACCGTGCAAAGAAGAAAAAAAAACACAATATCCGTCGCGATTACACACACATCCATTATAATTATCAAAATTGTGCGCGTGTTCGAAGCGCGGGGTGCCACCGCAAATTTAACCGACCGGAACTCTTAATAGAATGTGTTTTTTTTTTGTTAAAATATAAAATGTAATGCCGATTTTAATATTGTTTTATTCGATGATGATTTTATAATATAGAACTGTTACAACAGTCGAATATTGAGAAATATCTGATATCTAAGATCTCTGAGATTTTTTTAATTGTCAGTTTCTAATATAAATAATAACATAATGAATGACATAATTTTTTAGTACACGTATATATCGGAATTAAAGTAAAGCATCTTAAATAAGTGGTTTTGGTCTTTTTTTATTAGATAATGTTTTTTGCTTAACATTATTTTCATTTCGAAAAATCTACAAAAAATTGAAAAGATGTGTTCTTAAAAATAGTTCGCAATAAAATATATCCTAGATCAATGATTAATTACTTTAAAAATAAGTTTTTAATAATTCTTATAATTAAAATTATTTGAATGAGATGAATTTATATTTTGAGAATTTTTCAAATAAAATTAATTTTTTTTTTACGAAATATAACATGTAACAAAAGTAAATTATCGAATTCTTAAATGAAGAATAATCAAAGTATATATATAAATAGCAAAATTGACAGTTAAACGTAGAAAGACAAATTGAAATTTTATGACCTCTAAATATTGTATAGTCACTGAATATAATATAAAAATATATTTGTACTATATATACATGTTATTATATAATGTTTTAATCAATGAACACTGAATTTTTTTAAATCAAGTTTCGAATGACACCGATCATTTAGAGATAGCATGAATAAATTTAAATGGTCTTGAAGAGAATGAAATTTTTTCAAGGGTTTTTAAAACAATTTTTTTTGTCCTATCAATAACTGCAATAGTTCAAATCTGGGTGAATGGGATTGTGAATCTGATTAAAAGATGAATTTTCATTTTAGTAGTAACAAAATTATCAACTGAATATACTAGGAATTGTAGAAATATTCATATTCTAAAATTTTTAATGCAAATACTACATAATTTTAAGAACAAATAGATATAAAATATTCAAAAATTATCAATTTAAAAAAATTATGTTTTATTTAAAATCGATTAAAAAAATATATACATTCGTTGCTAATATGAAACGTGATTTACCAAATGCCATAAAGATATACAATATTCATTTTATGGACGAGTGAATCATATGTTCAATATTTCGCAATTGATTCTTACGATGTACTCGGATTCTATTCAAAAAATATACAATAAAAAAAAATAAACAAACTGTTGCTCCACCGTTTCGATTTTATAAGGTGAATATATTACGTCATTTAAAAAAAACTACAATATGAAATAAACCACGTTGAAGATCTACTTATATATATATATATATATATATATATATATATATATATATATATATATATATGTATATATATATATAAAATCAAGGCTTTCGGTCAGTAAAACACTAAAAACTTCAACTTTGAACAAGGTTAGTTGTGTAATAAATATATGCACATGTAATGAAAAGAAAAAAAAACGAATGGAAAAAAACTAAACATGTGTCGCATTATTTAGCATAAATAGTGTTCTATATGAATTATGCACATGCATAAAATTGCTGCATAAATCGTTCAAAGACCTTCGAAAAATCGTTCAATTGCATAATAAAATTTCAAGTATACTTAAAAAATATAAAACATAATAGCAATGATAAGAGGTGCCTTATCGTGATCGCGAATTATACGTTATGTAGTATTTATATATTTATACTTTTTTTTTCTTCGTTTTCGCATTTTATCTGATATATAAACGCCGGTTGATGTAAGAAGAAAAATTATAAGGAAGCTAAAAAAGAATAATAAGGGAAAAAATAATGAAACAAACAAGAGCGATATAGAGAGAATTACAAAATTCGAGCAATGAGATATTCTCGTTTGGCGAGCTATCATTCTTTTGTGTACGTGAATGACATGTAAGTGAATGGGAAACAATTTTTAGGGATTCACTAAACAATGAATGAGTAAACAATAGACTTTCTTGTACCCAAAACGTAATGGAAAACGAGATGGAAAATCGAGCGAAATAAAATATGCTGGGACCCCGCTCAAATACATACATATATATATATATATATATATATATATATATATATATATATAAATATATATATATATATATAGTTATTAATTATTTTTATGGCGCATTTTTTAAGGTAAAACTCGGTGTTAGTGTGAAATTATATCCCATATTACATTCGTAATTATCGTGTAGGCAGTACATTCGGTGTCTCGGGTTCAATATTGTGGGTGTTATATGCACATGTGTATTTGTATTTTCATTACGCAATGCAAGTGACACGACAATTGTTTCAAGGAAAGGTAAAGGTTGGCCGTTTGGTAGCCGATATGACTCAATAAAATAGCAAGACACATGAAAAGCAGACATACATTGGACTGTAGATCGTAAAACGTCATTTCCTTATTATAAAATTATATTGTAGTATATTTTAATTTGTATCATTATTAACTGTAGAACGTTTTAGAACAAATCGCATAATAAAAGTTTTGACATATCTATAAAAATAGTTTTTTTTTTTTAAGTAAAATATTCTGAAAATCGCATTAATACAGTGTTATTATTATTACTGTTCAGTAATAAGAGTTAATATTATCTTAGTTAGTAATGGTATTATCTTAAAGCAATTTGTTAATACTGTCAATATCGATTGCATTAAAACCTTATCGATTGATTTAGTGAGATAAAGAAATGGAAGTACTCCAAAATCGGTGTGAAAAAAATAAAACTTTAACTGCATAAATATGAAATCGTATAAAATGAGAATTGAGAGAATCTGTAATATACTTATATATGAATATATAAAATTTTTCAGCAGTAAGGAGTAAAATATTATAGAATAATTAATATCGATTTATTTGAAATAAAATATATAATAGTTTTTTTTTTGTTAGATTGCTTTGAAGAAACGGTCTAAAGTGGGACTCGACTGTACCAACGAAGAAATGAAAACAATACCGAAGAAGGAACGAACAACGAAAGATAACGACGACACACGTCTCCAAAACACCAAGAAATTGTAAATCCCACCGGCTTTTCTGAAATCCATTACCCGGTACGTTTCGTATCGTGGTAATCCTCGATTCTTCCCCTTGTTTTCTACATCCTCATTCCATATGCCGTTTTAGTACAGGACCCAGTGTGATGTTTTGTATCGTTTACGTCTAGTCTGGCTGCTTCTGATGTATGTTTTACCAGGGTACGAGGTGATGTTTCCTTTTTTTTTCTTTTCCTCTTTCATTCCACTCGGAGAATGTTAGACTTGAAGACGTTAAATACAAACCCGTCTTCTTCCAAAAAAAAAAAAAAAAATCTACAACCCCCGAAAGTATCAAACGGAGGCGCAAAAACGACAAGTGAAACGAGGATAAAAAATCACGTCGAAACTGAACTACTTACACGTGAAGTTAAACAAATGACCGAAGAATATCATACATATATTATATTATATATTCTAGCATCGTTGGGATTACACTTGAATGCTGTTTTATTTTAACAATTTAATATTAAATGATCGTTATAATTCAAAATATACATCCTTGCAAAATGTATATTAATTACAAGTTATTAATATACGATTTTGACAGCTGGCTATAAATGCGAACATTGTACTTTTTGCTTGATATTTAAATTCATTTTAGTAAAATTTGATACATAATAAAAAACGTGTGTACTTCTAATGATCTAACATTAACAGTGGACCCGCCGTATGCGAATTCGCACACAGGTCCACTTAATATTTTATAAAGAAGAATGAAGAAAATTCAAACCATTTTAATATTTACAATTATAATTTATACAACATATAAATTTAAACTTCAAAGATTTCAATCTGATTTATATACAATATAATAGATATAACTAGATACGGCACTAGTATTTTTCCGTGTGACGAATGATAATGAGATTTGTTCGATTGAAAACTGATTTGTACTACGTCTATTCCAATGGGAGTTTGATCTAGTGAACAAAATTGGAACGACGACTCGGTACATCAAGACGAATGAAAGAAAAAAAAAGAGAGAAAAATAGAAAATAACACAATTTTTATAAACGGTAAAAATATAAAGTCATGCGCGACGAATATCGATATAATATTTTACATTTATTTGTCGCTCGATCGATTTTATAAGTAATCGCAGTTGGAAATCAGAAGTGTGAAGAAAGTAAAAATGATTTTTCTAAAAAAAATATGCAATTTATACTCCGATTATTAAAATAAATAAATTATATTTTAGTAATATTTTTAAAATTATTAAAATTGAAATAATCACATTATTACATAATAATTACGGTTCTCAGACATATATGTTTTTTTTAAATGGAATTTCTCATTGAAAAATATCAAATTTGTACGTTATAACTAAATTATTTAGCACGTATAGTTTTCTTCAAAGATTAATGGATTGGCCTACTTTTTGTTCGTACTGTAAAATTAGGCAATATTGAACTATGTCTTTATTCAGGCCAAAGTGCGTTATGATCATTTATAATTCTCCTAGTGATCTAAGTCCCATAAATTCATTCAAACAATTTTTCACAATTTATCAATAAACGATAACCTAATTAATATAAAATATACAAATAGATAATTGTCTATTGAAATATATAAAAGCACGTCCGTCTAGTTTTTTTTTTTAGAAAGTCCATCGTTCGACGAAAATAAGTGATTTTATTATTATTATTATTTTGATTCTAATTCGACGAAATAATAATTTATCTATTTTATAAATAAATAAAACGTAACCGAATTTATATGAGAACCGTTCGATTTATCGGATCGAAAATACGAATACATAAAATATATTTATTTATTTCACGTGTAAAATTAAACGAACAAGGTGAACGGAAAAACAAAAATCATACCTCCCGGATTTTGTACAACCTTCGTTTTAATATATATCGCGATTTTAAGTTTAAATTTTCTACGGTGATATAATATTATATTTAAATGGATTTTGACGTGTACAATTGAATAAATAGAAAATTTATTATTTATCGAAATGTTTAAAATCTATATATATATTTTTGAAAGTTTATATTGATTATTTTATAAACGTTATATGCACGAGATTTCGTTTAACACATGCGATTACGCTAAGACAAAAGTGAAATTACATTAGAAATTAACATTGTTTTTACGGGTTTTGCGGTTCAAAAATGTATTTTACACGTTCATGCGGTTTTATATAACGGTTCTACAGAGTAAGTGCACATCCGATCGATGTATATAAATGAAAAAAAAAAGAGAAATATATATATCTAGCAAGTTGTCGGCTTTTCACTCGTTATCTGCGATATATATATATATATATATACCGTTTGCCGCTTAGTAGTAAAAGTGTAATTGAAATGCATATTTATATATTGAATGTTTACGTTGTATTGACGATAATTATGATGATAATGATGATGATGATGATGATGATGTGATGCTGAAGAAAACATCGTGGGACGGAAAGATATCGGAATGATTCAGAAAGCGTTAGGAAAAGTGATGGAGATCGTTCGATAAAATGAAAGTGTGCCAAAATAACGGAGTAGTAATATCTCATATATAAGATATACGGGATGCGTGGGTTTCTACGTGATATACAGTTTTCATATATATATATATATATATATATATATATATATATATATATATATATATATATATATATATATATATATTATTAATAATAATGAAAAAAATATATGTACGTAATCATATGTGGTACATCTGAAGAATAATTGAAGTACATAAATTTTGTTATAAAGCCGTATTTTAATTATATATAGTTAGTGTTATGAATGAGGAAGGGATGACTGAATTAATTGGAAATCTGCGTATTCTCGTTACTATGATAACTGTTTCCATATGTAATTATAAAGCTATATTTGAAACTATGAAATGTATACGCCTTATTATAATAGAAGTGATTTTAAGATCGTATTACATTTGTTTGTATATATATATATATATATATATATATATATATATATATATATATATATATATATATATATATATAATATAATTAAATTTCATAAGTTAATTAGTTGTATTATATTTAATGATCTTCTAAATATAAAATCGAGATTTATTTATTAGATTTAAATTATTATATTATAATAAAGTTAATTTTTATATGAATGAATAAAGAATTTTTTTTTCGATATATAGAACATTGAAATATGTTAATAAATAAAAGATGAAATATTTCAAGAAAACTTATGGAATCTTTAAACGGTGTAATAATAAAATATTTGTGTAAATGGTATTCTGTTTAAAAATATCAATTGCGATTTGTTAGAAAATGTCCGAAACACGTTTAGGCGTTTATCTAAACTGGTAGAAAGGAAACATTGGAATTGGGCACAAAAAAAATCTAACTCAGGTAATGGCAAAACTGAGTTCGGTTCACAAATGCTTAACGAAAGAATAAAATGCAAGAAAGAGACGGATATATGATATATATATTTTAGAATTATGAAAAATAAATATTTTTATCTAAAAATTAAATAATAATCGATAGAAAATTTAGATATGCGATTTAATAAAAAATTGCGTTTATTGCTTTAAGAACAATAAAAATGCTAATTCTGACCATTTTCAATATATATAAAAAAAAATATTTACGCTTATGCGCGAATAAAAATTGAAAAATGCGAAATAATATAAATTTATGTTTTATGTTAATTATGCAATTATTATTATTATTAGAAGATGACAGTCTATGAGAAATCTTAGTAGTTAAAAAAATATTTATTTTTTATACATAGAAGAAATATATATATATATATATATATATATATATATATGTGTGTGTGTGTATGTATTGTATGGCAGAATTAATACTTTCAATAATTAAATAACATTAAATATGGACGTAAACTATCTGAAAATATTTTATTTTGTTTTTTATCATAGTAGTTATAATTCGAAAACTTTTTTTGTAATGTAAATGTAAGGTGATCGTAAAATATTTTATTAAATTTGAAATAAACATATTCTATACAATATTATAAATATGAAATATGATGTTCGACCGTTAAAGATTTGTAATATAATAATAAACCAGGTGCGTCACTGCAAGTTAGTGCAAGTAATGCATGTCTCTGCAAGATACAGAAACGATCAGAAAAGTTTTAAATATTCGTTTCAAATCATAGAAAATTCAAAAATCAGTCTAAGAAAATAGACAGAACAATACGCAATTCACAATTTAAGAATTACACGTATTACCTACTTATTCTGAATAGAGCAGCGGTTTTCAACATTTTATATATTTTAATAAATTAATATTTTTTTTTATTAATGTTGTTCTATTAGATTGTACTTATTTTGAATAATATATATTTTGATATGTACCTTCTAAGACTGATGGGCTGAAAAGGATATCCATGATGTTGTACAGGCAAAGTTAAAGGATGATGAGCGTGCGGCGGCGGTAAAGTACTGTAAGGCGGAGGCAACAGCGGATTCGGAACAGTGGTTTGAGCCTGCAGCTGAAGAAGCTGCTGTTGGCTCTGTTGATGTAGTTGCTGTTGTTGTTGCTGTTGCTGCTGTTGTTGTTGTTGTTGTTGTTGTTGTGTATGATGTTGTGTTTGTTGTTGTTGATGGTTGTTTCTGGCCGAAGTCCGGCAAGCGCTCATCACCTCACCATTGACACTCACTGCACTGCACTGTTGGGCACAATCGCCACTGCACGTTTTGTCACCGTCACCGTTTGTCACAATAGCAGCCTGCTGTTGGGCCGTCGCTGGTTGTTGCGCGGCCGCAGGCACTTGTATGCGCATTTCTGTTGCGCACGTCTCCCCATCACGGCCGACGGCCGATGAGTGCCTTTCCCCACCAAATGTGGACAATGTGGCCGACAATGGCGGGGAACCTCGACATTCGTACGGTTGCCACAACAGTGACGATAGTGCTTCGTCGGCATTTCTATGTCGCACCGATACTCTACCATTGCCGATATATTCGTAGCAACTTCTCGATTTCGGCACACGGTTGCCGTACGACGATGCCAAAAGTCTGGGTCCGGTGCCTTCAAGCGGACCCGCCGGCGACGAGTACCGTTTGTTGACAACGGTGTCCCTTTCGATCCTGTCGTCCTGTGCCGATTCGGTTTCGTCATTGCTGTTTTGATTTGTGACGGCTGTGATATTATCGGTCGTGGTGGAAGCGGCCTGATCGAGACCATCGGTCCGCATTGGCCGTAGAACGCTACGTGCCACCGGAGCTCGATGGGATTGCAATATGCGAATACGCTTCTATCATTATCACCTTAAACCGCATTCGATTTCTGAAAGTTTAAAAATAATAATTTTATTATTTCATTTGCACTTGAAAGATATCATCCTTATATTATATAATAAAATGTGAATCCCTTTTTATTATCCACTATATTTGATTAGCGATTCCCCTATTTCTATATACATATATTATATAATGAATGATGTGGTATAATATATAACAAAACATTTTCACCATATTTACCAAATGCATCCATGCGTGAATGCACATAAATATCTTATACAAGTAAGGGCTTAGTATTGCAAATTTTGCTAATACCAATTTATTTTGAAGGTGTAGTATATAATATCGTTGAAGTTTAGGGGATTATTTAGCTGTGAAAAGCTGTACTTAATAAAAGTTCGCTAGAGCAAATGAAATTTTATCCGGTCTATTAAACATTTTTTTTTAGATTATTGATAAATTTTAAAATAAATATTAAATTATTAACAATAATATGATACAACAGTCAAAAGATTTGTTTATGGTAAATATATTTTAAATACATATTTATATGGTAAAAGAAGTAATAAGTATAATATTATTATTTTATTTGTAATTATAATATTTTTTTATGAATAAATATCAGATAGTTTCAAATTCGAGTTACTTACGGTGACGATTTTCTCGATTACAAATTGTGTTAGTTATATATATTCAATCTAGATTAGCTTATAATTATGTTAGTAAGAATTGTATAAGAAAAAAAAAACCAAAATTTAATATTTCTTTAACGAAGATGTATATATAATATGAATTTACGATATATTGAGCATTCTGCAGCAATAATTCCTTTTCAAATTCACAAAATTCGCATGTTTGCATTATTATGCGTGGACTTCATCCCTTCATCCCTTCAGTTATAAAACCGCAAACCCCCTTTTTTATTAAACACAGAAAATAATTACCGAAAGTGAGGAAGTGATGACTCATCTTGATATCGTGTCTGACGACAACGACGGGTTCGAATTAAATTTTAACTCCATTCAATTTAAATCGGCCTCCCCTGTGCGAAATTTTAATCCGATTAAAAGTTAAACGAGCTCCTCCCCCCCCCAAAGACCCCCTTCCCCAACCCTGCCCTTTCGTTCGTCGTAAAACGACGTCGTGTTTATGACATAGACGCTTCATCATCCGACGATCATCGAGGGGTTCATATTTTATATTTCTTATTAAAAATATGTATATTTTTTTTTATTTTGAACATTATCAAAAGATTTTTTTTCAACCGAAAATAATTAGTAATTTTATATATTAATAATATTTTGTAAATATAAACATTTTTTTTTAATTAAAAATATTAAAGTAAATTTAATATTTTTGACATAAAAATAAATATATCAGATTTTATCGAAATGAATTTAAAATTAAAACAAAAGGATAGAAAAATCACTTTAAAAATAAAACAAATGAAATATTTAAAATCGTATGTAAAATGTATATATATATATATATATATATATATATATATATATATATATAATTATGGCGAAGAAAAATATTGTTTGTTGTATTAAAATCGTACAAGCGAAAATTATAGTATTATATATTGCATTTATATTTATCAGAATCGACGAAAATTGAAATATTTTACATGAAATCATATAGTAATAAGTTGAATTTCGGCATGTAAAAGATGTATATTTTGAATTTCAAAGATCATTTAAAATTAAATTGTAAAAATGAAGTGGTATTTGACGAAGAAAAAAATACTACATTTTATATATATACCATATACACATCAATAATACCTCACTTTGCGTCGTGATTACGTTCTAAAAAAAAAACACGACGCAAATTGAATTAAGATTTTCTATAGCAAACCATATAAAGATCGAAGACATGTTCCAGGGTTACGAAAATACTACTTTTTAAAAAAGAAAATTGAACAAAGTAAACATTTAAAAAACAAAAATAATATAAAATTTTATTACATACATTCAAAAAAAAAACGTATTCAATTAAAACGAAATAAATTATTAAATTAATTTATGAAAATTTATTATTCTCTTTAAAAAAAGCACAATACATTACGTAATTGTAACTGAACTGTATTAAAATTGCGTTGATTTTTAGTTAGAAAGGGAATCCCCGAGTTTTGATGGCATGGCTCAATTAGAAACATATTAAATTGAAAGAGTAAATTGATTTTTTTAAAATATATTTTATATTAAAAAAAAAACTGGATTTAACATATAACATATACCATATGACCCCCATAATCAGAAGTTGCAGATTTACATTGAGATATATTAATAATTTATCCGCCCACAAACACATCTGGTTAGTGCGATAAGAATAATCTTCTACGTGTCTATAAACTTTAATGATGAAAATAGGGGAAATTATTTGATTCTTAATAGGATTTTAGAGCACGTTTTAAAATTATTACTTTGATACTTGAAGAAATGATTTTAAAAAAAAATAAAACTATTTATTATATTTAAAGTTAATTTAGATCGAAGTTTTGTTATAAATATGATGGTTCCTTTCGTGTACAGTTTGGAACAGGAAATTAAACGTTCGCTTTCGATTTAGATCAGAACGTTTAGTTTTCAGCGTCTCAAGGATCATTCGAATGGATCGCTTTCGTCTTTTATCGTTAAACGGCGTCTTTGTATGCGCGAATTTCGGAAAGGTTCGCCGTCGCTGCTTAATTTCGCAAGTTGGCAATTTAAGTTGGCCGGTTGAATTGTTCGTTTCCGTATGAAACTTCCTTCCACTTTCGACGGTGAAAATTTCCATTATGACGAAATTTTCCATCGCGAATCCGCGAATATGAAAATTTGTTAAACTTGTGCATTTTCGAATTCGATACCGTCGATTAAACGTTTGAATTTAACTTGTGATTCGTGGCGTTTCTGACTGCTATATAAATTTATATATTGCTTTGTGAAAGTTCAATAAAACGATATATTTCTATTACGTCAAATATTTTTTTAAAAGTGATTTTATTTTAAATTAAAATTAAAAAATAATTTTAATAATGCCATATTGTTTTAATTTTAATGTTATTTTTAATTAGTTCATTAATTCATTGGTGTCATTAAATTATCATAAGAATTTGAAATGAAATAGATCCATATATTTATATGGTAATTTAGTAATAAAATACGTGATTGTGAAACGCATAAAAATATAATATTATCTGTGAAGATAGATAAAAACTGTGTTTTTGAGATATTATTTTTCGAAGAAAAATACAAAACAAACTTTTTTATGATTTTATTTTTTTAAATACACGAAAAATTTGTAAATATTAAAAAAAATATTTTATTACAATTCGATATAAAAATATAGTTATAATATTAATAATGTTTTTAAAATAAATTATTGATAATTAATTATAAGACAATTAAAACGATCATTCGATTATAACAGAATCAGTAGAAATGTACTATAATAAATCTTAGTTCTAAACATATCATTACCAGGGATAGTCAACATATGGTGCATTGCACTATTACGAATAGCGAATACTCTAAAGATAATGGAGAAATGTTCTAGAAAACCTTTTTTTTAGAAGTCTTTCAAAATATTCATCTAAACTAAAAATTTTGTTGGAAATATTATGGCACATAGGAAGCAAAAGGTTAACCACCTCGAATATATATTATTTTTATGTAATCGAAAGGGATAAAATTATGTTTATAGTTTTTTTTTCATATTATATTTTAACAATAGCAATATAATTATATAATTGAATTTCTCACTAGTACATAGTATATAAATGTGCGCAATTTTCAATTATTGACGCATTTCACCCTTATATAATAAAATTTGAACCCTAGTCGTCATTGCACATTCGAAATAGATGGTGCAGTTGGCTTGTCGAAATTACAAATTGAACCCATCGCCTGTAAAATGAAAAAGGGTGGTTCGAATCGTGCATTATTTTTAATATGAATGAAAGATCGTTAATACGTGACATGTTTGATCGACGATTGCACTTTTATTAAATTCATTATATATAGCGAATCGAAAATTTGAATACGTGACGAATTTTGGACGTGTAAAACGTTTCTTTTATATTCGTAATTATAATATATAATATTGTATAAATAGAAAACTGATTTTTGAACGTGTTTTCAAATTTGATTCAGGTGTTTTAAAACGTTGAATATATATATATATATATATATATATATATATATATATATATATATAATAAATGATATACTTTATTATCATAAAAAATCGTCACAGTTTGAGCGCATTCTTTATAGTAGAAATGCGCCTTTCTCTAATGTCTATTGTATATATTAGGAAAAATGATGCGAAAATGAAAATGAATAGAAAGGAAAAACGAAAAAATGATTATACATTTTATATATAATCTTTTCAATGAATTGATTATAAATTTCCATCAACAATTTATTTATTTTTTATACGAAAACAATATATTTAAACATATTTTTCAGACAATATTTTATCAAAAATATTTATTTTTCAATACTTTTAGTCAATTGTAATCAACCTTTAGTGTGTTTTATAATGTTACGATATGAATTTTTAATGTACGTAGTCACATTTCTAAAATATATAATTTTAATACTATTAAAATATAAATTACATATATAAAATATAAAATATTTATAGTAATATATGATTACACATCAAGTCATCTTATATTCGACAAGTTAATGATAAAAATTCATCTAAAACTATACTATAATAAAATATTTTAAAATAGTATTATGTTTTATTTATATTTTAAACAATTTATTCATGTTTTTTTTAATATATATATATATATATATATATATATATATATATATATATATATATATATATATATATATATATATATATATATATATATATATATATATATATATATATAAGACATTGTAACACAAAAGTTCTTCCCGGTAACATTACATTAGAATTTCAATAGTGAGTCAAATTTTTCAAGTTCAAACCAGTATTATCTCATATTTAGCAGACTAAGTATTATAATATAAACTAATTTAAAAAAAAATACTATTATTAATAACGAACATTCAAACTATCAATATATGTAATAAATTATATAATCAAATATAAATATTTTGCATATAAAAAAAATATTATAATTCACGATTATAATTATTCCGGGTATCATTTAAAGAATATATAACATTGGTCATTGTGTTAATGTGTGCAAGATAACTGTTAAATCCTTCTCCTTGTTGGTTAGTCTACAGATGTCGGATACTAGTATTACAACTGCTGTTGCAGTTCAAGCGGCCGGTGCAACGATCCGGTCTCGACGGTCAGGGTTATCGGCTTTTTATTTATTTACTTATTATTATTATTATTTATATATAATTTCGTAATCCGTTAATCGCATCGCGATATTTGACATAATTGATTTTTCATTACTGGTTCATTTTTATTGCGCACAGTCTAATTAGCGGGTATAAATTGACGCGTTCGAACCGTACGAGCTGCAAGTTTCAGGTTCAGTGTCGCAATTTCAATATCGACTATTCATTCACGTTTTTATACGATGCAGAAGTTTATAACATGCGGTACACGTACTGTGAACAATGTGGATTTTTTTTATATATTTATAATATAATACAGTGATACTCAATATGCGACTTGATATTTTATTACGGTTCACCGATTGAAAAATTATATATATATATATATATATATATATATATATATATATATTAATATCTATTTTCATGTCAAAAATTGTAATTTCTATTACTAAACTAAATTTTCGATGTCATAATAGTAAGATCATTCGTTTTAATTAATCGTTCCACTTGTTCGAATAAATTTTAGCACGCTTTCATATCAGAGTAGATTTCGCGAAGAGAAAAAAAATACAATCACGATTCGACTGGAATATATATATATATTTACTTTGTAGTAATTAAATTGTCTAACGTGTTAAATTCATCGCAATTTTAAATTTAACTGAAATTTAAGAAAAAAAAATGTTTGTTTTTTTTTTGTGATTCAATGATAAAAGACCAATCTTACGTATCTGCGAGAATAGTTCATAAATCATTTCAAAGAGGATGAAGTCGGTTTTTCAGTTTTTCTTTTGAGTCTTCACGATTAATAGTTTTTCAGATATCGCTGCGTAAAAAAGTTCACTAAAATTTATATGGTATCCTTTTTATTTATTTCATTTTTTTTTACTATAAATGAGAGCGATGTCATTTTGAGATGGGTTGCTTTCATACAATTATATATAAACTTTATTTTCAGCTATTAAGATAAAAATTAAAAATATAAAATATTTTATTAAAAATCAAAAATTTATATATAAATACTTTGAAAGTTATTTTAATTTTTTCAATATAAAAATTAATTCTAAATATGAGTTAAATAAGTAATATTGAATTTGTCTCAATATTTTATAAATAAATCGATATTTAATATAAATTTACTTAAAATAATTAATTTTATATATGTGATGTATTTTATACGAAATAAATAAATGTAATTTAAATACGCCGTGTAGGAAAAAAAAACATAATAAAACAGTTACATAAAAGGAAACTGTAATTGTATTTAAATTGTCATATGGCGTGATTATACGTACGCAATTTTCACTTTAATCATTCGCTAATCACTATTAAAAGTGATAAAACTTCTGAAAAAAAAAGCTCACATAGAAAATTGTCTCTTCTGAATTTTTCGCATCCATTCCATTAGTCAAATTGTTTCATTGCGAATAAAATATTTTATATATTTGCAATGTATAAAATGTATTTATATGCGTGACCGCGTATTGAACTTAACGTGACGTGCATATATCGGTTAAATTGAAATGAAAAAATTTCCAACTTTTTCCAACAAATTCACGAATGTGGAAAAAAACAATGAAAATAATACGATTTAGAAGAAAAAAAAATGTAAAACGAGCGCGCATATTTAAAATGAAACTCATGAAACCCAGATATTATATTAAGTAAAGCGTTTAAAAGCAAAAAGAGAGAAAGTCGTAGTATTTTTCTTTTTTTAAAAGGTCGACACGATTACGAACAACGTATTTTCTTTCGTGGAACGCATTAAATCTAAGCGAATTTCGAAAAAAATGTGCAATTTTTGGAAAATGTTAAATACACAGTCTTATGATAATGACACGCTTTTTTATTATTATGATCCGCGTTGTTTGTGCGATCGTTTAAAATTAAAAATTGTAATAGAGAGAATGTCACGTTTTTTTTTTATTTATTTTTGAAGTATTCCAGATGATTATGTTTTAATGTTGTCATGCGTTCGACATGACAACTTACAATTGAAAGTTCCGAGAAGTGTTTGGAATATAAATGAAATATGTTATATTAGTCATATGCGGATATATGGTTTGTTTTTATATAAATATTTCTAGCGAAAAATTCTATAATATATTATGTAATACTTGTATTGTGATGAATTAAGAAAAAAATTCAACGATCTTTAAAATACAAAAGATTCAATTTGGTTGTAAAAATATAGTTCTAAGAGTTTTGAGTCAGATATTTTAATGAAAATCTTGAAAATATTTTAAGAATGAAATAATCTATTCTATTATACATAGAAAATTGTTATTAAATAACATAAAAAAATATTTCAATGAATTTGTTCAATTTTATTAATTAATATTATTTATAATATATTATCTAAATAAATTTAATTAGATTATAATTATTACAAAGTGAAGAAAAAAATTGACAATTTTTATAAAATTTGTATGAAGAAATATGAAAATTTTTTCATGAATTCAAAATGTTTTTATATTGATAATATTTAATGTTAAGAAAATATTTTTAATAATTAAATATAATTATTTTATTATAAAAAAAATATTAAATATTAATATAAAAAGAACATTTTGAAATATTTAAAAGCAATATTATTATGAATAATATAATTTGAGTTCTTTTTTAATATCTTAACATTTCAATACAAAAATATACCGTTCATTACAAATATTCATCTAGATTAAAAGAAAAATATTTACATGAAAATAAATATATTTTACAAGAAAAAAAATATCGAAATTTTTCTTTTAACAAATTATTAAGCATATACCATATTTTTTACATTTAATTAAGAATAATATATTATAATAATACTGAATATATTTAATAAAGTATATATATTATATATATTTTTCTATAATATTTAGAGTACTTAAATTTTTTAGTCTTTATAATAAATCGTAAATGAATGAATTGAAAGCTATAAGTAATTTATATCTGTGTAGATACCATATTTCCGAAATAGGTAAAGTGAAAATATAGTGAAAGAAAATTAAGCGAAAAAAAAATATAATGCAGATACTTTAGTCGTATTATATTTGCATGAACATACGACATTTAATAGCGGTTACTTTCTATCATATGAACATTTAGAAATTCACATGCTATTATAAATATATATATATATATATATATATATATATATATATATATATATATATATATATATATATATATAAATAATTATATATGAGATGATTTTGTGATATTATTTTTTTTTCTAATAAAAAAAAACTTGAGGTTTTATAAATTATGGAAAAGATATGAAACATCTTCCGCTTCCGTTCCGCGAAACCGGAACAAGTCCAATGCAAAAGAATATTATCGGATTCATAGAAATGATCGTTAAAAACTCATTTTGACTTGATTTTTTTTTCGAAAAAAAAAATAGTTTTTATTCAATTACATAATATGATAATTAAATATTTATATAGTTTAGTATAAATTGAATCGTCTTTATTAGATAATAAATAAATCATACTTTTTAACACATTTCATATAAATTCCAATCGTTGATTGCAATATTATATTTCAGTATATTTTATTAAAAACAAATATTTTTAAAATGAAAGACGATATCGTTTTTATATAACGATGAAAAGTTTAAAGACGATCGATTTGATCACTCATCGTTATATTTAACAGTGCTATTATTTTACCTGTTATAAAAATTTAACTATTTATATAAAAATATACTAAAAAAAAATGTGATTTTATTTTATTAACGAAACTCAATTATTTTTGTATATAAATAAAATTTTATATATTTTAAATACAATGTGAACATTATTCATAAATATTTTTTTTATTAGAAAAATAATTTTAATGAATAAATTACAATAGATTTATATTTATATATATATATATATATATATATATATATATATATATATATATATATCGATATATCAGCTAAGTGATGTTACGATCTGAATTCACAATAAGATAGTATCTGATCAAAATTTTGAAAGCTTAAAAATTTTTCTAAATTTAATATGATAATCTAAAGTCTATTTATTATAGTTTCAGTGAAAATTTTGCCATACGTGCAGATTTATTACACAAATATACAAGGCTTTATCTATTGTTTGTACCACGTCGACCTGTTAATGAACTTTCTAACGCCGTCGGGCTTTGTCATCGTTGTTACTGTTGTTTACTGAAATTTGTATGCTGATTTTGAATCGTCGTAGACGGGAAGAAGCATTCGCATCATAAATTTAAAACATAAACTTTTTTTTCTTGTTATTATTATGAATGCATTTCGACTGTAAACTCGACTATTAGTCATGTTAGCTGTGAAAAAAAAAAACGTTTCGAACGCTGGTTCGCGTTTGACATGTGCGTTAACTGTGCACGTGAATTGTTTTAATATATTTTTTTTTAACGTATTACACAACTGACTAACTGAATGAATATTTTGTTATAGTTGTTTATAAATTGTACACACTGATGTTGTAAAATATATATATATATATATATATATATATATATATATATATAAATTTTTTAATGATTTTTTTTATGTTAAATACTCTAAAATAATATAGATTTTTTTAGATTTATATTAATTAAATTATTTATATATTATATTTAATTATTAAAAAAAAACTTAAACTTAATATAGAATTTTGGAATACTGTTTTAATTTTTATGGCATCTAATATGTACTTAGTTTTAAAATAATTTTGTTTATCGAAAGTTTCAACATATTACTATAATACTAAATAATAAAAAAAAAAATAAATATGATAAACATGAATAATAAGATAATTTTTATAGCATTGAATAATACAAAATGAATATATAATATAATAATATAAGTAGACCCATGTACAAAATCGAGTACGGTAAAATGTTTGAATATATTATAATACATATTTTGTGTTATAAAAATCATTTATAAATGATTATGACTTTCGGCGTTAACACACACACACTCATATATATATATATATATATATATATATAAATTTTTGATGATTTGACACATCAACCGTGCAATTATTACGTGTGTCATTCATGTCAGATTTTCGTTCAGATAAAACCGTTGCATGTCACATCGTGAATTATCAAGTGTTAACGACGTCGTCGACGACGCCGTTTATTGTCATTCACGATGCACATCCGAGTCCGATATATAAAGTGAGGTCAAAAGTCTCGGGGTCGATCGTTTTAACGACGACAAATTGACCGTACGACGCGTCACAACAAAACGTTAACAATGGTAAAAACGACCGATGATTTATCACCGTTTCTGATGTTCATATCGCTACCGTTATATATTTGTACATATATAAAACGCTTTCTTTTCGATCGTGTGAAAGTATTATGAATTATTATCATCTTTTGTCCGTTCTTTAAAGGATTCAAACGTGATTTGATCGAATCATTCGTATTATGAATGTGTATATTTGCGTTTCGTAAGTGTTAAATGGATACAAGTGCAGTTTTTTTTTTTTTTGAATGAAATAAAATTATTCTAGAATATATGTAGGATTTTCTTATCTCAATTGGTCGTAATGATGCTTCATGTCACGCGTTTAATACATGAGAATAAATAGTTTTATTATTCACTAGATAAATCGTCTTCCCACTAACGTTGTAATGAAGATATCAATTTTAATGAAATTTTATCAAATACTATGTGTCGTTCAAGATGTTTACTCGATCTTTATATACAAAAATACACGTGTTAAAATGTAATTTACTATATATTAATAATGAATAAACTGTGATTAGAGTTGAAGAATTATGGAAGAATGTGAGATAATGATAAGCTTCTAAAATGAGGAAATGTCTCATTTCACACGAAATGAACATATTTAAGATTGTATATGAGAAAATATTAATAAAATTCATATTGATCAACACATATATTATATAATATATAATTTAAAAAGAGAAAAATTGACATTAATCAAAATTTATCATCTATTTTATATATTATATAAATTATGTGACATTTATATTTTAATTATATTTTTTTATGAATAATACGAGAAAACAAAAAGAAACTTTATTATGAGAGTCAGGAAGAAAGACATTATTCAGTACATATAATTGGATTTTAATGTAAAAAAAAAATTGGAAAGAAAAAAAAAGTTTTTCACAAAAATTTATTACTGTCCAACTATTTGCCACTTTCATTCGCGGCGACTTTTCCGTTGTTTTCGTGCGAACTTTTCCTTGGACGGTGCGAATTAATTTACATCGTTTTGTCTTTAATTTTCTACAGAATATGCCGTAAATTAAATCTCACTTAACAAAATTTTTCGACCAAAAAAAAAAAAAAAATAATAATATATAAAATGTGCGGTTAAAGCGACACTTATAACAATAACAGCGGTCATGTGAACGAATATATTTAAAAATACACGGTGTTTATTTTGTCACATTATAGTTACACTTTTGTTTTTTTTTTCTCCTCTAATTATTATTTTCAAGCTATTCAAATTATAATTTCGGCTCTGGTTCACGGTTTTCTACACATATTTTTTTTTTCAGCGCAATTTATGCTAATTACATTCGTACACACGTAATTGACGATAAGCGTAATCCGTTTGGAAGCGTTCGTTAACCGCGATCGTTTATTGCTCAATATTTTAAATAATAATAAAATATCTATACGGAAATTTTCGATAATAACCGATCGAATTGCGACCATAATCCCTTCCGATTTTGACCGGGCAATTATTATCGCAAATCACTATTGAGCGCGTTCCGAAATCTATCAAATTATAGTGACGCTTCAATATCGCAATAATCGATCGATTAATGCTAGTGTTTTTTTTTCTTCTCATTTTTCGATTTTAATTTAACGAACGAAAAAACAAAATGGTCGCAATTACGAAACGAAGCGCAGTATTTCAGATGGCGAGTTGAAATTGAAAAAAAATATATATCGTTATTTGTGCTGTTGAATTATATAATTAAGACATTTCGAAATGTCTAGACTGATATGAAATCATATATCTGCGGACCGATCGTAACAAATTAAATATAATCGGAATTTGAATGTTCATGATGCCACATTTAATTAGCGAAAATATTTTATAATTACGTTAAATTTGTGTTATTATTACGATAACGTCTAATGTAATATTTTTTTTTCGTGTACATAAACGGCATTGAAGCGATTATGAAAATTCTAAAGTGTAAGTTGTACCAAAAAAAAAAAAAAAAAAAAAAACGATCGCAATAATTGTTCTAAATTGCTATAAACAAATAAATATTATTAATTTTCAATATGATTATTTTACGTAAGTAGAATATGAAAGTATAATATGATATAAACCTTGAACTTTATCTATATAAAGTTTTCAACTGCATCTTCATATTGATATTTTAAACATTTTGTTTTGTAAACACGTCTATAGTTTATCAGATTTAAATGAAATAACAGTTGTTTAAATATAAAATATCAATGATATATAATTAATCTACATAAACAGATGGTAATCAAACAACACGAATATAATCTTAATATGGATGGTCGATCGATAAAATTGATTATTTAATATTAAACAAATATATATATTTATTTAATAGTGTTTTGGATGTTTGAATATATATAGAGATATTAAATGCAGTTTGATTTTTTAATAAATAAAATGATTTTTAACAGCCTATTGGAGAAATATTAATCTATTCTATATACACATATATATGTATTATTTTAATATTAAATAATTATTCATTATAATTTGATTTTGTACGATTTATTTGAAATAAATAGTAATGTCAATATTGAAGTTGTTAAAATTGATCTAAATTTAAAATAAGTATATTAGATTATAATATAGTATTATATATTAAACTCTAGTATCTTAAAAATGTAAATATATGGAATATAATCAGTTCGAATTATTTCTAAAAAAAAAAAAATTAGTGAAATTAAGCAAGGGCGGAACGGGAATTTAGCGATATGAGTTAACAAATTCGCATAAATTGAGCGCAAAATGTGTACAACAAGAGGAAGAGATTAATGTCGGCAATAAATTACGAAGTTTTTAGTTGCAGATTGTGATTTGTTTGCGCGATTTTGTCAGACGCTGGGCGGACGACGATGGGCGGCGTGATGGGCGGCGCTAGCGAACGGGAATAAATTAAAAAGTTTAGTTCGGCGGCGACAAGTTAAGTTTTAAAACGGTGCTGTTTGCCAAAACGCAGTCAGTCAAACCCGAGCACGATATTGCATAAAAGTGTTTTTGCGCGAATGTTGCAATGGAAACTGCGCAAAAATAAAAAAAATACTTTCAATTCTCGAATTCAATTACGACGATACGGTGTTAAAACATATATATATATATATATATATTTCAGCCGTAGAAAATGTGTATATTATTTATGAAGATTTTTATATATATGTTTCTTATAGATATGTCAGAAAGTGTGAGTTGCATTGCATTCTTTAATGAAAGATGAAATCGTATAGTAAATCGAAATTGATTATTTTTTTAATATATTAGTTATTAATATTTTTTGAGTTATTACTGTTTTTTTATATATTAAAGTCAATTTAATAATAAAATATTTTGAAATTGATACCTTATTTTTAGTTAGCGTGTGTTTATATAGCACATTTTCACCATTCGATACGTATTATTGTATATACCATACATATATAAGAATCTATATGATACAAGTTGTTGGTAAAATTCGCACTAGATCGCAAAAGGGAGGGAAAATTGCCGAAATTGCCGATAAATAAGTGCTAACGAGCAACCGACTGGGAATTGAATTAACTGATTTCCGCGTAAAACGGGGTAAAAACTCACACCATACAAGTGCGAAATGGAAGGAATCTCACGACCGACCTATCTATAGTTTTTCCTTTCCAGCAAAAACTTACCGCATTTTGACGAAAAAGCGAGAGAGAAGGAACGGCGAAAAGGGAACAAGAAAATTGTAAGCACTTGCAAGAAGTGCGGATGAAAGGAGCAAATCGAAGAAGACCGAAGGCAACAATCCAGAACTGGTGGAAGTCTTGTAATCTCTTAACTGATTGAAACACGGAACGGGAGCCCCCCCCCCCCCCCGTGAAACGGAACTTTTCCTCACTCGGTAATTATCTATTTAACGTTCTGGATAACGAACACTTTTACCGGGAGAATTCCCAACTTTAAGTGTTAATTTGAAAGCTGTACTGCCAAACGCAAGATAGTGAAGTATAAAACTTTCATACAATTCAACCTCATCACTGCCATTTCGATTCCATTTTTCTTAATTTTTCCAATTTTTTATTTATTTTTATTATGTTCTGTATATTTCATAGCTTTTATTGAATATATATATATATATATATATATATATATATATATATATATATATATATATATAAACTAAGGTGATCTATCGTAATCCTTTGAGAAGGACAGCCCTCCTGAATATCTTTCTTTTTGTAAATTTTCATATTTTTAAATCAATCTGACAATTCTTTAAATGAATAAAAGTGTTTTTGTATATCGTTTTTAAAAACTGTAATTTCATTGTGTCCTTCTTTTTAATAAATTATTTTTTTAATTTTTGTCATAATAAAAAGTTATTCACCTTATATAAACATCCATTAACGATGTTATAATTTTATTTTTTATTGTGAATAATGTTTTAAAACGACATCTACATTTAGTTTTGAAATATTTTGAAATGCAATGATTTATAAAATCTTCACACAAATATCAAAAGTTGTTAAAAATGAATCAATATGACGAATTAAAAGAACCTGTTTAATACTTATATATCATTATTAAATTTACTTGTGGTTTAAATAACATTCAAAAGCGAGAAAAAAGCAATTAAAAAAAATATTGAACTTGTAAACAATATATATAGTAATATAAATATTAATTATGGAGAAAATATAATGTGTTATAATTAATAATTGTATAATATTTTTAATAATTTCCGTTACTTGAATGCGTTCGCATAAAATGAAAACAAAATCGCGAACCATACTTTGAGAATATGTCTATAATGAATTTCACCGAGTGAAAAGTCTTTTCATTACTTTAACGTCTCTTCAATATGAGAATTTAATATTTCATATTTTCTTATAAAAGACGAACGTCTGTATTTTATATATAGCGAATGAGAATATTATAAAATTGAAAATTTTACAAAATTTATATTATCATTAATAGAGACGTAATAATAAATACATTCATTTTATATTATATAACATATATATGATTGAAATTTTTTTATACAATATAAAAAATAATTATAACGAAGTTCATTTCATAAAAATTATATTTTACCATCGATCTATTTTTATAATTCTACATGAAATTTAATATTTTATTGTATTAAATATATATTTCATCAACAGTATAATGACTATATGAAAAGTATAGGTAAATAAGAGAATACGTATTGACATATTAGCTATATATTATATACTATATATATATATATATATATATATATATATATATATATATATATATATATATATATATATATATATATATATACAGTTGTGTATAGTAAAAGTGAAGCCATCTGTTTCCATTTATAGTTACTAAAAAATTATGCGTTATTTTTATAGCACAACATTCAACAGATGGCAACATTTATATGTTTATGTGCGCGCATGAACATTTAATGACGAAATTGTGCTCTCACTGATGTATTTTCATTTTTTTTCATATTATATATATATATATATATATATATATATATATATATATATATATATATATATATATATATATATAATATAAAGGATAATTCATATTTCGGCAATAAACCGTACGTTTTTCGTATCGAATGAAAATACGATAAAAAGTCGATATATGTTTCCTTTTATGTTGCATACAGAAAATATTATGTGTTATTAATATATTAAAAAGGGTTATTATACGTTATTAATATCTAGATTAGAATGATGATATCAGATTTTTATATAGAATATGTAATCTTTATTATTTTTAACGAAAGGTGAAACGATGAAAATATTATATTTTTATGTTTTATTTTAAAAATTCTATTCTATATAAGTGTTTATAAAAATATATTGTATTGAAAATTTAACTTTTGTTATTAAATGTTTTTATATAAATAAAAAAAAATATCACATTAATAATATTTATAATTATAGAAATTTATCAATTTTATATGAAATTTTTATTAGTACGGATTATATTATTATTATATAGATTATATAATTGAAACTAATTTTAATTAAAATTTTGTGTTATTTTTTATTTATGTTTATGTTGATTAAAAGATTGTCTTAGTATAAATAAAATGGTAGAAAATTTTTTTTTTATTAAACCCTTACTGAATAATACATCATATATGATCCAAAATATTTTTTATCATTTTCATTACTTTAATTGCATAATGTATCATATATAGATCAATTTTTTTTTTGTTTTTGGTTAAAAAATCATGCGGTATGGAATAAATTATGCTTAATTTTCAACTATCGATAAGTTTTAAGTTTATTAACATAAAACTAAAACTATCCATTCTATAACCAAGTTAATGAATACCTAATATATTAATATATTTACGATATAATAAAGAGTTATAAGAAAAAAATACATGTTTAATTACGTAATAAAATTGATAGAAATTTAAAAATTTCTATATACAAATTTCTTCCTATATAAAATTTCGCCTTGAAAATTAAAAATTATAACTAAGAGCAATTTCGTTTAATTCGATAGTTTTAAAGGATCTTAAAACTATGCGTTCACACAAAGCCATAAGCTTTATAAGGAGCAATTCGGTCTAGTCTGAAGGATTACCACCCGAATGCGCAAAGGACGAGCACCAAAGTGAGGGTTGATTGGGAGGTTCATAAGGGTTTCGGCAAAAGCCACAAGTGACTTCATCAATATTTATTGCGTTTCGATACCGCAGTCGTCTATCTTAATTCTGAGACGACTATCGTGCTCTTTTTTTTTTTTTATTTATTTTCCGCACTAGGGTTGAAAATACTCGAATTTGTCTCGGATCGTATATAAAGAAGACGAAATAAATCCGTGTCTAATGCGAAATCATATAAAAACGTACTGCGAATATGTGATATAATATCGTACGACATTAGTTAAGTATAGTAAAAAAATATAAAGAGGATTTCGTTTTATTATATTATTAACGGAAGCCATATTTGATACTATGACGAATATAAGAACGGATCAAAATGTAAATTCGTATAAAATTATCATTTAACTAATATATATTGAAGTGCAGTGTAATTAGAAAAAATTGGTTAATTAAAATATATACGATAGTGTATATGTATTAGAGAAATGTATAACCGTTTTCGGTTATCAGTAACCGAGAACATTTTCACTGAAAGAGATTAATTAATGCTGGCTCATATTTCCACGAAGTCAATATTTTACATGCTCCTAAATAAACGTTGAATAATTTATTTCATTAATGAAAAATGTACGTTAGACTTTACCATCAATATAAATCGTTATGTTATTGTATTTATTATGTTATATACAAGATCATGCAGTAAAAACAATATAATAAATATCGACGATAAAGAAGCATAAGAAAAATATACTATATATATATAAATATTTTTTTTGGAGAATATAAAATAATTCTCAATGAAAATATATGGTTATATACAGTGGGTTATCGTTTATTGTGTGATTTGAGAATGTATTCGTAAAAGTAAAATCGTGTAAAATAGTGAAACTATTGTGCATAATAAATATCCGTAATGACTTTATTAAAAATGCATTATATTTTATTTACCATAGTTTAAATTTTTTAAAAGACGCTTTAATAAATCTATTTTTTAAAATATAATTAATTATAAAAAGGTACATTTGATATAAAATTAATGATAAATTCAAAATTATGAACGTTATAATATTTCAGAATTATTTTATATGTTACAGATCATTTATATGACTGAAAATATGAGGAATGTCTCCATAATATACACTTGCAATTAAAATAATACGACAAAATATTTTTTTTTATTATATATATTATTGTAGAAAATTAAAAATGAATATTCGTATATAGTTTTTTTTTAGCACGAGGAAAAATTCAGTTCGAAAACTATTTACATTCGTTACGTTTATACGATCATTATAATGCGTCATAAAATAAAATGAAATATTTGATTATTATTAAAGTAAAATTTGATAAAAAAAAATACATATCCAGAGATTGCGGCGCATTGTCAGAAATGGCGAAATTCGCTTACGACGAAAAAGGAAATTTATCATATCCGCTCGAATAGATACGAACGCAAAGGGGGGAAATATGAAATAATTCAATACGGTCATTACAGAGCAACTGTACGGACTTTTTATATCATATATATATATATATATATATATATATATATATATATATATATATATATATATATATATTTGACAAAGGGGATAAAAGGAAAATGCGAAAGAAATTTTTTTTTCTCTCTTTTCGACGTCGAAAAAAAAAATAGAAAAAAAAAGAAAGAAAGGGAGTTGAATAAAAAAAATGTGCATGGAAATTTTCTAGTGTTATATACGGCATAGTCGATCGATTCGCACGAGAAATGTTTACTCAGCTAACAAGCTTTGAAGGTAAAACTTCCACGAAGTGCTTTAAACTCATTTTTCATCTTTGTAAGCAATAGGCAATATCGTTCCGTATGTTAAAGAGGAATGCCTTTGTTGAAAATTTTTACAAAAAAAAAAAAAAAATGACGTAATAATATAAAAAGACGATGCGATCGGGCGTAAAATCAAAATATAGACATTATTCGTTTTTCTGCCGTCTGAACGTTCATGAAAATTTTCACCGACATAAAAGATTAATTACATTATCATGAGCATCGTGTTCGACGATACGGAAAACGGATGAGATTTTCCGGCATAAATACACACGTGCGCACATTTTCCAAACGTCGCGCTATAAATTATAATACATTCGAAATAAAATTTTAATTTTAATTTTTTTTTATAAATCTTCCCATCGACTTTTTTAAACGGTTCATTAAAATAAAAAGCAGAGCGGAGAGTGGAGGGTCGTCGAATGGCGGTTTTTTTTTTCATTCATCCGCCCATCCGCCGCCCACGCCGGTTAGGGAAATATTTTCATATTAAAACGGCACCTGCCCGTCCGAATTCGTAGATTTTTATGATTTTTAAGTATGAAAACGTGGCTTGAATTAATAAAGTGAACGAACAGTTGGCCAACGGTTCCATATTTCACTACAAACGAGTTCGCTTACACTTGCGCCAAATTTAATTTATGACACCTGGTCTTTTAAGTGCCGGAAAATTCTGGCAATATCTTACATATCCTGTAAAATATTTTCCCATTTTATAAAATTTAATTTTATACATATTATTCATTCCGATAATTCAACTTGAAATATATCAATGAGATTGTCTTATATATATTATTTAAATCTAAAATACATATACTTACAGAATTGTATGTTTTATAGAATAGTTTAATGAAAATGTTCTAGAAAATAAACAGTTTCCTTTAAATTAAAAGGTTATATTGAGAAGAAAATTCTCAACAAAATAGAAATGAGAAAATGTGTTTCATCACGATAGCGTTTTTGTTTATTTTCCAAGGTTTATAAGTAAGTTATTCTATAATTTAGTTGAAAAACAATTCAACATGTATCTCATATAGAAACTTTTTATTATAACTTTATAATATATTCCAGGAAGTTTCATTTAATTATTGATATCATGCATACAATTCTGACAAGAATTATATAAATATGAATTTATTTTTGTAAATATATGCCATATTTTATGTAAATATAATATGTTGAAATATTATTTTTGTATAAAAAAATATAGTTCTACAATATATTGTTTGGCAACGTTCAAAATGGTCAATAAAATATGAGGATGAGGTAAACGTTCATCATATAAATATATATTTATACATTTGATTATTTTAAACATATTCAACACTCTGCACTCGAGTGGTGCTATTTGGTCACCACTAAAATTAATAATGAAACTAGATATGCGTCAATGACTATTTATGTTAATATTTAGTAACGAATCCCCATACTCTTTTTGTATAATATTATGAAGTATAAAATGATACCTATTTAAATACATATAAAGTTTCCTTATCTTAAATTAACCTAACCACAAACCTGACTACATTTTCTGTATTTAAACTTTAATTTTTTTTGATTCAAACTTTACGATCTTGCCAGAAGGATTAGTAAAGTAATTTTTAATCCTTATGAACACGGAATGATAAAACAATTGTGTAGATCAGTACACTTTAATATAAGTTTTTTTTATTAAAAATATAAATTACGTCGAGATATATAAAATTTTTATATATTAATTTGTAAAAATAATAATTTTAAGTTAGTAGTAAAAAATTTGACAAAAACGTTGCGAAACGTCTAGAGTGCAAAGGGGTTAATATGAAACATAAAAAAAATCGTAAAACAAATATATAGCAAGAGAGAGAGAGAGAGAGAGAGAGAGAGAGAAATACGGTAGAGATAGAGAGTTAGGCTTATATGTGAAAAACACATGAGAAATATAAAATTTTCAGTTAAAACATGAAAAATCCAATGTCTGATTCAGACGCACGATGCGAAGTAAAAATAGGTCAGATTTGTAGTGGAAGTACTCCTTGGCAGAGACGTTGCCTCGATAGGGAGATGAATGAGTTTCTTGCCCGAGAAGCCTTCGTCGTTCTATCCATTATGTGACGTTTTATCAATATATGGAACATGCGAGACAAAGGCTGATTGATGAAGTCGAGACACGATGTCACCGTTCTTCGCATCTTAACACTTCCGTCGGTGTTGTTATCGCATCTCGACTAGTAAATATATATATATATATATATATATATATATATATATATATATATATATAAATATGTGTGTGTATGTGTATATGTTCCATATATCGAACGAGATGTATGATATTTTGCAATATAAAATTTTCTAGGAAATATATTATATATCAAATTCACGTCACATTTTCATTAAATGTAATATGTACATAAATATAATATAATGGACAATTTTTATTTAAAAATATATGATATTCACATAACTTTTATAATATTATATATATATATATATATATATATATATATATATATATATATATATATATATATATATATATAGTAAAATAAAAATATTTACGATAAATGAGAAACGCTCTATTTTGCATTTTATGAACAAAAAAATACAATGATTTTATTTTTAAAATGAAAAGAATTTATCATGTTTTTTTTTCTTCCTGGAACTCAATATTTTTAATAATAATGAAAATCAACGTTTTTTTTAATGAATAAAAAGTTTTAATTATTAAATATAAAATTTCGTTTAAATAACAAAATTTTGAAATTTTATTTCTATATATGTTATTATCATACTCGTGAAAATTATTGATAAAAAGTCTCTATTGATGAAATGTCTCTAATATTATATATAATATTCTGAGAAAGATGTTTAGTTCAAATTAATTAAATAATTATTTATCTATTTACCAAAAAATAACTATATATATATATATATATATATATATATATATAAACGAGAATCATTTATATAACATATAAGGATAACAATTTATAATATAGATGTCATGATATATTTTATATAAATTCAAAGTTCAAACAAATGAAGTTAAATATATACGTTATTTAAGTATGAAAATCTAAATTGATTACGAAGAGTGATACTTTCAATTTATTCCATAACTTTCACAAAAGTCCAAACATTTCCTTATGACACACACACACACGCACACACACATTTACAAATATATGCGTCACGATTTATGATTAAATTTACTCTTGCGTGGCGTTCTCGTGTTCTCTCCTCGAACATTGCAGATTGCTCAAAGTCAGATTTGTCGCGCGGCCTCCATTCGGTGTGAGAAAATGGGGCCCGCGTTGCCCCAAAGGTCCTATATAAACATTTGCTCGCTTCCAACGTGTCGTCGTGCAACAATTTTTCACTCTCGCTTTCCTTCATTCGTCATCCTTTCCGTGGATTTGAGATTATTTTACGTCCCCCTATACAAGGTGAATGTGTCCTCTTTTCATCGGGGGAGGAGGCGACATGCGTATTTAAAAGGGAAATCGACGATATTTCATCATCGATCTAATCGGCTTCGTTCATTTAAATAATTATACTCAGATATAGTTTTTTTTTAATTATTAAATTAAAGTCAAATAAGAAAAATAAAAATAGTTAAAAAATTCATTGATAATTTTAAAAAATGTATAAATCAAAGGTTGAAAATGTGGCTTTCTAAGTTAACAAGTGCGGCCTTTTAAATATTCTTATATGGTGTAAATTTTTTTTTGGTATTTTATTTAATATATATATTTTAATATAAACGTAGAAATTTGGAATCTTTTGTTGCCTTGTAATGGAGGTCTTTTTTCAATATTTGCTTGGTTAGTTTAAATGTCATAATTTCGACTTTTAATTTACACAATTTTACATATCATAATTTATGTGTTTATTAGTATATTACATTCTCTATTAATGAACTAATACTAAAAAGTAGCCTTAATAAACAAAAAGGCACCATACTCCTAATATAAATTATATAAAAGATATTTATTTAAAAATGTATATAGAGTTCACATTGATTAATTACTGAAGAGATAAATATTTTTTTATTATTTTCTATATAACTAAAAACAATCGATTATATCACAAAAGTTTATTGTTTATATAAAAAAAATGCGGAAATACTCTTATTATTATTCTTTAGTTTTAATAACCGAAATGAAAATTGATCTATAGACTACATTAATAATATTAATATTAAAAGTTCGGTTCAATATATTTATCTCTAATATTGAATATTCTCGATGCGAAAGTATGTATAAATAAGTTTCATCCTTGGAATTGAATAAATATTTTCCTAGTACAGCGTCAAAATTCATTAAGATATATCTCATTGATATATATATATATATATATATATATACTTTATTCATTTTTCGCAAAAATAACCGTTTCATAACATTACTTGTTGAATATATTCGGCCTTTTTCATACATGTTCCGTTTTCTTTTCTTATATACATATTTATTTATATATATGTATTTATGAAACGACCGCACTTATTTTGAACGCTAACAAATCGGAAAGCATTAGGTTCGTCTATCGTTGAAAATGGTTATTTCCTTTGACGCACTAACCGAATGTATTTTCTTCTGGAGGAAGAAAAAAAGGTGTGAGATAATAATATTTTACGAGGCCTAAAACTTTCACGTATCTATATTTATTTTTATGAAAAAAAAAATATTTATATATATATATATATATATATATATATATATATATATATATATATACAGGTACACGTGTGAATGCCGAGCGTTGAATATAAATGAACACCAATTTTCCTGAACTTCAAAACCATCGAGCTTTTATTGTTAACGCTTTTTCACCGAAAGAACAAGAAACGTGTCAATATATTATTTAAAATGAATGACTATAATATATATCATTCCAAATCTTTAATATACTTTTCGATTATATTTCAAAATTATATATTAGTATAGATATAGAAATTATATAAAATATATTTTCATTTTCTATTAAGAATTATTAAAAATTACTTTTTAATAAAAATCAAAATTATTTAATTAAAGAAATATTAAGCGATTCAAAAGCATCGATAAAATCAAATTGACAACGAAATGAATGTATAAAAAAAACGTTATTAAAACATCCAAAAGATAAAACGAGCGTTTCATGAAAAGTATACTATTTTCTTTTTATTATATTAAAAAAAAAGAGTAATATATCAGAGATAAGATATATAGTGAAATCTGATGAAAAATACAGAACATTTTTTTTTATTCGTCTATAGGTATATTTTTTTCAATCGAGTTATAATGGCATTCGCAAAAATATTTTCACGCGATTTTCTGCGTTATTAGATTTTCCGAAGCGGAGACGTACAACGGTGGTCGTTCGCGAAGATCGATAAGCAATTCTTGCGGATGGCATTTTTCTTTTTTTTTTATGCTCATCATAGCTTTTCTTTCGACAACGAACGGTCCGTCCCATTCATAAAGAATTTTCACCGACATCCCCTTCGTATTTTCTAGCAAAAGGCAAAATAAAAAGAGAGCGAGCAAAAAAAAAAGCGAATCGTAAGGATGAAAATCGACAAAGAAAAAAATAGGAAAAACGAACAAGTGACGAGAGGAGAGAATCGTAGTACAAACGATCTTCGGCAACCCTCACACTTCTCACGGTCCAAAAGGCACCGGAATTGATAATGCGTAACGGAAAACTTTCGAGGAAATCTGAAACACTTCGAGTGTGAACCGGCGAATTCCACGGGAACCGCATTCGGGGGTGAAAAGTTTCTTGCGTTGCGGGAAAAACCGACCTCCTCACCCGCATCCGGGAAAATGGGATGAGAATGCGCGAACCGTGTTCAATTAATGCAACAATACGAGCGTGGAATCAGTTTGTGGAAATTGGAAAATCGAGAAAAAAAAACTCTTGCTCCACTTCGAATAGAAATTTATGTATAAGTATAAAATAGAACGAATAAGAGATTTTTCCGAGAGAAACGTCGAAAACGATTCGTTGTTATTGCTGCATAGAATTGTAGAGTTGACCGACGATGCGAAAAAGAATCAAAATTAAATTTAAAAAACATACAAATTTATATAAAAGCGTATCTAGACATGATATATAACTTATAATTTATATTTATAATATAAATATGTTATTATTAATCAAAGAAAATACGATTTTCATATAATATAATCATAATATAGAATCGCCGTTCTGCGTTTGTTTATTATAAATACTACATTATTTTTCATTTAAAGAATGTTTTCTCATTTTCCAGGAAGAATTTTAATACGCACATAAATAAACATACATTCACACATATAATATAAATATATCGTCGTTCGAATTACAAGATCGCGAAAACACATTTTACGATTCTCATATTTCATATATATATAATATATGATAATCAACATATATTCAAATGTAAAATACGAACGTTTTAATTTTGATAAATTGCCCCGATATTACCGCCGTAGTGTAAACGGGCAATTTTCTTTATATAATACACCCTTAATTTATATCGTCGTATGCAAAATGAAAATTTACGAAATCACTTTATTTTGACACCGTTAAATAGAAACAAATTTAATTTAAACGATATTCAGAATGAAATTTATGCCATCGAATGTTATTCCAAAATATGCGAATTGTATGAATTACATTAAAAATAAAAAGCGTTTTGATCCATTTGAATGGTTAAATAAACAAACGACGAAGCCTTCTATGCGTTGAAACGTTTTCGACGTATTTTTTTTTTCAGTTTAAAAGTTTGACTTTTGAAGAATGAAAGCCTTGAAATGTGCACGGTTATAAAAAAAATGTATATAAATGTAATGTGAACTGTCGTAAAAATATTTATTAAGTACGTTGAAAATATCAACTCTCGTTAAAATATGACCTAGTAAGTATATTTAAAACAAAAAGAAACATCGTTTTATAAATAAATTTACAGATCTTTTTTTTTTAACTTGAAAAATCCTTGATATATCTTTTAATATAGTCGAGTCATTAATTTTATGTCACATTTATAGATATAAATAATAATTTGAATTATATTACGGAAATCAAACTTTTGATTTACTATTATAAATAGGAAAATGAATAAAAATTCTATCATTAAACTTTTAAGTGCCTATAAAAATATTATTTATGACATTCGTTAAAATGGATGTATATATATATTTTTTTTTTCTTTGAATCATAAAAATATATGATTTTATTTTATGTAGATTAAAATTGTTTTAAGATATTGAATGGATGATATCAAAATATTTTTATTATTTTTTTATTAATAGCATTATTGTAGTACATTCCAAGTTTAAATAGCATGCAATCCTTATTATTGAAGATGGAAAATTGAACTATAATGCGTATATATATATATATATATATATATATATATATATATATATATATATATATATATATATATGTATATATGTACGATAAATAACTTATTTTAGAATATTGTATTGTATGAAAGTTGGATGTTGGCGGTTGTGTTCGTTCTCTTGGGCAACGTTGACAAATTGACGACGTAAGTCAAGACCAAGTTGTTTGATAAATCTGAAGTGGTTTTGCAAATTTAACCCTGCCATTTTAAGCGACTGAGCTTTACAACTGCCGTCTAGCTATTTGTCTGCAAGACATTAAGTTTTCATGTTGAATGACACGGATTATAAATAGAAATTAGTATACAATGTGCGTTAAAAATCACAAATATCATGTGTTATGTTATTTTGATTTAATTAAAAATGATAATTGTTTTCGTTGTAGTTTAAAACGTTTAGAAATCTTATATATAATAGTGAATAATTTTGATTGATGAAATGTAAAATTCATATATGAAAACATAGATTTCACAATAGTTATAATGAATCGATATAGATAACGATTTCAATTTTGACGAATTATATAATATTATAAGATGGCGATGAACTCTTTGTATAAATTAGATTTGACATAATGCGATAACGTTAATCTACCCCCAACGGGTCTATTTCGACTAAGAAATGTTTGGGGTTTATTACTCGTAGACACACCCCAAAGACTTCAATGCACAAACCAATCTGTCTTTAATCCCATTAAGGGGAGGCCAAGCCTCAGAACCAATTTATGATTAGGTTTTAGATATGACGTAGTAGAAAAAAAAATGAAAATCAATATCATAGTTTTCGACGAAATGAAAAGGTACATTGAAAGAATATTTCATTTCTCTTATAAAATTATATTGATATGTCTAAAAATTGGATGATGTTAAATATTATAAACACTTTTTATATAGTATAATTATAGAATAACAAGTGGATCTGTATACGGTCACCATAATTTTATATGAATTTTTTTTTAGATAATTTTGGAAGGAAAAGTTCAATAGGAAGAGGTCAAAACTCGTGGATTAAAGATCTTATTGAGGAGACGACTTGAAGAAGAAGAAGAAGAATAGGTCAGCTGTCAAAATTGAAGCAAATCAAAACAAAATTGGATCGCAAATACTGAAATATTTTTCATGAAAAAAATATAGTGATAAATTGCACACAGACATGGAAAGGATGTGTATTTTGTGTTTTAAAGATTATTTAATATTTAATTATAACAATAAGGTAACACACGAATGTGACATTAACCGCGCACGACGCTATAATTATATATATATATGTATTATATGATATGGAAATGATTTAATTGGACGTGAAAAATTAAACACTTAATTAGTTGATTCTAGATTTTGATAAAAAAAAATAAATAAAAATAAACGGTAATTAATTACGTTTAATGTATATATACATATATAATATATATATATATACAGACAATCGTATATGAAATAAAAAGAAAAAAAATATAAATAAATGAGAAAATTGGTATCGTGAATCAAAGGGACGTCTTAACCGATACTCGTATTAAGGGTTCGGCATGCCTTTGGTCCCGGATAATGCGTCATTATTGAGTGAATTTTCGACATCAATGAAATCGGTAATGCGCGCAAGTCATCGGCCCGGATTTAACGATTCTCATTAGACACGGTGAAAAAGGTTATTGCGAAATTTAGCGGAAAATTTGTTTGAGCAAAGAGAGAAAATTGTGTAAGGAGAAAATTCCCTCCTTTTTTTGTTTTTTTTTTAAATGGTCGACCGGTCGGTCTCGCACCAGCGACGAAAAGGTTATTTCGCACAAAACAAAGCCGACGATCCAATGTACATAATTTATTTACATCGTTTCTCCTCTCACTTTGCTTCCCTTGTGTTTTTCTTTTGTGTTGTTGTTGATGTATTTTATTTTTCGTACATTTTTTTTCCGTTATATTTTTTATTCGTCTGCTGTTTTGTAAGCGTGCTCCAATTTTTTTTTTGTTGCCGTGATCAATGAATTCATTGGAATATTACAAATATTTCATAATTCATTATTTTATTTTTTTAACGTATTATTTATTGTTATTTACACTATATATATATATATATATATATATATATATTTTTGATATACTAGAATAGTACAATATTTAATGTAATATTTTAATTGTAATGAATCTTTCAAAATATATACATAACATTTTTCTCAACTAATAGTCTAGGAAAAATTAATAAAAAAAAAAATTAAATTAATATCATAATCCAATAATCATAGTATTCTAATTTACGGTGTAAAATATTTTTGCTTGTAGTCTATTTTTCAGTTATTTTACTTCATGGAGGCTACACAAAAGAAAAATATGTTAAATACATAAATAAAAAGTCGTTTAGATATTTAAATTTAGATTAGTCGATTATAAAAAAAAACTATGGTTGTAAATTTATACGTTTAAAATACAGAAAAATTACCCTACACCAAAACTTATTGGCTCCTGAGGGCATATGCTGTCTTAAGGCCACACGTATCCTATTTATGTTCTAATATATATATATATATATATAGTTTTGTTTTAGAATCATAATTTTTAACAGTTAAATATCAATATTTAAAAGTAGATTTTTTCAAATTAATGATGATTTTATATAAAAATATATATAATAAAAAAAATAAATAAAATCTATAAGCGTGTATAATGTTTTGTGTAAAATTGCGATTCATTAAAAATAGCGTTTGTGCGGTGTAAATTTATTAACCGGAAACAAGGGCGTACAAATTTTGTCGTCGTCAATGTAAGATGTTGAAGCTCGACAGTCACGATTAGTGCGGCAAAGCCTCATTTATATACCCAACAAGAAAAGTTTGCTTGATTGGACCCAGCGAAAACATAACGTCGAACAGCGAACGTGTAAAGCATTTGAATATGCTCGGCCTTCGTCTGAGTGCTAAACACGTTCAAAATGTCAAAATCAATTAGGCTGTGTCGCACTCGCTGCAATTATTTCTCTGTAGTAATAAAAAAAAATTAAAAAAAATGTAAATTACGCGGTTAATTAACCGAGACACGTTAAGAATATGTATACAGTGATCCCTCACTTATCGCGGATGTTACGTTCGGAACAATCCGCGATAAGTGAAAATCCGCAAAACAGAAACACTATATTCATTTTAATATTATATATTATTTTAGTAGTTGTATCTAATTTTAGATCTTTTATACACTGCCTATATTTTTATGTACGTATACTGTAACTGTTTCATGTAAACACTATAAATATTAGTTTAGATAATATGTAGTCTAAAAATTTTAATATGTCTAATTAATCGAAAAATTGGCGATACAGCGAATCCGCGATAAATGAACCGCAAAATATCAAGCGATTACTGTACACAAAGAAGATGGTTATTTTTGTGTACGTTGTTCTCGTGACCTCAACGTGTAAAGATTACATTATCTATTATAAAATAAACTCATTTTATAATATGAATGCTCATAAAAATTCTTCAAAAAATGTCGCGATAAATGAACCGCGAAATAGCAAGAAATTACTGTAAATGAAAAGGGTGGTTTGATTGTATATATGAGACCTCAACATGTAAAGGTTATGTTATCTAATATAAAATACACGTTTCATTCTAAATATTATTAAATAAATAAAATGATGCACATATATTCATTTCAACGATCAAAAACATCTCTTTTGAAGTCTAACGATACACAATTAAGCTTCAAACGAAAGCTTTTTTTTTTTTTTTTTTGTTTTGTTGTTGTTCAATATAATTATATTTATATAATAATGTGATGCAAATATATAGATGTGAATTGTATAAATTATACAGCGAACGATTTGTGTGAAGTATGAAAGACTCGTGGGGCAATTGAAGGTGAAATCTCTCCGCTTCGGGACCGAACCCTTAACTCAATACGTCTCTCAATGGCCCCTTTTATTTAGGGCCCGCCTTTGGAAAACGCTTTTCTTGGCAATCGAGTGATTTATTTTTCCTATGACCGCGTACTAGAGGTTCGGAGCACCTGGGTCATTAATCAAATACCTCATGTGTCGACCGACCGCCACAAATTTATTTGATCGTGCCAATGCGCAATATATTTCTATTTTTTTTCACCCTTAAAATAATTCATGTGTGTGTGTGTATATATAGGTGTCGATATAGTGTCAAAGTTTGATAAATGAATAATTGTGTCAAAATATGTTACGCATTAATTTCTATATATTTGGCATGATTTTTTTATTATATTACGAAATATTAAATGTATCATATAAATATTTATATATTATAAAAGTTTATTAAAATATAAAATTAAGATATTGCTCAATTTTAATAATTATTTCTTAAAATGAACGGAAAAAAATTCACGTAATTTTCTTTTTTTTTAATTATTCGTTATTATTTAACAGCAAATTGAAAATAAAAAATAATCACAAATGCGCATATTTTTTTTATATTCATAGATTAAAAATATGAGACTTGCTCTTGGTAGCCTTTTTTAATTAATTTGTCAAAAAGCTTCAACGATATAAAATCAACAAAATTATTAAAACATAAAGTGTGATTAAAATTTAAATTAATTTTTAGTGTTTAAGTAAATTGAATGAATATATAAATATAAAAGTATAAAAAATAATAATTAAATAAAATTTATTTGAATTTGTAATATTGTTTTACTTAAATCCCGATTTGCTATTTAAAAGTATTTTATATATTTTGTAAAATAATATCACATATTTTTTGTATAATATAATGATGTTAAATAGATATTTTTTTTTTTGTATAGTACATACTGAAAATCGTAAAAAAATATATGAATGAACTGTGCAGAGCAATAAAATGCCATTTGTTCAGCACAACAAAAGGGGAACATTTCACGCGTTTGTATTAAACAATTGCACACCTTCAGCCGGCGGTTTGCTGAAAGGGTCGTCCAACTTTCAGACCGAAAAAGTCGCAGACGCGCGTCCAGCTTTCAGCTTTTCAACTACGCGAAAGTCGTAAATCAACCGGAATGACTTACGAGTCCGAAACGCCAAATTAACAGAGATACTAGTCGGGATTTTCCGCGAAATTTTCCGACCGAACACGTTTCCGCCGCCGCCCCTCCCCATTCTTCTTTCGGCACCCTCGACACGGTTTTCAGTTTTCTTTTTTTTTTTTATGTATTTATTGTAAACATTTTACGATCGCCGCCAACGAATCGCACAAAAGAAACCGAATTCTTATGACGTTTGTAAAATATGGCTACGTATCAACAGCGTTAAATGTATTAAAATTTATATATAACATACATGTGAGAGTATTATAAAATATTATTAAATTAAATATATATTATATATATATAAAATTTATATAATTATTGAACGATTTTCAATTTAATATTACGTGTAAATTTAATTTTTATTTTATATTCATATGCTAAAATAATTTACTAACAATAACACATTAATATTAGAAATATTAATTGTTATTATTTGATCGTATATAAAAAAATCCAATACTTTAGATTATGATAAAACAATTTTTTCTTCATTTTATACATATATAAAAAAGATTTTCAGTAATTTCATAAATTGATAATTAAATATTTATTATACAAAATATATATTTTTTGTAATTGAAATAAAATAAGTTTTTTTGCGAATATATTGCCTATGTATTTATGGAAAATAAAACAAATTCGATCTGTTAAAAAGCTATTTTCATATATGTATATAAAGTGAAGGCTCGTTTTTACCATTTTCATTCAGAAAAATGTCGACTGTAAATAAAATCAGATGTCGGCTGCCCTTTCTCGGTTCGGTGTCTTTCTGTATTTTATTTTATTTTTTATTTTATTTTTTTTTTACTTTCCTCCTTTTCCAAAGAAGAGAAGGAAAAATGAATTTCGAGATGAAATGTGTCAGGAGGGAAAAAACAGGACGTTTGTCAATCTGATATCAAATAGAAAAGTGGAAGCATCAGATGAAAACACCAACGCAGAGAAAACGCTATCCATAAAATAGATGGTGAGTGATAAACGAATGGCTGTAATAAGCAAAATAATATTGTTCTCATCTTTTAAAATGCTTTTAAGTTAAGTGTATTATTTTTTTTTATAATATTTACTTTAATAATATTTTGCGATCGTTCATTTTTAATAATCATAAAATTCTAAATTTTAATATTTTTCTTCGTTTATGAGTCATAAATATAATATCATTTTTCATTTCCATTAATGAAAAATATTCATATTTGAATAATTATATAAATGTTTATTAAAAATTTTTCATATATAACTATATAATTTAAGAATGAAATAATATTTAATATTTTTATTTCATATATAAGAGAGTTATTATATAAATTTCTATTACACTTTATTTATAAAAAAATAAATAAAAATATTTAGGTATAAAAAAAAGGTTGAAAGGAGTAAAAAAAAAACTGATTTACGCAGCAAACACAATGTGAAAATGTTTAGAATAGGGTTCAAATTATTTTCGGGTATACGTCGATGTGTTTTTCGACGGCGAATATTTACCCCGATTTATAAGGGCCATACGAAGGGTTTACCAGAGCAAAAAACAACACGCTCGAAGGCTTTCACGGCGCACAACTGGCAAATGTCTGGGCAAAAAGGGGCCACAAAAGCCCTCGCGAGGATCCCGTTATTGACAGGGGATTGACGCATTTGTCCGACAGGAAATGAGAGGGCAATCGCAGAGTGCTTCAAGATACGAAATTTTCACGATATAAAAGCGATATAAAGCATGGAAAAATCCAGAGAAAATTAAACAACGACTATATCTTTTATTTATTTACAAACAATAATATTAAATATCAGAGATAATATTGATTTTGTTTTATTATTATGAAAATGATACAAGTCGTATATATTTTTTTGTTTTGGAATATTTAATAATCTTAATGAAATAATTCAATATTTATTAATTATTTATATTATTATGAGTTTTGAGATTTTTAAAATGTAAATTGATTTTTCTTTAATTTTTATATCAATCACGTCAATACATTTCAAATATGATTCAATTGACCGTTTTATCTTGTATCATTAAAATTTCATTGCTTATAAAATTGCTGAAAAACTGTGATTCCAAAATAATTTTCAGCATATGATTCATGCTGAGAATTGTTTACTCACTTATTTTTCCTTTTCCTCATTTATTTTACTTTTTATGTAACATCTTTTAATATACAATTTAATTGCAATCGCGTTTTATGTCAATTTATACATTTGAAATTTTATTATTGATTACAGCATTGGTTAAAAAATGTCATTTTGAAAAATTACTTTCTGTATAGTTTTTTTCATACTATAAAAATAAATTCATATATGCATTTATAAAATATAATAAAATTAAATAGTAGTTAATTTTAATATAATAACAGGACCGCAACGGGGGTTTGAAAACCCCCAAGGGTTTCAAAACGATTCCAAAAATTTACGAGCGACGTTATTTAATAAATATCGCAATTTATTCGTAAAAGTTTAATAATTTATTTATTCTAGCCGTACGTAATTTATACGAAATATAAACATATCAAAATCTGTTATGATAAATTTAACATAATTATAAAACGAACGAAAATAATTATACACAATTCTTTAATGATTCATCGATATACGAAATGTATAATTAAATAATATTATATAATAGTAAAATATAAATTTTAAATTAAAAAAAACACGAAGATTATTTAATAGAGTTTTAGTGCTCTTAATATAAATTGCATATAAAAGAATCGATTTCATATTTTTATTGAAAATTGAAGTGTTCACAATATAAGCGAATACGTTGGGAAAAAATATCGCATGCAATACGTTTCATATTCAACATTTTAAGCAATATATGAGAAATTTAGGTCGACATATTTCAGTTACATTTATGATACACATACAGATATATGAATTTACGTAGAAAACAGGCCAAATCGGTGGGCGCGGGGGAGGGGGAGAATCAGGGGGATGGTCGCACTATCGAAAAATGCAATTTTTCACCGAGTACCTGCAGTTTTCCTTTGCCATGGGAAAATCTCCGCCAACAGAGCAATAACGCTAAAACGATTTCACCGTTTCGTTTCATACGAAATTTCCAGATAGAGAAATAAAGTGTGACTTCTCGTACGAAACGAATCACATTTCATGAAATTCCCAGTTCACAATATATATTTATATATATACAATGATATACGTATATAAATTTATTATATAAAAATCGATAAATTTTTATTTTATCACATATTATTAATTAACATTAGACTGTTTGTAAACGTCATATATGAATTATATAATATATGTATAATATACAAAAAATGATTCACAAATAATTATCACGAGCTGTCGACTCATATGAAAATATTATTAATTATCGAAAAATTTTGAATTAATTTGATTCAAAAAAAAAAACGTTCATACGATACATTAAAAATTGTGTTTTAGAAGTTTTTCATGCATTTTCACGACCCACATTCAAGATTCGTATAAAACTGCTGAAATTAAAAAAAAATATTTCAACATTTAAATTATACATTTGACATATATTCAATTAATTTCATAACAATTTCTTTTTATTTATCTTTTAATCGATTTTACGACTAAGTCTTATAAAAAAAAGATTTCATAAATGACGATCATCAGCAATCGACTCGAACATAAAGATAATTTATTCTCAAGTTGTTGAAAATTTTAATGTAAGTACTTTGAAATATAATAATGATAGCGATATAATCGTTATGAAATTTTAATAAACAAAAATAAAAAAGTTTGAACTAAGGTTTACGATGTGTTATATTTTACATCGAAAAATACGTACTCGCATCCGACACCAATATAATGAACCATCATATATTGTAACGGTGAATATTATTCAAGGGTTTTTCTTTTTATTATTTATATATCTGGTTCTAAGTTACATACGTGCGCGTTTTTCATGAAAAATTACAAAATTTTCCGGGATTCAGGTCCGAACATGATGAATCGTTAAGTTTTGGCCCGCAATACAAAATTGTGAGAGTGTTTTTGTTCTTGTCTCTCATTTAACCGACAACAGTTTTTGACTAGTGGGGTAATTTATCATTTTATATACGTTAGCTTTCGCATTATTTATGTAAGGATTTATACGTGAAACGTGACTAATAAAATATTGTGAACTATTAATATTCCAAAATAAAATTATTGTTACTATACATCAATGTTATTGCGGATTATTCGAATGCTGAATTTCGTAATAAATTTTACACTATGAACATTACAAAAAAAAAAAAAACAATATTATCATTTTATAAAGCTAATATATTAATAAAATATAATTTTATAAATTGAATCATTTTAGATTTTTATTTATTACGAATTTATTCTGAAAGCATACACTGAAAATTTAATTAAATAAAAGTTATGTAATAATTGTAAATAGATAAATCAAATTTTATACTCATATAACAACAGAAAGACCACTAGAATGTCTAATCGAAAATTTGATCGCTGAAACAATGGAAAATCGTAATTGAATTCCAAAGGTTTAGGTCAAAACGAAAATTAATGTCCAAAATAATGTTACGTTGAAAACCCAAAATCCTCTTTCATGTGTATGTAATATTTTATTATAAATTAAAAATGTCTATTTTAATTAAATATATTCATTCCGATAAATGATCTGAAACATCAATTTTTGTAAATATATATACCATATATGTCAATCAGTGGTTGAAATATTTGAAAATCACCGATTATCGAAAAGGGATTAAATCGTTAAATGAATTCATCTCATTAATTACGATAATCGCCCTACCCTTATAAGTATTAATCATTGTCGACACATCCACGTTAGATCTTTCAATAACAATCATGATAAAATTAAGGAAAATAAACTGTTTTTTTTTAATCCGGTTTAAGGTTTAATCCATATTTATACGGTTAACGGTTTAATATGTTGAGCTGATTATTTATAAATTACTTAAAAATATATATAATAATTTTAAAATATATACATTTAAAAATTATATAGAGTGTATTTAATATAGAAAATTATATCATGTTTTATATAATTGTTTGTTTCAACAGTTTGTTAGACTAAAGTCGACCTGAATATTAAAATTTTGATGTCGAGTTTATGTTATAAATATATTATAATAATAAAAAATTTTAGAATTTTTACGTAATTTATATTAATATAGAATATAAAAGTTTTTTTTCTTCATATAAGTGCATTCATTCATTCAGTTCATTTGGTTCTTGACCTCTTTATCATTAGTCTCTACTCCTTCCTATCTATTTATATTTTTTTCAATTCAAAATATCCAATAGTCTAGTATTTTCTATATATTTCTCAATCTTTAAATTTCTTTAAATATTTGTATATTTTTTATACTCATCCTTTAAATATGTGAATACGATATTTAGAGCTTTATTTAATTTACATTTTTCCTTCATAAATATCTAGTTTATATTTAGAATAAATAATGAGATATATTCGTCTTCGTAATATTATATATCAGTATGTTCATTAAAAATACGAGTCAAAAAAAATTAGTATTATACGAGTTTTAGCGACAATGAAAAACGTAATAGTCCAATCTTCTCACATTTCGCTCGACACGACATGTCATCCGCATTCTCGACATTACAACGTACATATAATAAGTACACACACACACACACACACATATATATATATATATATATATACATTATTAAATACGAGCACTTGTGCGTTGTTTGCACAGTGAGCTGAGAGACTCGGTGAAGTGTTGCCTTAGCTGTTGTTGGATTTGCGGTCGTTTTCTCAGCTTTATTTTCCAAGTTTATATTTGACGTAGACGTTTCGCGCCGAACGTCTGAAAGACTCGTCAGTTGGCTTTTGAGGATTTCTTGAAAATTTTTTTTTTCGTACATTTTTGTCACGAGAACCGCAATATTTCACGAGAGCCGCATAACCCGTATAAATATATAATGCGCACGTGTCGACGGAAGCATTCGCTCGTGTCGTTTGTTAACCGTGAAAAGCTCTTTATGAGTTTCGATACGATTCTATCGAAGATATATTATATATATATATATGTCCGATAACCAATTTTGTCTATCGTCCACACTTACATTTTATTAAATGTAACCGTAAAACAACGACGAAGTAGAAAAAAAAATATATAACATACCCATGACTTGTTTTACGTTCGAAATTGTCCGTAATAGAAATAAAATTGTATTATATTTTATTCATACTAGCCGAGGGTGCATGTTGCGCGAAAAGTTGGTTTTAAAACTTTTATATACGAGTAATATAAAATTTTAAAACAATTGAATTTTCATGAGCATAAACTGCGAGAGAAAATTTATTTCGTTACTTTATAGAGTTTTCCATTATTTTTTTTTCTTATATACTTTCACTATTATTATATCTATTTTTTTTTAAATAAAAACTAAAAAATAACGTTTATAAAATGTTATAAATGTGTAAATGTTAAAATGACACGATCTAATAAACTATAATATATAGAAATAAATATATTTAATAAATTAAAATAATTTTAAATTTTGACTAATTTATATATGTAAATATTGTGCGAATTAGTTGATATAGTAAAGTATCAATGTCTAGAGAGTTGTAACGTCTTCATTTTCGGGAAAATTCGTTGAAATTAAGATTTGTATATGGTCGCGACGGAGTTGAAAGTATATTAAGACGTAAAACTTGGGGCACCAACCCTCCAAGAATGTGGGGTCTCCTTTGCAATCTTCGACGAGGGTGTCGAGGTGGTTAAATTTGGCGTGAAGAAGACCAACGGGGACTGAAATATCCATTAACGTTCATTACGAAATCAGCTCGCGACGAAGGTCCCGAGACGATAATGACCATAAAAAATATCTTCGATGGGGTGCCACGCCATCGAAAACACCCCAATATAATACTGGTGAACTTTTTTTTTTTTATTATTTGTGATGTCGTTCCCGGATAACAGACTGACGATGTACTCTTAATGTGCAAACACATTATAATACATATGCAGTATGAGATATTGTCGTGCCATAAACATTAATATAGATTAGGGTTGATTTTTATTTTCCGGATTTGTGGGGGAGATGAATAATTTTATTGTAATTCTATTATGGCGGATTTTAATAGTGAATTGTACTATTAAAACGTTATCTTAATGTGTTTTAACGTTACCGCAAAACGATTTTGGTTCACGTGTATGATTATTATTCTATACGCGTTGTAGATTTTCATATTATAAACTTAATATTCATTTTCAATTTATATTATAATTATATAAATAAATTTTATTAATTAACGTGAACTGATTTAATGTGGTAAAATATTGATTTTTTTTTCGTTAAGTATACGATAAAGCGTTACGGATTTTCGAGATATTTGAGAAACTCATGCACGTCATCTGCGAAAACGTTGCCAGGGGTTCTCAAGGAGGGGAACGGGGACGCGTCTAACGGTCTCGTTTTATTATTTTTCATTTTATCGCGTCGTAAAACGTTGGCAGATTCTCTCGGATAGCAAAGACTTTAGTGAATGCGTACATGCAACGGAATAGAAAATATTCATTGTTCACGACGTTGAACAAAAAAAATAAAATAAATAAATAATAAAATAAAATACATTATCGTTATTCGTATTTAGCGATATTTTCGTTGTATATTTTTCGTATTAAATTGGATTTTTGTACGTTATGCAAGTTCACAATGTATAAATTTAGATGTGTGATAGAGATATTTGTTTACGAAGAGCAAACGTTACATCTTGATAAGCCGCGGTGGTTTTACATTAGACGAATAAGGTAAACGTGCATTTACCGAGTTTATAAGGGTGGAAAATGTGCAAATTAAGGTATTATATCGCATTATGTAAAATATGAGCATCTCACACAACGGAGCCATTATAAATGTTGATCAACGGTACGTAATTCGAATGTAGGATTTTGCGCTCGAATAATGTTTATAGATGGTGTACGAAAGATATACGATACTTGTTTCCATTGCGCTTTATTACGTTCATCGATAATATAAATATTATTCGGCGGTTGTGTTCAATGTAAATCATCTTTGTTATCGTCTTAATATAGATCAAATTTAAAAATGATGTTGAATATGTATGAACGATATTTATTACATAATGAAAAATTATAATTTTCAATGTTAATGGATTTTTTAGAGTTCGTTTTTATGAGTTCGCGAATGAGAAAAATATAATATTATGTTTTATATACATATAAGGTGAACCATTAGGGTTCTTGACGTATGTAAGTCTCGCATTCTTCCTTATCCAAATCGGGTTTTTCACCCATAAAACGTTTTTCTGCGGAAAATTGAACCGACTCCGGTTGGTTCTGATGAATTATTTATGGGGCAGGTTCGCCAGGTCGTCCCAAGATGCCGTCCATCATCAGCACACCCCATTCTACCCTCGTGGAAGTTACTCCACGACCCCCCATTCTGATGATAAGGTGCCTTCCCAAGAGCGAACCGCTTCGGGATCGTTATGGTAATGACCATGGAAATCCGACGTTATATGGACGAAACGTCAGAATGGAAAGTAAAAAAAAAAATGAAAAAAAAATGGAAAAATAGAGAAACAAGTTTCGAAACTATAACGATTCGAATGAGAAAACATTCATAAAATGTGTGTATGTTTGCGCATATCTAATATATTTCAATTTTATCGTTTTATTACCATTGTTTTAGATATGTTTTCTGGATGAAAATATTATTAATATACAGTTCAATGAACTTTATTTCATATAAATTATTTGATCATAAATATATTCTGATAATATTTATTATATAATAAACCTTTATCTATTTTAGATTTTTGAAACTTCTTTTTTTGTTATTCATATATGATATACTTAGAATCTATCCATAGAGTTAAAAATATTAATATTATATTTAAAATAATCAAATTATTATAATTTAAAAATTAAGTACTTATTCAAATCAAATATTGATAAGGAAAATAATATAAAAATAAAGTCTGTTGATCATTTAATAATTTTCAATATTAAATTAATATTGAAAAAAATATGATCTACTATGAGCGATGAAATTTTTGAAAAGCTTTTAAAGCTTTATAATAACAGCACAATTGAAAGTTCATTAGATTTTTCCGAAACGAAAAACTTCAACGTTACAACGCTAAACAATATATATATACACATATATATATATATATATATATATATATATATATATATATATATATATATATATATATATATATATATTCTGCGATTTAAATCGACTAAAACACAGATTATAAAAAAACTACGTAATGCTCGATTCATATAACGTGAATGGAAATTAAATGCGCTTTTTTTTTCATTCCCTTTCCCCGCTTCGGGAGCGTCGTAATAATAATGCGTCGGAAAAATAACGACGGAGAGCCAGAAAAAAAGAGCGACGTCGAGATTCTAAACGATCGTCAGGAAGCTTTCAACAGTTAATCATTTCTAAAACATTTATATTCAGATTTCGTTCTCGCATAAAGGCCATTATTTGTTCGGACGAATTACAATTCCAGGATGCCCTTTCTCTAAAAACTTCCTTTTTTCGCATCGCAGTATGAAGGCTAGAAGGGAGGGGGGGGTTTTATCATTATTTTTATTCCTTTTTTTTTATACGTTCACGGTTTATGTTTCCGTATGAAATATAATAATGCGATCTAAGCTACGACGCACATATCATCGAAATTATCGTATTTTCCGCGCCGTACTCCGGACTCTGTAACGGGAAAAGTTTATTTGTTTATCAATTTTCAGAGTAATTTAGTAATGACACTCCGATGAACGTGTGTATGTGTATAAGCACCCGAATGTGTGTGTGTGTGTGTGTATAAGCACCCGAAAGTTTACGGTTTAATTTAACCGTACTGAATAACTGTATTTAACTTTTATCAGTTTAACTAGGAATCATTTGTAAATATTTGTTTTCTATAGAGTTTCGAATTTCTATGTAAATAAGGAAAAGTTTTGATTTTAAATTGATTTTAACTTTAATTATTAAACATATTAATTGAATCTAGATTATTTGATAATAATATCGTTTAATCGTATTACAGTGTTTATAAAATAGATACACAAGTAAACGGCGTAGTTCTTTTAAAGTTTTTAAAGCTTTAAAATAAATTAAAAATTAGTATTAAATTTTATTTGTAATTTACAATTGAACGTAATATAAATATTTATTTACAAATAATATTAATATCAATATAAATAACAGAAAATTGTGTCGATAATTTTTAACAAGTAATTGAAGTAGAAACACGACAATCATACCTTTAAAAAGTTGAAATATACAATGAATTCTAAATATTTAAATATATGATATACTATAAAAGGAAAAAAATTGAGATATTATTGTAAAAATAGAGAGATACACGATTTCGTTTTTAGTCTATGTTTGCAATAATACTTCTATACTATTTTAACGGAACGTGCTCGCATCACCGGAAAAGTGGTTTACATTTCAATGAAAACGCCCACCCTCGGTTAAGAATCACTGGCTCAGAATAAGATTTGGGATTCGGAAACGCATTATACGAAGAGTATTTGTTTACGTATGAGAAGCAAAAAAAAAAAAGAAAAGAAAAAAATAGAATTTCAAGAGCGCGTGCGTTGTCCGTCGTAGACGAGATTATGCCGACTGTTTTCCACGTAGGAAAATTCGTCCTACAATATATATAGGAAAAACATGGAAAACAACTCTATATGTATATATATATATATCGATTTTTTTATATTTCAATTTTCTAACGATTTTTTTGTGTCGATTTAACGTTCGCGGCGCAATAAATTCTTGGTTGCAATTTCGTCGATAGCAAAAGCGGTGAAGCCGATATAAATCGTTCGACGAACCGTAGAGGGTTAAATTCGTCGAAACCGCAACCAGTAACAACAACAACAACAACAAAAACAACTACGAAACTAACAATAATATTATAGAAGGTGTTTATATATATATATATATATATATATATATATACATACTATGTATACATATATATATTTTGAAAGTGGAAAAGCGTGCATTTCGCAGCCGACATAACAAAACTGGAAAATCTCGACAAAAAATAAATTGATATTTTGGTCCGTTGTGGATGTTGCCTGAGGGTGACTTCAGGTCTCCCAACCCTCGTTTTCTACGTGGAATCGAGAGCATGCAAATAGATTTTTTTTTTTTTTTTTTTGAGGTTACACACTGTCTAGAGGGTTTGTCAAAATGCTATGGCACTCAAACCGCGAATGCATTCGTACAAAATAGAATTAATTTACTTTATCGCTACTGAATTTCGAGAGAAATTTCAAATTTGTAGAAAGTTTAATATAAACTCACAGATTTGTGAAATATTTTAATTTAAAATATTTGCGAAAGAAATAATATTAAAAATTTAAACTGAAGATGATAAAATGATTCATTTTAAAAACGCAAACCGTGTCGTAATAACCGTTATTAAAACTTTCATAAAGTTGAGTCATTAGATATACATCAAACTTTTGGATATTACGTATTAACTAATGATAAACTTTTTCCAATAATAATTATATTAAAAAAAATATTTTTTTATTTTAAATTATTTTTATAATATTTTTTTAAAATCAATATTGTGATTGAAAATAGTACTATTTTTTATTCTCAGAAAAAGTTAACAATTAAATATTTAAACTCAATAACATTGTATGAATTGAGATATTATATTTAAAATCAATATTTATTTATTCATTAAAAAATATTTGTATTTTTCATATATGTGTTATATAATTATAACAATTTTCACTATTATACAATAATATATATATATATATATATTTTTAAATAATTAATAAAATTTATATAATATAAATTTTTAACTTTGACAACATAATCACAATTTAACATTTTAATAAAGCAGAGTAGAAGAATAAAATTCGCCAAGATTTATCATCGCCTCTTTTTAATTTCATTAACAACCCCCATCCCCTCAGAAACTTTTTTTTTCATACTCGAGTTTAACGCTCGAAAAAATATCATTTATAAAAGTAGAAGAAAAAAGAAAAAATAAGTAAATAAATAATAAACACGTACACGGCAATAAATCAAAAGCGCTGAAACATTAATATTAAAAAAGAAAACGTTTACAAAAAAAAAACACGGAAAATAAATTAATATGAACGAATGTTAAGAACCGAATTTCGGACCGCATAAATATGTCGCGTTTAATTATTCGCTTGTGTAAATAATTTTAACTAGCAATGTTAAATTTCGCATATGTATATTATTTATTTGACTTTCAATATATATATATATATATATATATATATATATATATATATATATATATATATACATTATAATAATAATTGCACCCTAGTTTATAACTTGAAGCAATTATGCTAAATCATTTCGGGTTAATTAATGTTTAATTACTTATATATTAACAGTACGGTATATATCGATTGAAACATATATGGGTTTTACATAAGTTATTTTAACGTGTTTTAATTATTTATTAAAATATTCAAAAACTAAAAATTTTAAATAAATTATACTTTTGTGATTCTAATTTTTATTTCATTAAATTTTTCGTATTATATTTCATCCATTGAATACTATTATATAGTTGTTTAAAATATAATATGTTTTGTAAAAAAATATTAAATATATAGACATATAATAAAGTTTTAGATACTATAACAAATTTTTCACTTTATATATCATATATATATAAAATGTTGTGCGCCGCCGCCGTCAGAGTCACACTCAAGTGCTACCTTATTTTTATAATTCAATATTAAATGATATATACAACTCAAAATATATATCATTAACATGTACTCGATCAATTTATTATGTTTTTATATAAAATATTTCAGCATTTAGGATCCAATTTTACTTCGATTTAGACAGCTGGCTTCAAAATATACCATATTTTTCGCCTGTACGATTTTAAAAACAACAAAACGAAACTTTTCGTCACAACAATTTTATATATTTCTTAAATAAAATGTTCAAATTAATTTGGATTTATTATTTTTCATTTATTTCAAAAATGTGAAAAATGATGTATTATATTGTAAAAATCTATGAATTAACAATATTTAATTTAACTAAAAAAATAATAATAATATTTAATTTACATATAAAGGTGTATTTTAGATTATAAGAAGTAACAATAAGTAAATTTCAGAAATCATGGTATTTTACACGTCCCACGGGTGGACGAGCATCGGTATATGTGGGTTTTGGACCGCAGTAATGTGTGTAGATTATTTGACAGCGGCACTGTAGACATCCGACGCGGGGGTGAGGGGGATGCGGGATTCCCACGAGGGTGCTACGCCCCCATTTGCTCCGCACTATATATACCACGGTCAAGTCACTCCACAACAACTGGATTTACAATCCCTATTGCCCTACTGTGCATCCAATGAAAAAACGTATTTTTTTCTCCAAACACACACACACACACACACAAATATATGTATATATATATATATATATATATATATATATATATATATATACATTTTTTTGTATTATTTTCCCGTAGTGGCGTTCTAAAATTCGCTGCAGTGCGCCGGCATTGGTGCTTTAGGAGGCTTTCGAAACATTTAGAAACTTACTTCAGGAAGCTTTCCTGTTTCCGTTAGGCTTCTCATATATTATATATCTATATATAATACATACATGTATTAAATATATATATATATATATATATATATATATATATATATATAAAGTGAGCTTATTCCCTATTTTATTTTTTTATGTATTAAATTGAAAAGTTTCTTTCGATATATATATATATATATATATATATATATATATATATATATGGATTTTGTTCGAGAACATTTTTCTGAAAATTGTTTTTTCTTTTACAGTAAATATCATAATAAATAAGTAATGTAATACGAAATGTACGTGATCATAGTTGAATTTAAAAATCTACGTTATATATATTTGTAAAAGTTAACATATTTATATGATATTGAAACAAAATTTAATATTATGCAATATCGTTAAATAAGTTTTATTCGAATGAAAATATCGTTTATAATACAAATATCAACAGATTTTGAAAATATTTTCTTTATTTTAATTTTCGTTCATTGTTCTTATCATAAAACCATATTTTAATTATAAATATGTATATAAGTAATATTCAGAACAAAGAAAAATTAAATATATTAATTAAAAGTGTATAAAATATATATAAGTTGTTTAAAAGTCACAAAATATTTTAAAATTTAATTAACCAGATAAATAACTAAATGATTTTTTTAATAATTAAAAAAGTAACCGATATTTTAAACTGTTTCGCAATTTTAGTCAACCCTAAATTTTTAGTAGTATTTTAAATAATAAAAAAAATATTTTTAAAAATTTAATTTTAATATTATAATTACAATATAAATAAATGATCTGCGATATTAATATTATAAAAATCAGCTTGTCAAAATACCCATTGAAAATCATTCGTTTAAAATGATTTTTCGCCTTTTGCAGAACGAGACAAACCGACAAATAAGAGAACGTAATAAAAGTATTAAAAAAAAACGAAAGAAACACTAAAATACATATAAACACACAAAGAAAAAACGGGATTTATTGTATAATACTTTTTTTTTTCGAGAGTGTCTTTCGTAAGAATTTTCGCGAAGAAAATAAGCCGACGTCGATCAATCAAGCGGAGAATTTTCCTTTGATAAAATTTTATTTTTGCGCGGCGGTCTTTGCGCTTCGTTCCGGCGAAAAATTTAAATTTTCGACGTTCGCCGTCTCGTTTCGTTTTCGGTAAAGGGACGGTGGAAATTTCGAATGAAAAGAAGTGGAAAAGCTCGACTAAATAGTATACGTGTATTTATCGTTGAAAAGCACTAGTATACCGCGTCGCGGACAACAACGGGAGAAAGTGAAATAGAACGACGCCGGGGTAGGGAAGGGGGGTGAAAAAAGGGAGACTTTCGGGGCCAGTATTCCCCGAGGCATATCCGGGAAAAAGCAAAATGTTTCGAAGGCTATTATTTTATTTTATTTTCCCATCGCCGTATCCGGAAAATTCTCAAAAGTGAAACGTATAAACACGTTTGCTGCGTGAATATATGTATATGAGACGTTCAGAAATCAACAGTTATAAATGAATAAAACATCATTTTATATTATAATATGAGAATTAAAAATATGTATAAATATATCGTAAAAATAAAACGACTATAGTAATATAAAATCCTTTTTTTTTAGTTATGTAATACTATTGTATTTTAAAATATGATGTGATCAGGTTGTAAATTTTATATTAAATTAGAAATGGAGAATGATTCTATTCTTAAGGCTACTTTCTAGCAAAGATCTATCATAGAAGAAAATATTTAAATGTATTAACTAAAAGAAACTTCCTTCGTAAAATAACGGATGACCGCAAACTTCAACATTTGTGTCAAAATATATACATTTCATATATAAAAAAAACTGCTCTTGATAACTCATAAAACCACATCCAATCTATATTAAACCATCCCTACTATTTTTTTCATAATTAAATAATATGTTGTAAAATATTTGCGGTCACTTTAATCTACATTTTGTTAAAAAAAATGATATATAATTAATTTAAACAAGTTTTATATTGTAAAGAATAAATTAAAATTAATCATTATAAAAAACTGCATCATATTGAATACAAATATATATTTTTTTTTAAATAAAAATATCACTTGTATCGATCGTCTTTAAAACATCTTCATATTATACATAATATATATACATGCGAGTTCTATCAGTTTTTCCAAGCGAAGCCAAGGGCTGTTTGCGACTCGATTTTTGACGAATTTTCTCCGATTTTATTTTCATATTCGTTCACCTTTGTTTGTCGCGGTATTGGTTTTTCCGCTTTGAGTACCCGCCGCACAAAAAGGGACACACGGAAAAGTTGCGCGTTCTAATGCAAACCACCCCCAACGAAAAAGGGTAGGAAAAGCCACCCGTCGACGCCGAAATGCCTTATTTATCTTACTTTTGACCCATAAAATAAACGACGTAACTTCGAACGCATTCGAACGAATATTTTTCAGAAAAAAAATAATTAATTAATATCACAGAGTAATATTAAAAAATATATATGTATTAAAACAGTATGCATATATATTATAAATATAAGGTGATCAATCGTCATCAATTTTTGGTTTGATATATGTTGAAAGTTTTAAGATTAAATATCCGTTTCAATTACATTTCCTTTTTCAACATTCGATTTTCCATCTCGTTCTCTTTTTCACTGTTGAAAAAGTTGGTCACGTTAATAAATAAAATATGCATTTTGTGTTCAAGTAGCTTAAAACAATTTCAGATTGCATATTGTGGTAAATTCCAACAATAAAACATTGTGAAAATGCGGTAAAAACAATAGTATATAGTAACAGTTACGTCTGTATTTTAACTGCGAAGCTTACAAAAGGAAAATTGTAAAATAATACAGTTTTAAGTGCACTCTGTATTCCAGCTGGTACCGTTTTATTCGATTCCGAAAGAAAATAACAGTTAAAAATACTAAGTGGAAATTTACAGTTCGAATCCTTCTTTAGTATTGAATATTTTTTTTTGAATACTGTTTTCACTGTGAATATTTATTTTTTGTGCGAATAAAATTAATTTTCAAATCATTTTTTTTTTTGGAACAGACAAAATTTTAGAAGAAGAAAAGAGAGGAACAGACAAAATTTTATAAACGATATATTGTAGGATATTATTATACATTGTGTATTTAACATAGGAAGAAGTTATGATCGTCGTTATACGAGTCGTAACAGTATAACGATACGAAAGTTTGAAACGTTCAAAGCGAACACGAGCGTCGTAATCCGAAAGAAAAGCGTTTTCACTCGAAATCGGTTTTCCTTTAACAATGCATTCGAATAGGTAGTACAAGAGATGGCATATTTGTACGAGAAACAAGTTTAAAGTTTCGAATTGTAACGAAACTTGACGAACATTCCGTTAAAATTCGAACGAATACCAAACTGAAAACTTGAACGGATAAAACGGAAGGGCGATTTAAAAAAAATGTATGATTAAACTATTGGAAGTATGTAAACGAATGTAAATTTATGTTTTATTATTATGTAACTGTATTTTTTGTATATTTTTTTATCTACATATAAGATAAATTTATTTAAAAATTGAACCAGATATTATTTCTTTAATATTCTATTATTTGATTGTGAGATCGAGAAATATATATGAAAAAAAATAGAAGATTTCAGAATATTTTTTCAGGTGCTGAAAATTAGTAATGAAGAAATCTTCAGTTGCATATAGGAAAAAATATGTTAGTATACAAAAAATATATTTTTAATGCATCATTTCATTTTGGAAAAAAGATCTACGAAAAACATAAAGATTCATGGATGAAGATATAGAAATATTTTATATCTTATAATTTAATTACATTTTAGTGAAAACTTATCTACAGAGTTGATTCTTATAAAAAATACTCCTGTCCTTGTCTCACTAATATAGTCTTCTGTGATATAATTATGATATTAATTTAATTATTTTAAAATATATATCTTAAAATTACCAGTTTTTTTATATAATAGTAAAACTACTTTATACATGTTAAAAAGAACATACCTGCACTTTAAATCTGGCCGTATCTGGATCGCTGAAAACTATTCGCAGAACGACGAAAGCTATCCGGATTACATTTTCTGAAAATCGAAATAAAAACAAATCGAATACGCTTTTAAACAACTTAGAAATTGAACAAGGATGAAGAATAGGAGAAAGTTGAGATGAATGAAAAAAAAAGTTATATATATAAAAAAAGAAAGAACGATCACGTGAAACATGTTTCCAATTAAAGTTTACCAGTTTGGTAATTAAGCTTTTTTCGATTAAAAAACAAAAAATGAAAACACGACGATGAAGTTAAAACCGCACCGAAGAACGGAGGCTTTCGTCGTCGATCGTTCGAAAGATTGCCATATTTCAAAAGCGTTCCGTTTTGCCCGAAAGCTTTTAAGCTCCGCTCTTAAATTTGTTTCGTTAAGTCTAAATGGAGATTTTCATTTGCATATAAATTTTCAATTAAAATTAACGACACTTTCGACGCTCAATGCGCCGTGAAAATTTAAACGTTTTCACTCGTCCACGAAACACGCTCCGTTTTTCCACCGGATTGGGGTTTTTGCGGATTTATCGCGGGTTTTTCCTTTCCGTTCGGATATTAAAATTATCGATTTGAAAATTTAAAATTCGCGCGAATTTTGAAATGTGACAAAATCAGACGCGCTCATTTGTTATGTCGTCAAATCTCGTTGATTTATAATGTAATTCTATTTTACAATGTTATTTCGTGTATATCGTATAAAAATATAATCGTTATTTAATATATTTTTAAAAATATTTTATTTGAAGATAGAAAAACACTGCTTCATAGTATTTTTGCTATATTAAATTCTATGATTTTTTATGATGCTAATATTTTTATAATTTTATTACATCATAATATACCATAAAATATATTTAGTAGTAATAAAAAGTTAATAAATTATAAAAAACGACAGATTAATATATATATATACCATATATATATTATATATAATATATTGTTTCACTAAAAAATATTCATAACTGAATTATATATTTTAATATGAACTTCTAGTTTGTTGAATTCTTAATGATTCATTCGATTTATTTCAATTTTCTTACTTTTGAATACGAAAACGTTCACTTTATTTTTATAAATTTAACATGGAAAATGATATTTCACCCTTTGTAGTCGAATGTAAATGGAGTATCTAATTATTTTTCATCATCTGAATATTCAAATGTGTCAACAACTTGAAAAGTCGAATGAAATTAAAATCGTTATTCAAATGTCGAAAATCGTTTTCGCTTAATAGAAACATTACCGATATTGAATTCGTAATTAAATACATAAAAATAATTAAATGTTTAATTTATTTTCGTAATACTATTGATTTATTTTTTTTACAGAGTTGAGTCATGAGCTCACATCTAATTTTCAGGCTCATTTTTCATGTAATATATATTATTTCAGAGCTCAATTTTAAAAATTAAGAATTTACTGGTTCATTTTTGAAGATTAATTTCTAAGAAGTTTCATCTCGTAGATGATTCAATTAAAAAAAAAAATATATAAAATTGCACCAATTTAACGCCTTAACGTTTCGTTGCGGCGATTTTCATCAAATTCTTACGGACAGCAACATTCGTCGGCGAAACGTTTGCGTTTCTTAATGACATTTCAGCATTTCAGGGTGGTTGAATGTCGAATCCTCCCCTTCGTCGCACTTAGCATAAATAATCGTCGGAAAATTTCGTCCCGGCACACTGGCACTGGAAAAACCACGGCACGAAAGCGGGATGGAAAATAGGGTGAGAGGGTGAAAAAGGGGCAACAGGAGACTTATAAACCAGATTGGGGTTGCGGATTTAATTTGTAAATGAATTAATCCTCGGTCCGTGTGCAACGAAATGGGCAGAAAGGAGCGAAATGTGGAGTCCGGGGGTTGTGGACGGTGTGATCGTTAAGAAACCGAACTAATCATGAGTATAAAATTCAATATATTTAATTAATTTTAATATTTAATCTCTTCAATTTATAAGAAAAATATATGTACAAGTCGTACTAATATAATCATGAGCTAAACCGGATTTAACCATTTACATTCGATAAATGCTGTTTGATCGACACTAGAATTAATACAAAATCAATGATTATTAATATTAATTTCTTTGTAACGAATTCTCATTTTTTTTTGTTTTATATTAAATGTAAAATGATACCCTTTTAAATAGAGATAAAATTTTTTGATATTAAATTAGTTTGGAATCACGTACAATAAATAGGATTGCATTTTCAGTATTGAAACTTTTTTTTGGTTTAAACTTGACAAAAGGATTACTAAAATTAAAATTCGTAATAATTCCATAGATCAATGTATCTTAATATATTGATCTATGGAATTTTTTTAAAACGATTTCTGAAATGGTAACATAAACTACTTCTTTTTAGGTTTTTAGATATTTTTTCAATAAATTTATATATTCTATATAAAACCACTAAGCATCAGAAATATATAAAAAATTTAAAATGAACTTCATACATTTATTTGAATGTGCAATAATTTTATATTAGGAGTAAAAAAACGACTAAAGGGTTAATTTATAGTTTAGAAACTACTTGGTGTTAATAATTAAAAAAATGTATTATAAAATAATGAATAAATAAAAAATACTTCAATTTAATTTATCTATATTATTTTATGTGATTAATATATATGGTATACATAGAAATAGTACTCATATTAAAATAAAAATTTAACATCATAAAACAAATAAATATTGTTTTCAAATTGAAAATATATTTAGATGAAATAGTTTAAAAATAACACATAATATAATTTAATAATATTTTTATTACTTTGATGCTCTATAAAGAAAATAGTATAAAATGTCTAACGAAATATTAAATTTGAACTTTGACAATAAAAAAATTAAATTTATACAATTTAAATTTTAGACAATATTAACACAGTATTAATATATAGTTTACACTTCATAATATATTTATCTAAATTATATAAAATTATCTATATATATATATATATCAATAATCATTTTATAGTCGAATACCGTTAATTTAACACGACGTAAAATCCGGTATTTTAACAGTCGTACCCTATTTTTTTCGTTTCGTTTTCGAGATTCGCACTCGGGATTTTGGTTTTTTTTCTATATATATATATATATTTAGAAATGGGGGGGTTTTTTGGCGAATTTCCCGTTTAGCTCGGTTCCCGCAGGGGCGCCGAACGGAACACGAGAGTTTGTAAAGTATGAAGATGGATGGCGACAACGCCTCGCTTGTTTTTGCAAGTGGAAAGATTTATATAAACATGCTCTGCTAGTAATGTTATGCCGTTTCTTTTTATTTTTATTATTATTTTTTTTTTTGTTACGGTTTAGCAGTTTTGAATCTTCATCTATATGTTGTTCATTGTCGGCGAACGGGGCACCGAATCGAATTTATACGCGAATTTCGGACGACGACTTTTGTCGAGTGAACTTCTGAATGCCACTCTCATTCCAGAAATTTCGTTTATAATAGTTGTATTTATTTTAGCCTAGTTTCTTGCGGTGAAAATTGTAAAATAATATTTATAATATATTATATATAAGTCTAACAAAATATATAATAGAATGTTGTCCCATTATACATTTTATATTATGGATATACTTTTTTTTTTAAAAGTATAGTCATCAAAAATAATAAATATTGTCACTTTTTATATATTTTTTTAAGTGGACATATTGAAAAAGATATATAATATATAGATATGCATATATGAAGTGACGTGTCTCAAAAAATGTTTAAGAATTTTGAATGATTTCTGAGACTTTCTCAATGAAATTAAAATACTATTAATTTGCTTGTTTTATTGTTCTAAATTCATATTTTTTTAATATTTTATATTATAATATGTCTTATAGAAGAAAAAAATAAAAAAATAATATATATATATATATATATATATATATATATATATATATATATGTATATATATATATATATATATAATGTAGTGGAATTCTGATAGACATTGGTGCAGAAATATATTAAATAAATAATTCAAAGCGATCGAAGACATAAAAATAAAATGTGAACATATTTTTATCTAAACACAATGGAACATTTTAAAGTAGCGTACACATATTTTCTAAAGCACTTTCGTAAATTCGAAATAAATCTTAAAAATACATTAAATCGCAACACACGTACACTGTATAAAAATAACACACTTCAAACCGAAACACAATCGGATGATAGTAAATTGTTCACATTCGAATAGAACAAAATCTACTATCCGCAGATATTTGATCCGTGTAAACTTCAAAAAAAAAAAGTATAAAAAATTCTATAGAAACATGAGAGATTTTCCGAAAGTGAAAAAAACACGTATTCTACGATTGATTTCATATATAAAAACCCAAAGGACGACGACAAGATAGAAAATCGAATCAAACGTGTTACTTTCGACAATTTCAGACGTCTCAACGCTATAAAGAAATATCGATTTTGAAAGTGAAAATTTATAGCACGCTCAGGACTGATAAAAAGATCGAATTTCAGTTAAAAAATTACTAGTATATATCTAATCAAATATAAAAATTGAAAAAATATTTCATTATATAATATTAAATAGTTTGACTTAATGAATCTTAATATTGTATATAAAATATTTTATATATAATATTACAATATAATTTATATATAATAAAAAAAATAGATTCACATTCCATATTTTCAGCAAATTCGAGTCGAGTTTTATCAGTATTATTCATATTTCAACCGTCGCAGTTCCATATTCGCGTACGGGCAAGTATTAGGATTGTGTATGAAAAAGTTTATTTATTCGACTGAAAAATGGTATTACTCCCCATTTTGGGTACACCTGTCGCATGTACCACCATAATTGTGTGATTTATCAGTCGTCTGGTGTAGTATAAAAAGGGGCGGTAAATACCGTTACCACCGGAAGCGGACTATAAAGGGGATGAGAGTTGCGTTTTTATTATATATATATATATATATATATATATATATATATATATATATATATATATATATATATGTTCAAAATATGAGTTTTCGCGTATAGGATTTTGTACGACTCGGTGTGCCGCGGCATTATTTTTCAATTAGTTCAGGCGCGCGCCTGAAAAACCGTTAGTTATTCTCGCTACGCCGTTGGCCTTTCAGCAAATTACCGAATAATTTTAATGCACTGAACATTATATTTTCAGAGTCGTGATTTTATTTCGTTTCGGAAACGCGCGCGAGCGACTAACAATAGGAGATGAAAAATAATAATGAAAAAAAAAACGATTTTTTTTTCATTCGCACACTGCTTACTAACGATCGTAAACGGACTGTATAAATGTTTATGATGTATATATTATATTATATATAAATATACTTATTATATATTTTACTAGTGGATCGTCCAGTTTGCTAATTCATACGCGGGTCCACCCTATGTATTAGTTCATTAGATGTATACACGTTTTTATTATATATTTAATTTATTAAAAATATAAATTAATGAAATTATTTAATACAATTCAATGTAAAAAATAATAATTTAATATTTTTGGCATATAAATAAATATGATAAATTTTTACAAAATAATTTTAAATAAAATATATAAAAAAATTCACTTTAAAATAAATCAAATGCAAAATAATAAATTATAATTAATTGAAATGATGATGATAGAAAAAAATATATTAAATTTATTGTTTTGATGCGTAAAAGTTGTAAAGGCGAAAAATATGGTATATCGCATTTATAGCTGTCAAAATCGAATGAAATCGAAATAATATTGGATCGTAAATGCTGAAATATTTTACATGAAATCATATAGTTATAAGTTGAACTTCAGCATGGCAAGGATCTATATTTTCAGTTGTAAAGATCGTTTAAAATTAAAATGGCGAAAATAAAGTACCATTTCCAAAAAAAATGCTTCACTTTCACTTTCCATCGGTTCTAGCATTATATATATATATATATATATATATATATATATATATATATATATGATTTTTCAGTTTGTTTAGAAACGTACATAAAAAATATACCATGTCAATATGTAAGAGCTGATTAAAAAGTAACAACATCAAAAACGTTTCAAACGTATTTTCATCTCGTAAAAGATGCATGCAAAAGGCGAAAAAGACGAATCGTATATATATATATATATATATATATATATATATATATATATATATATATATATATATATATATATATATATATATATATATATATATATAAGGATCTTTCAATCTAGTTGGTATTCGAGAGACGTTTGATTTACTTCGATACTAACGCCGCGGTATGCTTTGAATAAATTTTGAACATCTCAAAAGGGCCGTAAGATACAGGTTCCGGTTTTGTGGTGTGAGGGGGTCGTCTTTCGATTCCCTTTTAAAGATTTAAAGTCCACGTGTGTGACCTATACGTGGTCAGAACGCGGGTGGTGCCCCTAAAGCCTCCGGAGAACTGTCACGTGGCAAGTTGCCCTTTTGCGGGCATCGTTAAAAGGTAAACAGACCTTCGTCCTTTCTGCCACGTACAAAACCTGACTCTAATGCCTGCGGACCCCCACACAATTACATCGCTGATGACCTTTCACGATTATTTTTCAACGTGTATTTTCGGGGAAAATGCGAAATTTCATTGTAAAATTTTGATTATACGATTTTTTTGAATGCGGTACGATTAGTATTATTTTTTTTTTTTGTTCTACATAATAAATATTTTCGTGTATTCTTTATGAAGTTGTATAATGATGATAAATAAAAACGTTTGTTGTTTTGTCGTAGTGAATTTTTGTAATCGATGTTTCGGCCACTTCTCAATATCCAAATTGAGTTAAAATTTTTCATACTTGCTCATTCTCGATGACAATACATAATATTATAAATCAACCAACAGTTTAAATAATTAATGGCAATTCATTTTATTTAAAAAATTACAGTGACATCTATTTTCCGTTATCCCGATTCGTTTATTTATTTTATAACGGCGTCACTGTTTAAGCGTACATCGTGATTATTAATATGTATGTATTTCATGGAATATATGAAGTAAATTAGGGAAGCGTTTTGATCGAAGCCTCACTTAGATGGCATGCCTGATGCGAGCGGCATATCAAAAGCAATTAGCACGAGGAGCGGTAAAACGGGAGTATCCGATAGAAGGTGGTCGGTTGACTCAACGCTCAGAGGGTTTGAATCTGTAGGGGTTGATGTATTTTTGGAGGTAGAGACGGGTGTTTTTAGATGGTGACGAAGGTGGTTGCTTTAAAGGGACGATGGCACTAAAACCTTTCTGAGTACTACCTGGTACAAACCGTCCGCGACAGGGTCGGTTGACATGCCAACGCTTTTTGCAAAGTCAATTCTATACTCGGAGAATTGACAATGACGACTATATATATATATATTATACATATATAACAGCCAGTGGTTCTAAACTATATGCTTATTAATATAAATTATAAATTAATTCGTTGTAATCTATGATAATTAACAAGGTCCGAAGCTCTCATTATATACATAAAAGACGATCAGTTTGAACGAGTGACGTTCTATAAATATTTGGGAACATATATATCACAGTAACCTATGACCCCATGGAGAAAATCCGTTCTAGAATAGAGCAAGCTAGAACACAATTCTTAAACAAGAGAAAGTTTTTAACATCGACGAGTACAAATGGAACCATGAACCATTAAACCATGGAACCGAAAAACGTCTGGAAACCTTCGAAATGAGGTGCTACCAAAGAATGCTAAGAAAATCTTAGTTCGAAAAATAAATATACTTTGGAGAAAGTTATAAAATGTATTTAAATGAAGAAAAATTTAACGTCTCGGCCACATCTTGAGAAATAATAAATACAACCTTCTCTAGATAATTTCTGATGTAAAAATCGTGAAGAAAAAGAAGAAGAAGAAGCCCTAATACAAATTGGACGATTCTATTCAATTAAAAAAATATATTCGTACTACTGCAGTAATAATTCATAGACAAAGAAAAAGTATATAAAGATATAGATCAAAATATACATATACAATACAAATATCTATAGAAAAAATGTTTGAGAATTACTACTATCCATATAAACTTTGAAAATGAACAAACTTTTCGTTAAATCCGAAAGACGCATTATGATGACCTATATAATAAGAAAGAAAAAAATATATATATAATTCCATAATGGATTTGTTAATGCATTTTGTTATTATTAGTAAAAAAATATGACATGAACAAAAATTTTATATTAAGACTTTAATACTATAAAATTCAATATTCGTGGATTAATATCGAATTATTAAATATAAAACCGCACATAAATTATATATGTTTTTCGTCTACATTTTTTTTTCAATTATGGACAATATATATAATCCCCAGGGATTTGAGTATTTTTTCCTAAATACGTTTTTGCATTAAAAAAAAGAGTATACGAAAAGATTAAAAAAAAATATATAGCGCTGAATTTATTTGTACGCTCAGTTAAGAGGATTAATTTCGATTCATTTAATTTGCTTCATTTTATGTCTTTTCCAAAATCCATTTTAAGTTTATAAACGAACTACTTACGTAAATGAAAACTATAAGTAGATGAAAAACTTTTAAAATAATTATGCTGAAATGTGTTGCGAAATATAAAAAACTTCGCTAAAACTACTGAACATTATTATAATATATAAAAAATATATATATTTAAGTACTCGCGGATTTAAGTTATTAGTAAAATTAGCGCAAAGCTTAAATTTAAACTTTAATTAACGTAAAGTTTTAACTCAAATATAGTAAATTATGTATAATTTTCAGAAAATTTACACGTCAAAATTAATATTGAATTTATCTTAGTAAATATTTCTAAAATATAATACGATATATGTGGATATAATATGTTAGTATGAACGAATAAATTGATATGCTTTTTCGATAATTAGTTTTATTATTTCGTACGTTCAAAGGCTGGTATAATTATATAAAAATATTAAATATGATATATATATATATATATATATATATATATATATATCAGTAATAATTTCTTAGAATTTTATTCACTGTAAATATATATTATTAAATTGTAAAGTTATCGATGTTAATAATATAATTTTAAATTATTTAAAATCTATGATATTAAAAATAATAATTGTAAAAAAATAGTAAAACTCCTTGAAATTGGTGTTCATATAAATACCATATTTCTTTATTCGTTTCAAAATATAATGTATATTTTTTGAATTTCAAAACATTTATATATTTTATAATAAAATTCAATTTTCAATTTTGAATATTAATTTATGGAATAAAATTGATGTAATAGTATATTTATAATAATATTTTAAGTAAAACAATATTGTAATAAATTAAATTGAAAATATGAAAATTTGTATACAAAATTCATACATAAGCCAGCGTATAAAATGAATTAATATTCATTCGAATGTTATAAATATTAAAATCAATTTGGTTCAAATAATCATATATGATTTATAATCTATAATCGTAACATATTTAATATATACAATTTAAAGATTTTTTGTAAATATTTTATATATAAAAAAAATATATTGTTAATATCTGAATCACTTGTAAATGATTTAAGTATAAAGAAAATCGCGATGAACAAACGTATAGATTTATATATTTTTTCGTTTAAAATTAATAAGATATACGAAGAAAATCGACATAATAAAAATATGCGAACAACAGAAGGAATGTAAATCGACAAATATTTATAACGAACAAGAGCCGAAAGCACAAAGAGAATAAGTGCTTCATATCATAACCGTGCTTCGGTTCCAATAAACGGAACTCGATCGAATTTCATTTTCAGATCGTATCGCGGGATGAATGCAAATGAAAAACGATTTTCTCGTCGTATTTTCTCTCTCATTTTTTTTTCGCCTCTACTTTCATCATTATTATTTTGTTCGGTTTTTCATTTCAAATTTTTTTTTTTTTGGTCGTCGTACGAAATCAAAGCGTCACACTGCCGATTGTGATGCAAATAAGGTATTGTTGTTAGTACTCGTATAACGATACCGTGTCAACGAGTTATACGACGACTTATATAACGTACGATATATAAATTAAAATAATCTAAATTTATTATTATCAGATAAATGAAAATAAACCAGCAAATTACGTCGAAATCCGTCGATAAATCTATTTCGAATTTTATTATGGACTATTTCTATTGCCATTTCTTCATATTTATATAGATATTATATAGATAGATATGTAATAATTTTATTATTATAATATAAAATAAATTATTATAGTTGTATTGTATAAGTATGTTATATTAATAATTAAAAAAATTGAAATTTTAAAATATTTATATCAATTTTTTTATATGTATATATTTGTCCAATAGTTTAGTTGTTTTAAGATATTATTATTATTATTATTATTACAGTCAATAATTAAAAATAATTATATTTTTAAATTATTCGTATTCTTATAAAATCTAAATATAAAAAAGTTTTATTAGCATTTAATACTTTTAGTATGTAAGAAAGAATTAATTTATTACAATTAAAATATGAAAATAGTACTAGAAATCGAATAATCAATAATAGAAAAAAATACAAAATGCGATGAATATAAATATTTTTTATTCAAAAATACAATATGAAGTTAAAATATTTTATCCAATATTTGTTTATTTATTGTCAAAATCGATTTAATGTTTTCGAACAGTCATCATGACTGATAATATAAGCAAATAGGAAAACGACTTAATGCATTTCTCTTTAAGTTTATATATATATATATATATATATATATATATATATATATATATATATATAATATTTTTTGGTATATTCGTCATATTATGATTGTTAAGGCAAAGAACAAGCACTTAAGAAATTAAAGGTTCGTCATTGGCTGACAGTAATGGATGCCCGATGACAAGGGAAGGAAGGTTGACAAATGTTCGGGGGAGTTTTCAACAAGATTAATGAACATCGTCTTACTTTAAAGTATTCAGTTTTCCTTCGGAGCCTGACAGCCACCGAAGCCGCCCGCCGCCCGCCCTTTAACGTTTTCCTATTTTCGCCTTTTATATGCTTACACCATTGCATGCGTATAAAATAGTCTGAAAAGCGATGGCATTGTGACGGTTTTCCTTACGTTCGCGAGAAAGAGAGTTTTTCCCATTGTCAAACTTTTTATCGTTTTATATTTTTTTTTTATTCCGATTGTGGCTTTCCTTCCTATTTATTTTATTTTTTAAGAAAAAACAATTTATTTTATTTGAGTAACCGTTTATTTTTAAACAATATTCATAACACATTTGACATTAATTTAATATTTTTTATAATTATTAAATATTTTTTTGTGTAAGAAATTAAAAAATACTATTTTTAAACTCATCTACTTCATTATTTTAGCTTTTTTAATTTATTGCTAATACGAATGATGATTTTGAAAAAAAAATTGATATAATATTAATCTAATCTACCTTCAAGTATTAAAAAAAACATTTATTCAAAATCGTATTTTATTTTTCTGTTTTTCATCGATTTTTCTGTCATTTTTATCGTTTTTTACAATTTAAACCTATAGAAAAGTCTATATTGATTTGAAAATTGTGATAAAATATTATACATATATAAATTTTATTTCATAAATTATAAATATAAAAATGTAATGTCACTTTATTGTATTCACATCTACTAACTTTATTAATCAATAATATAATACAAATAAAACACATTTTTTATAATATAACTTGTGTATCTAATCCCAAAATTTTAATATTTCACATCTTATAAAATTATACCTTAATATTTTTTTTATTAATGGAAAAAATTCTCCAACCGCAACACGTTATATATATATATATATATATATATATATATAATATTATATTTATTGCTATATATTTAGATATAATATATTAGACTTACTTTCAATCGTAGAAGTATTTTATAAGCGTTGCTTTACAATATCTCATAAAAGCACGTACATATTTATAATTCTAGATAAATTGTAAACGTCCAGAGTTACATTCAGACGATGAAGATTTACGAAATGCCCTTACGTTGCAAAATAATCAAATTTAAATCTAATTTAACCGAGAAGTTGCAGAGAGCAACCGACTCGGTGGCTTATTGCATTTTAACTGGAAAATATAGTTTGTTGACGCGTCTAGAGTTTTCCTAATAAATTTTATACACTATCTAAATAACGTCGCATATTCCTGTTAATTAAGATTATATATATATATATATATTCATATATATATTATATACCTGACATTCTATATGTTACTTATATATTTATAGTATTTCCCGTTTGAAAATCGACAAACAATTTCAACTAGTGTCAGTGTGTCGATTCAATTAAATTCGATCGTGTGTTCCGTTCAATTTACCGTGGTTGGTAATCAAACGATCGTTTGTGGCCAAATGTGGAATAATTCAGAAATATATACGTAAGACGTTTAAATTAAATATAGACAAAATTAACGTTACTCTATACTAATAAAACATCAATAAATTCAATATTCAATTCTTTAAATATTGTAATTTTTGTATGCAGTTCGTATATATTATATATATATTTTTTTATTGAATAATATTGAAATATTTTAAAAGTAATATTTTGCATAATAAAAACGTTTCAAATGCGTTATTTGTTAATAATATATCCTGAAAAAAAATATATAAATAAATGACAAGTGTGTGATAGAAGCTTTCGTAGCGAAGATCGAGAAAATAAATGAATCGCGAGCTTTTCCATTCGTTTCACGTCAAGAGATTATCAAACTCTAATCCGTTAAATCCGCTTTTAACTTTGGCGACGAAGAAAAATCAATATTGCCTTTTTTCATAAGGAGCTATTTACGAAATATATTACGAGTGAAATAAAGCCAAGGAAACGTGATAAATTTCAAATACGGCGTCTCTTTGTAAATATTTTATTCGTATACGCCGAAATGCACAATGTTTTTAACGGATATAGTATTCAAAATTTTGTAAATACAAAGGATAATATTTATATTTTACATTATTTTTTAATGTAAAATTTATATAAATCCTTATACAACTATGTTTATAAGCGCTTTTTTATAATGAAATTAAATTTATTATCAAGTATAAAGCATTGTTTACAGTGAAGTAAGTTAATTCAATTTTAAATAATTTTATATCAATTTTTAAAATTAAAATTTTGAAATAAATTGCAATTCTAGAAAAAAAAATAAAAACTTAATTTGTAATTATTACTAAAATAAAAATATCGTACAAATCGATTAAAGCAATTAAACATAACATAAATCAAATTTATTTCAACAAGACAACAACGTTATAATAATATCATAATATTAATTTTGATTCAGCGTAACGACGATTAATAATTACATGTCAAGGTCGAGAAAATGCCATTGTTTTGGGAAAATTTCTGGGCCGGCGACCATAACGCTAACGTTAACGACCATTGCCGGTTCATTAAAAATATTTTACGTTTCCCATTATAAAACAAAATTTATATCGTTTTTAACAATAGAAAAACTCGGAGATTTGCCAAAAGCGGTTCTAAATATAATATATTTATGCACATTTTTTTTTCACCCATTAAATCTACGATACCTCTTTATTTTTTTTTATATTTATATTTTTATAATTATAATCAACACTAATGGGATTATTATATCGTATTATACTTATAAAACAAAAATCATAATCAATTTCAATATAATCTTAACTAAAAGAAAATTCTGAAAATATAAATTATATATAAACTAGTTTTGGAATTTAACAGATTTCATACACGCCATACATAATACGATATATAATAATATAAGGAATTTAATTTTTTTTCGTTAACGAAAAAAAAAATGTTGAAAAACGTGCCCGCATATAATAAGGGCATTTTAACTTATTTATGTACCCCCCTCATACAACGGCGGCTTTCCGCGTAAAAAACTGCCACTCTTTTAAGTGTAATATATGGAATAAATTTTCTCCGTTTATTTTATATTTTTTTTCGCTAAGGTTCAAACAGTGCCACCCCTTGCGAATTTTCGGATCAACATATATGCGAATACTAAGTAGAGAGGGGGTGCACAGTTTTTTTTTTGGGTATCTTTTAATTTATTAATAAAATACGCATTGTAAATTGAATTATCGTATATTTTATTTTTAATAAATTTTGAATTGTTTTGAATTTATTTAAACTATTGTAAAATTTTAAGGTCAATACTTTTCGTTACCATAATTGTATATGTATTTTTGTATACGACTTTAAATTATTTTTTTATATCATTATTATTTCTATTATTTAGGATTTTTTTTTTAATTTATTTTGTTTTTAATACTTTTTTAATTTAAAATTCTTTTTTACAAAAGGAAAAAATGTGTAAAGATTGAGAATCACTGATCTTACCTATACAGTGAATACTCAATAAAACAGCATAAGAAAAGATTTTTCTGTATATGATATATATTCAACTAGAAAAATACGAGATATCTTATGGACATATTGTAGAATCCGATAATGCACAAAGTGAGAAAACGTGCAGAATTTTTCGTTTAAAATGCGAAAACTTAGTCGAGAATCCACAGCTACGGGGTATGGAATTTTCGCGGGAGAAAAGTTTCCGTTGCGCGAGTTTTCCATTGCTTCCGGCTAAGAGACGCTCTCGACGATCGGCCATATTAATTCGAATGCTGTCGAAAAAAGGAAAACCAACCGTGAAAAATATTTCATTTTCCTCTCAACCCCTCCCCTTTTTTCCCCTCGTTTTATTCGCTGAAAAACCTATAGGGGCGATGGCGATGAAGGCGATGAGAATTTTCACGGAAAATTCAATTCTTTTCTTCTTTTTTTACTTTGATTTCGAGCGTCTAAATTAATATTTTTGACGTCCCTTCTTTATTTTCAATGACAATATCGCTTTTTTTATTATATTTTTTTCATATATATTATATATTAAAATCTAAAGTATAAATCGTATTTTTTTAGATCGAAAAACTTTTGATTATATTTTATTAGTTTCATATTATTTTTTATATAATAATTAGATTCTTATTGAACCATATTTCATTTGATGAATTCGATTCATACTTTCATATGGTGAAATATGAAATTTTTATTATAAAAAATAACGCACTACTATTTTAATTATCAGTGTAAAACTTTATGAATCTTATACAATATTTATTCAATAATCTGAAAAGTCGATAAATTTCAGACAATTCTGCGTTTAACTGCGCCCATCTTAAGTGCGAATTCAATATGCTTTTTTTTCATCCGCTCGTTTCTGAATATTAATCAAAACTTTCGCAATATCCGCCGTGGATTTTCAGAGCGCGCTTTTCAACGGAAAACTGAAACTTTAAAGCCATTGGAAAAATTTCGCCGATGATCGTCGTAAGTTTTCGGTTTTGGTTTTGGCTTTAAACCAACAACTATTATAACGCGGTCATAACGTATTATATTTATTTATATGCGAATATAATATATAACTGAATATTTAATACAAACTTTATGAAATTTTAGAAGTAAATTCGTTAAAATTTTCTTGTAATAATATCAAATCATGTTTATATAGAAGTTTATATATCTCAAAAGAGTTTGTTTTCATATATCTAATATTCTGAAATTATTTTGATTCATATAATTTTTAGTATAGATGTGGCTAACATGTGGCATATTAAAAGATATTCAGGAAGTGATAAGTGTTCATAGCACGTCCTAGACATGTTGATTTGTGTTTAAAATAGAACTGTTATAAGGTAAAATCTTTTTTGGAGAAGACTTTTAAAATATTTAAACCAAAAAAAAATGTTTCACATTTGAACTTTAAATGATAAAAATTAGTTCACAGGAAGCAAAAGGTTGGCTACCCCTGCATTTTATATATGAGTAGTATTTTAAAACAGATATAGTATATTAGGCTTCGTATTTCCTGTCCTAATAGGACATATATCAAAGTAAACGTATATCGATAATCTACCTTTACTTCCAAAGGTAAAACCCATAATAAAATAAATATGTTTTGAAAAATATGTATTAAATATCAATATTCAGTATAGAAAATGATTTAAAAATATTTAAAACTTTTATAGCACATATTGCATACTTTTAAAAATTTTATAGCACATATTGCATACTCTATTTTTTTTTTTGAATGACCAAAAAAAATATATTCAGACATATACAAGGATTATAGTGATAATCTCTTATGAAATTAAAAAAAAATATTTATTTTTAATTTCACATTGTAAATATATAATAAAAAATATGATATAAGATTACTTTTTTAACAAAAAAAAAATGTATATTCATAAATAAAATATAATATGAGAACGTGCACGTATTTTACACATAATAACTCATATATTAATATAGTACTTTGTATGAAACGACATACGAGACCAGTTCATATTGCAAAAGTCCACGCGGTAAATTGACAAGTTTTCATATTTCCAGCAAGTTTTCCCATTTTCCATCCACCGCTCCTTCCCCACACCCTCGTCTCCATTCCCCTTTCCCTTCCATTCGGTTTATAGAGCCTCCGACGGTTTGTTTGCTCGTAACATACGACCCGAGTCGTTGCCGTACCAAAAGACTACTCGGATCTCTTTGAAATGTTCTTCGTTATTAAACTTAAAACATAAATATTAAGATTTCAAACAGGGCTCACGGGTTTCGTTCAATAATTTATGACGGTTCGATATTGTTGTATTATTAGGCAATTATAACGCCAATTACGGACGAATTTTAATGATGACCGGGGAAAATTTATTATCGCATCGTTTGCATAGGAGAATTTATTAATTCATTACTGTTAATTGATATCAAGATTGAAATATGACTTGTTTTTTTTTTTTTTTTTTTTTGAAAAACTCTGGATGAATCATCAGGAGATGGTGGAAATATTTAAAAAGATATAGAACAATGATTTTGATTTTTAAAAGTTATATTGTTGACACAATAACACTTGATATAACGTCTCTCATTTATTATTATATTGTCTATTTTATTTCAATTTAAAATTTTTAATATGACGTTAAAACTACTTAAAGTAAATTTTAAAATGATAATTATCTATATATTTGATATAAAATAATCCGTTATAACTTATTTGTTTATAAATTAATTATATTATTAAAATGAATATTGAAAACTTAGTGTTTAATCTCTTATTAAAGTAAAATACGATGTTATAATTTTTAATACGAAGATCGATAAAATGTGATTAAGTTTTAAACTTGTTATTTTAAAAACTTAAAATTCAGATTTTTTTTAAATTTATAATTTTAAGAAAAAAAATAAATGATATTATATATTTATCTTGAAATAAAATTTTAGAGAATTTCTCGTAAATCAGTATTATTCATTAATAAATAAGACGCAGTAAAAAAAATCAATGTCGACGACAGCGTTCGAAATACGCTTTTGAAAAGCGTCCAACGCGCACTATTTAAACATTTAAATTCGAGCATTAATCAATCCGACGAGCGATTAGTCTTGAAAGCGATCTCGATTTTGGAAACGGCATACCTCGCTAACCGTTTCGGGATAATTCAATAACATGTAATGCATTATACATGTATAAAACGGTTAACGGTTACGAAGGGTTATGTTCCAGAGACGAAAATATAATATCAAAGGGTGGGCCCTAAGTCAATAGCCGTGAGGAAATTGCACCTGACGCAACGTTTTAATTGGGCATAATTAATACCGCGCAAAGCTGAATCCGCCTAGAAGCGAACGTTGCTAATTATTATCGATTTTAAACCCTTGTTTTCATGGAATTTCACCCGTGAAGAGCCTTACGAGGCTTTCGACCGTGATGTTGAACTTGGATTGTGAAAACGTAAACTCGAACATTTTTATCGCATTACAATCACGATATTATATTTGTATTCATCGGTATTGTTGTCGTGTGTTATAAACGATTTTAATGTTATTAATAAAAAATAAATAAATAACAGTGTATTGAAATTATATGTTTTCATTTTGAATCAAAAGTTCGATTTATTCTCTCTATAATTTAAACTGATATCTGTTAGATTTTTTTTTGTATTAATAATGTTAATATATTTTATGATATAACGTTAAATAAAATAATATATTTTATCGTAAAATAAAAATGTGTAACAGTTTGATTTTTATTACAAATAACTTCAATCAATATATTAAATGAAATTCACAAATAAACAACAAGGACTATAAAAATATTTTGACAATCTAAACTATTAATAATAGAGTTCATAAAAAGTAAAATTAATTATATTATTTTATAGCAATATTGATTTTTTTTACTATATGTTTTTTTCAAAATATCCAAACGTATTATAATAAAAATTAAATTTCATAAAATTCATTCAATCGAATTGAATTTTTTTAACAATTATATTTTTCATTATTTTATTTAGGAAAAATTGTATATAATATTTTTATTCGTATATAGAATGCCAAAAATCAGACTTTTCTAAAATTCAACCATCTTTATATTTAGAGAACTATCAAGTGTTTAAAATTTAGTAAAATTTTTGATTTATATTTAAAAAAAAATGCATTAAAATTGACATTAAAAAATGATTTTAGAAAAAAATGTATAATACTTTTTTTTTCATTTTTAGCATAAAAGCTTTAGAAAAATATTTAAAATTAAGAATGAACTTAAAAATTTTCCATGAAAAATATTATACTACAGTCTATATTAGTGGTTTCCAAGAGCGAAACGCGGCCGCACACTTTCATTTACTCCACGACCCAAGACTATAAACTAGAACTTGGAACACTCGACTAAAGTCGACTCTTAAATATTGCAATATATTCCCGAGTCGGCCAAGAAAGAAAGACTGAAAGAGAGAAAGATAAAGAAAGAGCAAAAGCTAAAATAAAAAATATATATATTTTTATATATATATATATATGAAAAACTTTTTCCCGCCGATGCGACGTTTACGAGTTCAAATTATTTCGCGTCGACAAAGAGATCGATTTTCATATATGACGTGCGTGTTAGTCATCAATCATGGTATAACCGTAGTACGTTGAACGTCAATCACGTAGGAAAATTCCGAGTAGACTATGCGGAGGTGACGGGAGAGGTGGGGGGTGAAAATGTGGGAGGCGTGAGGTGGAAAAAATGAGGAAAATTCATCGGTTATGTACGCGCGCTATGTACTATTTTATACAACGTGGCGTGACAACGGCGGGTTGAAAGAAATGGAAAAAAAAATCGTGAATAATTTTTTAACGGATTTTATGATCCGTAATGATATCTAATAATAGAGATTTTTCGTAAAATATAATACGTTATATTATATAGTTTTTAGGATAATTTGAAAAAAATATCGATGATTCAAAAAATTGTTTTAATATATATACGCATTTTTTTGGTCAGTGTAAAAGGATTTTCATTTTTTTTTAATTTTTATAAATATAAAATAATTAAAATTTCAATAATTATCTATATATTTAATCATAAAAAATATTTTTCAAATTTATAATTTTTAATTATTAAATTATGGCTAACTTAATCAAATATATTTTTAAACATGGTAATAAAATATTAATTAATATTTTTTTAACTACATTAAAACATCACTTCGATATTTTTTATTTAATATTCCAAACTAAATATATAATTAGTATATGATAATATTTATTAAAGAAATACGTATTATTATTAATAATACGTATTATAAATTTGGTTTTAAAATTATTTTTGAAATATTTATTTAATTTCAAAATAATATAAATATTGATTATGTAGGTAAACAAAATTTTACATAAATTAATAGAATATTTGAATATTTCAAAATAAACTAAAAATTATGTTAAAATCTAATACTAGAGCTTTTAAATTATATTAACTACTATTTTCAAACACAATTTAGTTAATATTGAAAAATGATATCACGTTACAAAAAACACAACAAGTTAATGGAGCAACAATTTTATAAGGGTAAAAATATTTCTTTAAAAGGGTGAAAAGTTTCATGGTTGAGATTTATTTTTTGCAACATTGTTTTCCAACTTCACACTAAACTTTCAAACTTTTTACTTTTTAAAAGATTTGATATATTACCGCATTTTTAATATTATACATTAATATTTTAAATAAATAACGTCTTCCTTAAATTAATTACAATAATGTAAATGTGAAAAAATATTCAATAGAATGCCTTATATCTTTTTTTTTACTGATGATTTATATATTAATCCTTTACACTAGAGAGGTGCCGTTTAATCACCACTTAGACAATGACTATTTATATTAATTTCTTCGTAACGAATTTTCATTTTTTTTATTATGAAGTGTAAAATGTGACTTTTTAATAGAGAAAATATTTTCATATCTTAAATTAGTCTGCAAGCACGTAATCACAAACCGGACTGCATTTTCGGCATTAAAACTTTGAAACTCTTTTGATTCAAACTTAACAATCTTGCCAGAAGGATTATTAAAGTTAAAATTTTTAATCCTTATAAACACGGAATGATAAAACGATTGTGTGGATCAATATATCTCAATGTACTGGTTTTTTTTAAGAAAATTTTTAAATGTTGGCGAAAATTCTATTTTTATATTTAAAAAAAATATTCAAAATCCATATTTTTTATACAAAACTGTTAATATAAAAAAAGCTTTATACACTAATTTGTATTATAATAATTTTAAGTTAGGATTAAAATATTAGTCAAGAACGCTGCAAAACGTCTCGAATACAAAATGTTAAAAATGTATAAATAATATAAAATATTAAATATCTTCAAAGAGGAAATACCGCAAACGAATATAAGGACTCGTAATAAACAAACAACAAGTATAGTAAAAAAAAAAGCCAAAAGAATATAGACGAAAATGGGACAACCAAAAAAAAAATATATAAATATATATATATAGGGGTAGAACAATAATAAGGGTGAAAGCAAAAAAAAAAAAAAATAAGACAAGGGAGGCATAAAGGAAGCCGAGCGAAGAATATTAACGTTTGAGTTAATGGCATAAACACTTCGAGCTATCTGGAAGCGGACCTCGGAAGAACATTCATTGCTCAACCTCATTATGCACCAACTTTGCCAACTTCCTTTCCGAGTTGAACAGTTCACAGGGTGGGAAAACCTCTGGCATTCACTCACTCTTATACCGATGCCATTTTCATATTTCCATTTATGCGGTCTCTCATATATATCACACAAGCGAAATATTGGCCCGAGTGCCCCTATCGTATATATCTTGAATTAAAACTTCGTTTCCTTTTGTGTGCGAGAGTAAAAGGATATATATATATATATATATATATATATATATATATATATATATATATATATATATATATATATATATATATATAGATCAAGAACTTTATGTATGTGTGTGTAAGAAATATAATTATAATAATAATTTTTATACTATACAAAAAAAAATATCAAATAAATTATAGCATATGTGATATATTTTATATTATAGATTAATTATTATATAGAATTTTATTTCAATTATTCATCAATGTAAAAATTTTTATAACAAAAAAATAAAACAATATATAAAATTATATGAACATTTTTATTATATGGTAGATATTTTAAAAAAAGTATGGCTTTAACTTGTTTTTGACGTATATAAATTTAATGATTTTGAGTATTTTTTTATTATGAAAATTTTTTAAATCATATAGAATTTATATTTTAAATATTGAAGTAAATTGCAAAAAAAATAAACTTTGACAGTTTCCACGTTTACTATAAATTTTATTATTATATATATATATATATATATATATATATATATATGTATATAATTTTTTATTAAAAAAAAGAATTTTCAATATATAAAATTAAATGAAAATTTTTGTCATAGATATTGTATAAAAGTATGACTTGAACTCGTTTCGCAAATATAATGGATTGAATAAACAATATATATATATATATATATATATATATATATATATATATATATATATATATATATATATAATGCAAATAATAAATTATAAAAATATATTAAATAAAATGTCCTGAATTTCACCCTTTTGTACTTTTTGGTTTATTTTCAGATCCGTTATTCATTTAAGCCGATAGTGGGATTGATACGAAATGCATAAAACTATAATACTATATAACCGATAACTTTTTCACGAAATTGAAAAAGGTTGAATAGACCGCGTTACCGAGGAAAAGTTTTTTTTCTGTTGAACTTTGTTTTTTGAACTTTCTCGACTTTAACCCCTTCGCGAATAAAAAAACTTATTATGCGTATGACACGACTCGGCACACTTTTGACTCTTATCAATCAATATCTGTAAGTGGAAAGTTGCTGAAAAAATTTTTTTTGATCGCTATTATATATATGGTATATATATATATATATATATATATATATATATATATATATATATATAAATTAATGAAATGTGTCATAGATGATTGATGATGGACGATAGAAAAAAAAACTTTTAAAATGCGATCAATGATATAATTAGCGTTTTTCGTTTATCGAATTTTATATTACGGCATGTGTTAGTTGTGAAAAAAAATCATTATGAAAAAATATTTATATTATATAATAAAAAAAAATATTTTTATAACGAAGCAAAATTTAATCGATGATATCAAATATTTTAATGAGAAAAATTAATTAGATCAAATCTAAAGACCTAATCATAATTTTATTAGTAACTATATAAATTACAATTTTACTTTATGTATAAAGTATATTAAAAGAAAATATAAATTTTAAATTTCTAATATATGTATATTTTATAAATAATATAAAATTATATATTTATATAAAAATTTTATGAGCAGTATTTTTTATAACTTCATTCGTAAATTTTCAGAAAAAGTTACATTATATAGAAATCATGAAAAACTAACGACGTCCGTAGTTTTTATATATTTTTTTATAATATTTTTAATTATAAAAAAGTTTTTATAATAGTAATATTTTTTTTTAATTTTTAATAAAATGTTTTATTCTTAACTTTTAAGTATTAATATTTAAATTTTTTAAGTATTTATATATAAAGTAAAATATATTTTATTATTCATATGACAAATTGTGATTTGAAGGTGTTTAATAATTTATATTTATATACAAAAAAAAAAACTCACCTATAAAAAAAACAAAAAAAAACGACCAATCGGATTTCCAATGACGTTGTAAATCAATTAATAATACGTTACGTACAAAAAAAAAAGAGTAAAACACGTGCGACGCGCGAGAAAACTTTTGCCGATGTCTCGGCGCGTATTTTCCGCGGAAATGCGGGAAAATTCGCCGTGCGAGAAAATTCGCGGCGACGAAACCGCCTACACACGTTCGATACGCGTCGCCTCAGGGCGGCCACTGGCGTCGAACCGGTCTACGACGGGTGTTTCAGAAAGGAGGGATGATTTTAACCGTGCCGCCCCTCGCGGGCAAAACAAACCCCGCCGCATAAATCCAGAATGAACCGAAACCGCCCTTCGCCCCTTTCGGAAAATAGCCCCCCCCTCTCTCTCTCTCTCTGTGTTTCGAAAACAACCCGTTTTCTACGACACCACCGTACCTTCTTCTCCCCCCCCGCCCCTTTCAGTTCCCTTTATCGTTTTCCAGAGGGCTGGAAAACACTTTAATTGCTAGGCCGCCGCCCTCCCCTCCCCACGTTTTGCCCACTTTTTGGACGGACAAACGATTCGCCGTATCGCGATTTGGCCTAATTGAGCGAACGTCGAAAAGTTGATTTAAAACAAACGAATAATATAAATATAATATTAACGTATTGTATGAATCATGTAATGTGTTTTTTTTTGACAAAAGTAAAAAATAGAAATATTTTTCAATATTAATCCAAAAATATAACTTTAATTATAAAGTCATTTTTTATATATAATACTTTTAAATAAACATTGAATTTTTACATCACTATATATATATATATATATATATATATATATATATATATACTAGGAGTGTGGTGTGACGTGGTGCAAAGTGTAATTTTTGACGTAATACTGTTATATTTTTATAATTTAATCTTAAATAATCTTTAAAACTTAAAATATAGATCATAATCACGTCGAAGTTCAACTTATTACTATATAATTTCATATAAAATATTTCAGTATTTAAGATCCAATTTTGCTTCGATTTTCTTTTATTTTGATAATTGGCCTCTTAAGGTTAGGCTATAAATATGATATACTATACATTCACCTATTATATATATATATATATATGTGTGTGTGTGTGTGTGTGTGTGTGTGTGTGTGTGTGCCAATTGTATTATATATTTTTAAATATTTATTTTTGTTTTCCAAAAATTTACGCATTATTATTTTAAAATATTGATATACTTATAATAATCAAATCATATTTATAAAGATATTACATATTAGAAATATTTATATAAATATTTCATAAAAAATATGTATATGTAATATAAAATAATAGTTGATATTATGAATAAATTCGTATTTTCATCGTTAGAGGTCTCTTAAGTTATTTTTAGATTATAATTCATTTTTCTTCATATAAATATCACATTTATAATATTATATATATATATATATATATATATATATATATATATATATATATATATATATATATTAATCTATTTACTACTCAAAAATATATTCATAATCGATTTTAATACATTTTAAATATTATTTATGCTTATAATTCATTCATTTTTTCAAATATATAAATTATATTATATCACAGTCAAGAGATTGTAATAAAATATTTTTTTTAAATTGTTAAAAAATAACATCGAATAAATTAAAAATATTAAAAAAATCATAATAATATGCATATTAAAATTTATTACTATAATTATATCTATAAAGACAATTGAAAATTTATTGAGTGCGTTTATACGAAGTCACGTTACAATTAAATATCGACGCATACAAAACGATTTTCCATTGTAATTATAATAAAAAAAAAGTGTTATAGCACTTTCATTTAATTCATATTTGGCATTGGATTTTCGCATACCGGAAGTCACTGATTACAGTGATATCGATTGCCAAATCCGTTTTTGAACAACGTTTTACCGATGGAATTCGATCGCATAGAACCAACCGGTCGACATGTCCCACTTTTTTTTCCTACTTTGAAAACATTTATTTTTATTTTATTTATTTTTTATTTATTTATTTAATACCGTCAGTACTCTTTGTAATAGCAATAATGGTAATGGTCAATGATTGACGTGTTTTGTATAGTAGTAGAACGCTTATTATGATATTCCGAAGAAGATATTTTAACACACTTTTATTTAACCTACATTGTTTTTTTTTATTTATATTTTACAATAAATTCATAATAATCTTATATAAAATTAATTTATAATGTTTGATTTTATATATAAAATGTGATTAATATTTAGACTGTCCATCATGTAAAATATACATATTATTAACATGAGTCATTTTATAATAAATTTGCTCATCTATTTTGCAATTTTAAACCTCTATTAAGATGTACATATATTAAAAAAATATTATTACTAATTTATTAAAATTAAAATATATATATTTTTAAATAAAATAAATTTTTAATTACCATTAAACTTTCTTCATAAAAATCACACATCTATAATAAATGGAAATTTGACATGAAATCGATCACATTCGACGATAAATCATCTGCAATCGCTATTGTTACTTAGTTATATCTAAAAAAAAAATACTATTATGGTTAAAAAAAAAGTTACACGATGGTAAAAGTAACGGAAATAACCGTTTACTTTACGAACGCGCAGTTTATAATTTCCGCACGTTTCGACACTGTAACCGTTTTTATCGAAGTATTATATTATTATTATACTATAAATATATATATATTTTTTTCTATCTATCACGGTTCGATCGTTTTTAGATATTTAGATTATTTTACGATTATTTATTCTCGGGTAAAATCGAACGAAATCGCATTATCTATAAAATTTAAAAATTATTTTTATTTTTAAAGAAGGCTTTTAAAAAGTTGTAATTTATGTACTTTCTAAATATCACGCATCATAAACGAATCAATTATTAAAGATTTTTATATAATATATATATTTTCATAAAAAATAAAATTTTATGTTTATATATATATATATATATATATATATATATATATATATATATATATATATATATATATATATATATATATATATATATATAAATCATGAAAATCAAATAATGAGTAGATTTTTGTAATGTTTTTCGAATATTATTGTATTATTTTTTTAATAAAAATATTTTTTATATGAAAATTCTATTAATCAAATTATATATATATATATATATATATATATATATATATATATATATATATATATATATATATATATATATATATATATATTATTAAATATGACTTATTTTATTAATAACGTGTTGTGACTTAAAACGATTGATATTCGCGTTTGCAATACTTACAAATTATATAAACTCTATACATACTTTCACCATTGTTATATAATTTAAGACATACAAAATCGTTTTAAATCATATATGATTAATGCAATTCAAACAAAAATACCATTTAATTTTATTTCATTAAATATTTCGTAATTATTTAAATAAAAATAAAATATTCATACAATATGTTTTTTTTTAAAGAAAAAATAGGCATTGAGCGCTTTTTTCGCTGTCATTATTTGCAAATAATGCGATAATTTGACCGCGGTCAGTGTAATCATTTATTATAATTTTGATAATAGTTAAAATTCAATGTTAAATTGAGTACTTCTGTTTCATTAAACAAGTGCAATTGTCGCTTTGGTCAACACTATTGTTAAATATAAGGTCAGCGTTATGGTCTTGAGAATAAATTTACACGATGTCAAGAACATGCTAAATTTATAATATTACAATAAATATTTTAATACATAATATAAAAACATGAACGACAAATATTTTTGTACGTGTTAATATTTTTTTTTTCACAAACAAAAATTTTGTCTAAAATATCGATTTTTTTTTAACCATCACAATCAAGGAGTTTGTAATTTTATTCATAATTATACACGCGCAAAAAAAAAATCTTGATAATTTTCAAGTTTGACCCAGTTCGACCGTTCAAAGTGTATTAAAAGTGTTGCGTTTTAATTAACACAGTAAGAAAACAATGGTTATGATTAAGGAAAACGGCAGAAAATATAGATATTTAATATAAAAAAACATTTTATATAATATTATATAAGCGAAATGTTCAACAAAAGCTTTGTTCGAATATTTTGTCGACTACCAACCGTTGATTCTTAGTACAACTTTTAATTACTATTATTCATATAATGATTTTATATATTTAAGATAAAATATAACCGATATATTGAAATCAATATTTTTTCATATATATGAAGTTCGAAAATATTTGAAAGTCGGATCGAAATATTCAATAATATCATAAATTATTATTTTTTTTAATTTAATAATTTTAAATAATCCTTTTTATCCTTATTTTTTCAAGCTATTATTGTCTTCATTATTACCATTTTTATTAATATATTTATATTTTATGTAGATAATAAGATAAAAAGAGATCGATTAAGTAATCTAGCATAATACAAATTTTCAAACTTTATATATGTTATTAAATAAATAATAAATATAATAACTAACTAATATTGTTATTTTAATCAATATAAGAAAAAAAACCTTCATTTATTAAATTTCTACAGAGATGAAGATTTTTGTTGTTTAATTTTGTATATTGTATGATATTTTAGAGAATGAAAATTTTCTTAGAAAACATAATTCACCGTTCATTACACATTTTCCAACTGTCTCGAGCATATTTAAATAATAAATTGAAAATGGAAATTGATGATCTCTAAAGTGGATAATTGAATGAAATTATTAATGCACCGTTTAAGTGGCAATCTGAAGATTAGCATAATTACAAAATAAAATAAAACAAATTCGCATTCGTAGAATATCAAATTGAACCTATTATTATATAATGAAATAAATAAACGATTTAACGTTTATTTATTGATGATTTTTACCGATTTTTTTTTAAACCGCACACTTCCATACGATCCGAGTCGTTGTTTCGTGACGTAACCATTGTGATTCTATTTTTTTTTTTTTGTATTGTTATTTTTCACCGGGTCGCCGAGTCAAACGATTAATCGTCGAACAAACGGTGACCTGAGACGATTTACGTGACGACACTTTTAAAAACGTCAGGATACCAATAGCGGAAAATCTTCGAAGGACGACCCGTGTCACGTGGAAAAATCCGCGAATAATCCGAACGTTTTCCGACCGAACGCCTCGATAAACTCAGTCAAAAGAGTTATTTTTTAATACTATTTAAATATGTAGTCGATATTATATATATATATATATATATATATATATATATATATATATATATATATATATATATATATATATATATATATAATATCAATTAATTGTTTACTTATATTATCAAAATAATTAATTTATTTTATATAAAATTTAGTACAAATCATCATCGTCATTCCAATAGTCTAGCTTGTAACTAAACATCTCAATCATCTTCAACGTCATAAACGCTTTTCCAATTATTCAGTCTTCCGCCAAATGAACACATGCAGTCATAGTTTTCTTAATAATACTTTGTTAGATATTTTCATTTTGAAGACGATAATTCTCTTCAATCTCTTGTTATTTTTTTTTTCATTCACCGTTTAATACTAGAATATCTGCTGATTTTTTATATGTTCATTAATTTAAATTATTATACAAAAATATTTATAAAAAAAAACTATAGCTTTAATTTGAGATTATCAAAATCGAATCACAAAAATTTATATTAAACCATTTTTATTATATAAAATAAATTAAATATAAAAATAATCGGGAAACATTCACGGCCTACTTAGCCTTTATATAGATATATGTATTTCACCACAAAGCTAAAATAAATATTTATTATTACAGATTTCTTTTATATATTTTTAATATTTTTTGCATATCATTTTAAAAATATATCAATAGTACGATTATTATCGTTGTTAATAATATTTATGAGGATTTTTTTTATATATGTTATAATAATATTAGATTAATTTTGAAAATATTTGATTTAGCATTGACAATGTCTATTTTACAATCGAGCACACAACGATTTCTACCGGAATTCAATTTGAAAAATTCCGATTCGATTAAAGTGAATAAATCTAAAAAAATACACACACACACACATATATATATATATATATATATATATATATATATATATATATATATATATTTATTTATTTATTTATTTATCAATACGCAGGAAATTCAGAATTAAAATCGTTCGACTGTTTCAGTCCACACATAATATAGACCACGTTGCTTCAATAGCGGTTTATTAATCATTTATTAATAAAAAATAAAATACGATAATATAATATACAATAATTCCTGAACAAATTTAATGAAGATAATCCACCTTTTTTTTTTTGTATGATCTTATAGCCGATTTTTCCGCATAAAATATAATAAAATGTTCATACTGATGACATTTATTATGTAAGGTGATAAGAATACAAAGAATACTCGCAGTATATAAATTTCTTCTCAGATAACGACATACAACTAATGATATCATCATTGTACAGTAACCGAAGCAATTTGTACTAAATTATATTAGCTATTGTATTTTTTTTTATTTATTATATAATATATTATTTTTAATGTATTTTTGATTCGCAGTGTTTACATGTCATTTTCATATTTTCAATATAATAATAAATATTTTTTTTATGATGTCATATATGTACATATGACGACATTTAACAATGAATATAAGTAATTTTTGAACTATTATAATATAATTATGACATTGAAGAAAATAAATAATTGCACAGTTTTTGAATTATTAAATTGTAATGAAAATTAATTGGATTAACGATGAGATGAAGATAGATAGAAATGTGAGGTCATGGATAATTAGCTAATTGTGGACTTCAATATAAAATATAATAAAACTATAATATATAGTGTTGTGTTGAAATATTTTTATCTATATTATAATAAACGTAAATTTATTAAAAAGTAAAATATAATAAATAAACAAAGTAATCTGAATATTTAATATTTTGAAATTTCAAGATAATCAAAAGTAGATTCAATATAAAATTGATAAAGATCTACTTATACGTCTTTCTCTTATTATATTTTCTCTTTTTCTTCGCGAAAAATGATAGATTTTAATCGTAAAATGAAAAAAAAAAGTATGGCGAAAGTGTCGAACGATTTGCATACGTTATCGTCGACAATATCAAATATTTTCCGCTGACATTTCACACGAATTCATTCTAATATCACGTGTAAATAAATATCACGATATTCTCGATGAAATCGAATCGTCAATATATCATCGTCATCGTCATCGACATCATCAATAGAAATAAAATAGAGGTGAACGACCATTATGGCATACATTCGTATGACTGAATCGCATATATATATATATATATATATAATATAACGTTCCATATTCGGACGATACGTTTTGTTTAAAATGTTTATTACGTCTTATTATTCGTAAGTATCGAATTGTTTGCACGTCAATTTCGACGTATCTTCTTGAAGTTGTACGCCTTTTTTTAAAAAAAAAACTTCTTTTTGTGGGTCATAATGTCTTTCTTTTCGTTTGAAATCTCGTGCTTGTATCTGTAACTAACTTGTTTTGTGATGAGTCACAAGGAACATTCGCAATCTTTGAATCGTGTTTCATTCAGATTATTTCTAATTGATAATTGTTATAAATTATTATAAATATATATGTGATTTATAGCTTGAAAAATATTTATTAAATATCATAAAATTAAATCATCATAAACAAATATTCATGAAAATGTTGTTTATTTTCAAATAAAGAAGTTGATTTTTTTTTTAATATTAAATATATTTTTTTATATTAATGTTTTCTATTAAAGCACTTAAAATATAATATATAAGTCAAATATAGAATTGATGACTGTATTATGAAATATGACAAAAAATATAACAGATTCAAGATGTTGAAAATCTATGCAAAATCTTATAAATCGCATATAAATCAAAAATTTGTCATTATATTATAAATATTACGATTTCTACTTTAAAATGAATATTGTAATATTATATTACATAAAAATATATATAAAAATTAATAGATATTTTTTTGATTCAAAAAGATGTATTTTATTCCTATAAATAGTATTATCTTAATCATTGTCATACTTTTGTCGTTTTAAAATGATTTAATATTCTTTTTAATATTTAAAATATAACGATTTAAATTATTTTTCTAGAGAAATAAAATATTAGTATAGATTTTAATTAGATAATAGTAAAAAAAAATATTCACAATTCTTCGATATATTGCTGCAATACTGTAAATTAATCTAATACATAAATTTATAATTAAATTAAGATTTATTTATATAATGGTGTTTATTCAATAGAAATCTGAAAAAAAAATATATGCATAACTGTACATTGCGATGTTAGTTAAAACTGTTTAATTAAAATATCTTCATGACACAATTGCGCATCAATCGACTGATATGACCTAAAATATAAATAATTGCAAAAATTACAATTTTACACTTCAATATGATAATTGGATAACAGTAAAAATAATTCCGTATAATTGTGAAAAAAAGCAAAGTGCTTATTTTGTAGAATATTTTTTTTATTTTATTTGACACGCTTTTAAATCTAAAATTTGTGTTTTTTTTTTTTTTGCTGATATCTAAATCAGTATGAAGTACAAATAATCAATTAATACGATAGCATAATTCAAAATGGACATATAGTGAAAAAAATGAGTTAAAGAATTCTCATGAAATGTATAGAAAAAACAAACTTGAAATACAACTTATAATATAAGTGTTTCTCAACTTTTTTTTTTTTATCTAAATATTATGTTAAATATTTTAAAAGATGTTGTTGTTGTTCAATAATATAATACAAATTATTATTTGAGAATCTCGTAATACATACAATTATATTAAATTTATTACGTTTAAGTATTATTATTGTATATATTTTCATCAGTTAATCAGATTCTTTTAATCTATAACATTGTTTAAAATTATTTATATATCGAATTGTTTAATAAATATTATTTTTAACGATCTATATTCTCATATTTTATTATGAAAATTATTATAATATATTTCTAGTTTTATAATAATACTCGAAATATTTATATTAAAAATGTTTGAGAACCATTCAATAGTCACGCTTGTGTCCGACAATATCTGTTCTTATAACCCAGTCAGTATTTTGCTGTTATTCGGATCGGTTGTTGTTCTTTAAAAAAAATATATAATAATAAATAAAATAAATAGAACTTTACATTTACATCAATATATAAATGTAATTTTCGTCATTTTCATAACAATATAAATAATAATATAGTGAAAACGTGTGAAAAGAATAATTAACTATAAGTATCAGTGTTTTTTTTTTATTTTTATTTCTTCAAATCAGTACTCTGGTGGACGGAAGAACCAAGTGCAATCGATTTAGAAAGTTGTTTTCCCGTGGACAATCAATTTGTTATCACATAACGGTACAACTTATTAGATTCGATCTGACCGATTTTCTTTATTTAATTTTAATCTTGCTCTGTGTGTTTTAATATTGATTATGTCCATTTATGTTTTTTTTTTTTTTTTATTTTGCAAATCTCAAGTGGAATTTAATTTTACTAATATTGTTGTTTTTTGGATAACTTGATATTTAAAACTGGTTCTTGAATCACGTTGACTAACATTTTTTTCTTTACGTATGGAAATAACGTTGTCATAGGAAAATTTGAAACATTTTCGTTACTCATATAATATGATTAAAAACATTATAAATATGCAACAAATATTTGATTAATTTTGCATCCATAATCATAATTTTTAACTCTTATTTAATACTTCGAATACATCAATCCAAATAAATTTATCCATTTTTCTATGAAATATAATATAAAATATATTCTAAGAAATCTTATTTTATACGATATATCATAGTTACATGTTTGATATAAATAAAAACCAATCGATAATATTACAGTCTTTGTATACTAAGACTTCTTTGATAGGATTTGTGATGATGGTTAATTTTTTATTCGATTGAGTTGTATATTTTGTATTAAATCTTTGAGTATTTTTTCATTTATAAAACAGACACATTACATATGTTGAAAAGTATATTATATTATAGTTGTAGAAAATTAATTTAAATATTATAAAATAATTATGTCATTAATGTTATGAAGAAAATTATATTGATTTATCAAAAGATTTTAATATATAGTGATAGTCTTGATATCAAAATATAAAATTTAAGAACGAATTGGTAATAGAATTTTGGTAATAAAATTATAATATTCTACAAAAAAAAAATTATAATATAAAACAATAAATTTATTAATGGTTTCAATACTATTAAAAAATATGAACTGTAAATAATTATCTCTCGATACTAAAATAATTCAATTACCAATATGAAATTTGATTTTGGTCAAAAATAGTTTTATCTATAGAAAGATTTCTTTCTTTCCAAAAATAAAAAAGAAAAGAAAATATTCTCTCATTTAAATTCACTATTGTGTTTCAAAATACGGTTCCGGTATGTGTAATTTTAGGTCCACTTTGGTTTAGAAATTGAATCCGAGACCATATAAATGATCGTTCGCAATTTTATCATTTGAACTATTGAGATGATAACATAATGACAAAACCGCATGTTTTACTCGTATTTTTTTATATAAAATATCACAATAAGATTTTATTGACTTCTTTTAATAATAATATATGAAAAGAATTTATAATTTTTTGTAATGATTTAGTATCAAACTGTTTTTATGCTTGAAATTACATCAAAATGAACTCAATATAGCATTCATATCTATATATTTATAATTAGAATCAGATTTAAATATTATGTTATGGAAGTGATATTTAAAATAATTCTTTAAAGCTCTACAATCATAGTATATTATTAATATATATATATATATATATATATATATATATATATATATATATATATATATATAATTGATTGAATAATTAATATATTTTAAATCAAACATTCATATTTTATATAATATAATATTGCATCAAATCATTAAAAATTATATCTACACAAAGTCAACAACTCCTTTCGATTAAACTTGAGAGAAATCTTTCTTAATATTAAAAAAATATTAAAGACGACTTTTCACATACTTAAAATATATGATATAAAATTGTAAAATATACTAAAAATTGCAACACTTTTTATACGAATCGGCGAATGTGTTTATATCGAAAGTGAAGTTTCCACAAAGGACGGTTGAGCAACGTAATTACCTCTTAAATATTCGTTTGATCTTAATGAGTCCCGGTTAAAAAGACGTTTTTAATGACAAAAGACAGAGTTCATTTCGTGATATACATATCATAATAAATATACTACGTGAACGCTTAGTTTTTATCTTTCGCAAGACACGTGTTTTTGTAATTACCCAGATCTGTACTCGTCGTATCGTATTTCCCATACGTAGTATAAATTGCCATATAATTATATAAAATGTATATATGAATATAATGAAACATTATAAAAATACAAAAAAAAATAAATTCTATTTATACATTTTGTACGAAAAAAAATATCAGTTCTATATAATTATAGTATTGTACAAAATAAATTTATTGAATTCTGTGAGAAATCATCACATTCCATAAATAACACACTAAACGATTTTTTTTTAATAATTTTATGAATATTTATGTTTCATTTTATATAATGAATCCAAAACAAAACTGGGTTAACAATGTTTTTTTTTTAATTGTGCTACATGTGCATTTATATATTATGTAGCACTTGTCTATTAAATAATAAACTAGTTAAACAATTCATTACTATGTAAATAAACAATGTTCAGAATTATATTTCACAAAAATAATATAATCAGTAATATGAAATATAAAATAAATGCTCTAATTAATAGAATCAAACTACATTTTGAGACAAAAGTGCGTTTAGTTACCATCATTTGAAGGAAATAGTGTTAGTATAAATTTGTAATTTTATTAAATTAGTTTATAATGATTGTGTCATTAATAAACAATAGATTTATACTAATTAATTTACATAAAAATACTATTAATATTTCGGTTAAAATATTGTCAATTTAATGTTTCCAAATTTAAAAATATATTATATGTCGATCATATTTTTTTTATATATATTTTTACTATATATGTTGATAATTTAAAAGCTTTGGTTTTAGAATTTTATTAAACTATATATATATATTGTAAAATTTAGATTTATAAAAGCTTTTGAGTGTTTTCTCTATTGACTATGTTCAAAAGAATGCGAATCTTTCCAATTTGATATTTAAATTTATAATCAAAATGTACATATGACCAAAGATATAACAACAACAAAAAAAAGTAAATATTGTAATAAAAAGAAAAAAAATGAATAAAAAAATATTATAGAAAAAAAATGGTGAAATTCACTATAATTTTAGAAGATGGCGTGAAATATCAGCGATTATTGGCTAAATATTATAGCAAAAATGTTCATCGTTCCATAGGTTTGTTTTCCATCACGCTTTCCCAGTTTGGCTATACGCCCATGAACAATTTCCACACACCGTTAAAAATCGTTCACCGTCTGTTTTTTTTCTCTTTCAAATTAAACCCATTTTCTTACTCCACTTATCACCGACCGCTATGATTTAATGAATTCTACATGTATATCGTTTTGTTTTTAAATGTTTTCATATTGCCATAATTTAAAATAACATGACATTCTGTGATTTGGCTTTTAAATATATTCTTTTTAACTTGATATGTTAAAAATAATTTAAAATATACAATAAAAATCAACATAAAAATTAAGTCATACATCTAAAATATTAGATTTATATGTAACATATATTTACAATCTTTCTGGAAATTGGAAATGATTAATAAACTTTCACTATTTAATATTCATATATTTTTATCAATCATACACACACACATATATATATATATATATATATATATATATATATATATATATATATTTATAATGATTATACAACTATTATATTACATTTTGATGTTCAACAGGAAAACAATATGTAGATCAATAGTTAAAAATCAAAATTTTTTTACAATGTGATAAATGGATTTTTTATATATTGTACGAAAGTTCTGAAACAATTTAAGGGTATGGGCCTATTGTGGCTAGTATTCTTCTTGTCTGTTATTTACAATGCGAAGGCGTCCAAACCTGATAATACAACAGGTAATTTACATCGATAAATGAGTTTTGTTCAAAAACTTACGCAATAATGCAATATGCATGATATACAAGGACAGATTATGATTGCACAATTTACTATGTAAATTTCAAAATTTATGACATATAAACAAAACTTCTATTGATAATTCATTATAAAAGTTTCCGATTTAAATTTTCGATTGCTATCTGTATTTAGAATCAAGTGTTAAATACTTTATTATTAAAAAAGATATTCGAAAACCCTTAATTTTTATAATATTTCATAAGTTTATAAACATACACAATTCTCATAATTGTTAGTAGCCATAATTATTGCATTTATTAGGGCACTGCATGTAAAACTTTCACTTTGAGCGCACGATTTTCTCTTTTTTTTTTAACACAAAACCTATAAAATTAACATTCATTCATGAAATAATTTAATAAATGTCAAATAAAAAAGTACATAAATGCACATGCTTCCATAATTACTGAACAATAACAATTAAGATGTTTTGTAAGGTCATTTTTATATATACAATTTCCTCGATGTTTCGTGATGCTTCCTACGCATGTTTTAATTGCTTCAATGGATTGCTTAATTTGCCTCAACCCACACAAAAATGATTTTTATGCAATTGTAAAAACGATACTGCTTTATTGTACAATAAATAAAATATAGTCATTGTTCATTCATTATTGTTACAAAAAAGACATCATATTTATATTATAGATTGCAAGTTGGCCTGTAAATCTTGCGAACAAATAAATTTTAAAGAGAGTTGTTCGAAGTATTGTTTTGCACTACAAAATCGTCATCGAAACTGTCATCCACCATCAAAATACAACGAGGTTAATATAAATAATTCCATAATTGTTGTTTAAATCAGATTATTTTTTATTTAATATCAATTATTAATTTCAGCTGGTGATTGGTGTATCTGTAGGTGTTATTTTGTGTGTTCTAATAGCTATGGGTGGTCTTCTATGTATTCGTTTCAGAAGGAAAAAACACAGAAAAGAACGCATTCCAAAACACAGTGCCAAAGAATTAAAAAAATTTCATGGTGAACTAGATCGGTTACGAGTATGTATTTTTTTTTAATATTTCAAACATAGAACAATTAAGGAAACATAGTAAAATATGATTTAAATCATTTTCAGCCTCATGCATATACATTTTTATCAATATTAAATAATGTTAGACGACAAGTGAGAGAAATGCACCGAGCTGGGAATTCAGATGCAGCCATTATATGCGGGTAAAAATTGATTATAACATAACGCATTATATATATATATATATATATATATATATATATATATATATATATAATATATATATATATATATATATATATATATATATATATATATATATTCATAAATAATGAAATAATAATTGCTTTCAGGCGCTCGCTGAGTGATTTAGCAAAAATTTTAATGCTTTTAAATAGACAAGATGTTCCCGTGATTCCTCCAGATTGGCCAAGACTTTTAAGTTGGGCAGAAAGGTTATTTTTTTAAACTTTGATATATTATATAGATTGAATACTTAAACGTGTTATAATTTTTGTTGTAAAATTTCAGATTATTGGAAAGAAGTTCATTAATAAATCCACAGCCTCAAATACAAGTTGGACCATTAATCCAATTTTTACAAACTCCAACCCCCAAACCGAGACAATTTTTAGATAATAATTCTACACCAATGTCAACCCTTAAGCCGCCAGCTTATGAAGACTTTGTAGCTTTACAAGATCACACACAATCAGAATTTCAATTTGGTAGAGTGGAGTGGTCACAGCAATGGGAGTTTCCGAGTATTTCAGAAAATAGTGCGCATGATGATGCATGGCAAAGTAGAACTCATATAGCTCAAGAGAACTTATGGATTGACGATGATTTTCGAATAATGTCTTCATTTAGACCACAAGATGAAATTGTAACAGTGTTATAATATTTTTAAGAGTTCTGCTTTTAAAATAATCATTCAGAATTCCGTTAACTGTTTAAGTAAATGTTTACTAACAGAAAATAGTATATAGTAAATGAAGTCTGTTAAAACAAAATAATATAAAGTGAACGCTAAATACTTTTCATAGTCATATTTTTAAATATTTAAATAACATTTATAAATCCTATCATACAAATTGAAATCTATTATATATTATTTATAATAAATGTAAAAATTATATTTTATATTACAAAAATTTTGGCAGTTTGTTTAATAACAATAAGATCGATGTTATGCTGAAGTACTATAAGATCGTATTTATTTTAAAATATATCTAAATGTTTATATTTTGTGTATGTGTTAATTGGACTAATTTAAAAAAAATGAAATGTGGTCATAGGATACGTTTTGTTTTTAATGAAAAATTGTAAGATAATTGTTACATTTGTTAAACCACCAAATATATTACGCTAGTCAAATTTAATGTGTAGCACAAGTAATTATTTGCAAATATGCAACTGAATAAAATTTGTGACATACAATCCTGTTTTATTTCGCTGAAAATGCATGAGTTTTTATTTAATATGAATAAGAACAAAATCTAAATAAAAACGTTAGCGTTTCCCGAGATTATTTTTGTTCTCATATTTAAATGTTGTTTATAAATTAAAAAAAAAAGAGACGATAAAATTAGCCGAGTTTGAAAAAATGTTTTTATTTTTAAGTTCACAAATCAGAGCAATTTTATTTCTTGCTTCTCTCGGATCTATTATATGTAGTTGTATGACAAAATTATATAGTTGGAAGTTAGTGTTATAAAAAAAGGTTTATATATTTTTAATCTAATTATTTAGAATATTATTCATATTATAAAGTTGTACATAAAACATATATTATTTATTATTTTTCATTTGTTGTATTTTTAAAGTATTATTTTATTTTTAAATTCATATAAATAAAATTTAATATATCAATTTATATGCATAAAATATTAAACTAAATTTATATATTTATATTTATTAAAAATGTTTTTCTTTAATTTTTCATTTATATTACATATTTTTTAATTATCTATATATAAAGTTGGCAACACTGACAGTTCTGTTGTCAATGCTCGATCGGGGTCTGCTATTTAGGAAGTGTAATTGACGGGTGTCGTCGAATTTCATTGTTCAAGAATGTCGACGACCAGCGTTGAAAATACGAAAACGTCTTCGAAGCCGGTCGGCGGAGGACTTTCCAGGGTCAAAACCAAACTGGCCGAAAGCCTCAAGAGTGGCGATTTTTACGAAGCACACCAAATGTATCGCACTTTGCATTTCAGGTACGAGCATCATTTTCATCATTATTATTATTCTTATTTTTTCATTTCCTTTTATGATGTTCGAAACACGAATTTTATATTATTTTCTTTTAGATGTTTTATGCTCTAGTCGTGACGTTATTCGTTTTTGCACTTTGGATTATTTTTTCGAATTTAAAATTTTCCATTCATTAAATAATGTTCTAAATTATTATTATTTTTTTCATTAATCCTGATTACTATATGAACAATTTGTAAAGACAATTATCGATGGAATATATTTTTGCTGTGATTCAATAATATTTTTAATATATATATATATATATATTATAATAGTATATGCATTTTTCAAATCACATACAATATAAAGATTCTATAAATACTTTATTAAATGTTAGTGACAAAAATTTGCATCATAGTTATAGGTGATGCTTTAAAATTGAAATTTCGACCTTTTACAATTCAGCGAAACCCTGCGATGACTTACAAAGAATCCTTAAATTAATTTAACCGTAATAGACATCTATGTATTAAATAAAATTCGCTATTCATTTTTATCTTTCGATTGCTCGATTCGCTTATTGAAAATTGGAATGAAAATTAAATTACAAATTAACACCAAATATGTTGTTTATCTTTTTTTTTTTTTGTTTTAGATTACTGGCAAAAAAGTCATATGATGAACTGTTAGAATTGTTGTATTCTGGAGCTTGTGAATTTTTAAAAAGAGGTCAGCAACATAGCGGTGTCGACATTGGAATTTTATATATTGAAGTATTGATTACATCTAAAACACCGGTTGATGAAAAAACTGTCGAAAAAGTTTCCAATCTACTGGGAATGATAGATCAATCTATTGCCGAGAGAGAAACATTTTTAGTTAATTCAATACGATGGTCTATGGGGGAAAATACATTCGGAGATCCATTATTACATAAAGTATTTTTTTATATTTTTTTTACGAGATTTTTAGTAAAAAAAAAAGTAAAAATAATATTTAATTGTATATATTTTAGAACATTGCCTTGGTGTTATGGAAAGAAAAGAACTATCAAGGAGCACAACAGCATTTCTTTCATTCCAATGATGGTTTGTCATTTGCAGCAATGCTAGTCGAAATGCATAAAACTCAAGGAGCAGCTAGCGATATAGACACATATATAGCGAGTGCCGTATTACAAATATTATGTAGAAAAAAGCAACAACTAGCCCGTGATACATTTTTGTATTATGTTGGATTACATCCTGCCATATTAAATGAAACTGGACCTCCTTACATGACGGAGCTTTTAAATTTCATTTGGTTCTTATTACAAGCAGTAGAAGGGTAAAATACTGGTTATAATCATAGATACAAACAATTTATCTATAACATAATCGTATTTACTTTACTATTTCGTTTTACAGAAAGAAAACAAGTGCCTACAATGAACTACTTATTACATATGAACAGAGTATTAAACGTGATCCAATGTATTCCAATTACATTAGAAAAATTGGAAGAATATGGTTTGATGTACATCCGCCAAAATCTCAAATGCAAAACGGTTTTTTTGGAAATCTTATTCAAACATTATTATCAGGAATGGAAGTAGACGACAACGATGAAGAAACAGTTAACCAAACTGCTCAACATAGAATGCAAACTGAAGACGTCGAATAGTTATCAAAATATGCCTTCTTTATATATTTTTAAGAATTTTTTTTATATCAAAATATTGCATTGCACTCAGATAGCTTTAATAAGGAAAAAATGTAAATGAACTTTTAAATTTTTAACTATAATTATAACAATTTTGGATTGACAATTATGTACTTAATAGAATAAACACGTAATAAAATTTTAGAAACATTATCGATAAATAATAAAAAAATAATAAAATTACAATACCTTTAAAAGGATTGTTACATTTAATAATAAATTTGCTCATTCTGACACTAATCATTACAATAATTAAAAGTATTATATTTTAAAATTCCAATTATTGTCAATCATATTTAAAATTTAGATAAAAAAAATTAATCGCAAAAATAAAATATAAACATTGTACAAATAATAGTAAGTAAAATTGTACATATTTTATTCGTAATACTACAAAAAAAAATCTCACAAAGAGCATGGAGAAGTTCCATATAGTAGTGCCGTATTTTTAATAAATTTTTATCTTTTAATTAGGACTAATGCAAATCTCATATATTTATTGAGAATTTCGAAATATGAAAGTGATGGTAATGCAATATTTTGTAATTTTTGGGTATTGATTTGGGTGCATATATGTTATCAGTGAAAATTAATGTATATAAATATATATATATATATATATATATATATATATATATATATATATATATATATATATATATATATTGAGAAATATGCGAAATAATATATCCATTCATTATGATATAAAACGCAGAATTCTCTCATAATTGTACTTTTTCCTATGCCTTAATATATATTTATCACTGCCTGCGTTATGCAATAATATTAATTATAATATTATTTGCAATAATATTAATATAATGAAACTAAAACAATAGATAAAAAAACAAAACATTTCTCTTCATTAAAATGCAATAATCTTGATGGATTTTATATTTATTTTTATTTTTTTCGTATGCCTTTTTCAAAAAATATCTAAAAATGTAAAATTTTACAAATACAGTTTCCATTCATTTTTCTTTTTTTTTTGATTAAAAAGAAAACCTTTAGAGAAAAATAAAGTTAATATAAATTTTATTATAATCTGTCATATATTCACGAATTTATTATACTTTAGTTATTTGTACAAAAAAATTATCATTTTAATCACAATTTTGAACTACTAATTGTTGTCATAATAAAGATTCATACATTCCTACAGCTAATAATAGATTTCTTCTCGTAAAATGCAATGATATAATTGGGGAATTTTTTGTTCCATACGATCTTAAGAAGTAGCGATCACCAGTTCTCACTTCAGGATTATGAGGTCCATTGTAATCTTCATTTGTAAATTCTTCATTTAATATGTTGAAATCCCAAAGTTTTAATGTGCAATCTAATGAACCTACGTACAAAATGATTTAATTTATTACACAAACATTTATAAAATTCGCAAAGCGTTTTTTTTTCTCTTAATATAACTTTTTTTAAATAGAGTATTTAAAAAAAGTTATATTCTAGGTTTTAAATTACAATATAACACAGACAAAAATGCATTTTTTATGAAACATGTTTGTTAATAAGTAAATTAAAAGTTTTCTATGAGGAATAAAATATAAGTACTATTTGATTTTAAATAATTAATAGAAACTTTTCATATAATTAACACTGATCCTTTTTTAGTAATACTTAACCCCAGAGAATTTTAATTATGATTAGTATAAAAAAATATGTGCATTTACCTGAAGCAAGCATAGTTCCATCTCTACTAAATGATAACGAATGAATTGGTGAGGAATGATTTGTAAATTCAGCGATTAAAAATCCTGAAGGTATATCCCATATTAAAATCTGTCCGCCTGCACTACCTGATGCAATGAATCTTCCACAAGCAGAAAACGTTACCGTATTAACGATTGTCTGAAAGTAATAACTTGTTTTTATTTTAAATTTGTTTTATATTATAAACATTTTTAAATTGTAAATCTATAACACTATTTAACTTACCTTATGCCCTGTTAAAATTCTGACCTGATTTCCATTTACACAATCCCACATTCTTACAGTTCGATCACTGGAACCCGTCACTATATAATTTGAATTAGGATGAAATTGTAAACACTGAAAAAATATTAAATTGTCATAGTCCAAATAAACGCACTAAAATATTTATTTTACATGATCTTACGTCTACACTCGATAAGTGACCATTAAATATTCTAAGAGGCGAATAATGATCTGTTGCCCATAAACGAGCTGTTCTATCATGAGATGCGGTCGCAAAATAATAGCCATGTGGAGAAAATTGAACATCCCAGACAGGAAAAATATGTCCACGATAACATACAATACATTTCCAGGCATATAATGACCAAAGTCTTACTACAATGATAATATTTAAAATAATATTGATCATTTTTCTAAAGCGAAAAATAAGTATGTGTTTTTACCAGTTCCATCTTCTGAACAAGAAAGTAACAGTGATTTATATGGATCAAATGACATTCGATAAACGGGACCAGAGTGACCGAGTAATGTTCTACACGTTTCTCCCATGCGTTCATCCATCATGCGAACCTGAACATCGACTGCAAGAAAAATAATTTATAAGTATAAAATATTATTAATAAAAGAAAAAAATATTTTCTTTATATACCGGCTTCTCTATCTATTTCGGCTAATTTATCAGCAGATTTCATAGCGCGGAGTTTATTGGTAGTTAAAGAAAATACCTAAAATGTATAATTTAATGAAATATTTGCAAAATAAAAATGACACGATGAATGCTATAACTTTCACAAACTTTAATAGACGAATTACTAAATCCGACAGCTAACAAACTTGAATCCTCACAGAATTCAGCGCATATTACACTATGTGACGAGTTTAACATTGTATAAAAACATATAGACGGTAAACAATCAGGTCCTAAAACAACACGTCTAGATGCTTCTCGCAGTGCTTTACATTTTTCTAATTTATGCGATTCTTTTCTGGAGAAAAAAATTGAAAATAAATTAAAAAGTAATCGTTGTATAAAAATATGTGAAATATGAAACATCGTTAATAAAAAAATAATACAATTCTGGCATCGGCATTCTATCAGATGGTGGGGCGTTCGGATCAGATTTAGCCTTTTTAGAAAAAAATGGATCTTTACGAGCTTTCTTTTTCTTTGGTTTATCGGGCGTTTCTTCCACTTCATCCTCGTCTTCTGGTACGGTTAAGCCTTGAAATTCCGGTTCTTTTAAAAGTCCATAATATACTCTGGTACGATTTTCTATAAATTACAAATTCATGTTAAGTATTTTTTTTTATAATTAGTTAAGTTTCATAAACGCACCATGTCTTGCGGCTTCTCCGAGAAGGCCTCCCGCCGTTGCAACTAGCTGATTCCGATTACGCAAAGCCCCTTCGTATACTTCTAATTGTAAACGATTATTTACAATATTTGTTAATATATTTGAATTTTTCATTTCGTTTAAAAAGCGTTTTAATAAAATGGAAGCATCACGAGAAATTTGAACTAAATATTTGTTTGAACTGTAAGATAAAAAACGTCGAACAAAAAAACTTAAAAATAACTATAAAAACTAATTATTAAAATATTACTTGAAAGCGGATGTCAATTCGTTTTGGCTAACTTGAATTTGATTTACGACCATAGATATTTTCATAATATCATCTTGATGATATTCTTCTTGTTCGGGACCAAATTTTTCAATTAACATTTTTGCATTTTCATAACTTCCATTATTTATAAGTTCCAAATACATGTATATTAATACGGGATACAATAGCGTCGACAATTCATGCTAAAAAAAAGTGAATATCGATTCTTAAATAAAGTAAAAATAAAACAAGATTCTATTATTAAACGGAAGAGTTGCTAAATTCAAATTAAATTATAAACGCACTAACCTTATATATATCCAACGAAACTTCCACGAACTTTTTTAAATTTTCAAAAGCGTTAACGTAAATTAGAAGATCGTCTTCCGAACGAAACGACGAGAAGGTGCTCGTCAGATCTAAGACCGGTTGAGAATCGAGCTGAATAAGATTTGCATCGCTGATGTTTGCCTCCTTTTTTAGTAATTCTTCGGTACCCTGAATAATGAAAAAAAAAACTTTAATCGATAACTGCGTATTATATTTATGTCATCGCGTACTTAAAAACGGTTTATTATTACTTTTAGGTTATATTTTCGAAGCAATTGTAACACCGGCAATAACTGTGTGGAATCCATCTTGCCGCATCCGCAGGCTGTCACAAACTGACGCTAACTTGTCAACCTTAACACGTAATTGTGTGACCTTTAACGATGCGATTTTCGTTTATTGTCGTCGTCGTCATAAAATAATATTTAAATATTTGAAATCGGCGATCGCGTCGAAAACGAAATTTAAAAAAAAAGTAATGTGAAAATTTTGTACATTTTAAATAGATTAAATAATTTATAAAATAAAATAGTCGACCGATATGTATTCGCTTTTTGTTTTTTATATTTCTATATATAAATTAAATGTAATAATAATAATTTTATAAAATATTTAAGTATCAATTAAAAAATATTTCATTTTGATACGGTAGAAGATAATTAATTATAAATAATCATCGTATCGGTTAATATAAAATTCAATTTTTTATATTATAAAAAATATATTTAATTATTTTTTTGGAGAAAACAAATAGAATTTTAATTTATTTATTTAAAAATATTTTTTTTCTTTTTTACGAATGAGACACGTTGGCGTTCGTCGCGCGAGGTTGTCGGCCGTGTCTATCGAGAGCGTTGGGGTCGCGTTGTCGGCCTGCGGTCGGTTGTCATCGTTCAGCGGATCAATCGCCGGTTCATTATGGTAAGTTCGCAGCTGTTTTCGTTAATCGAGCATATCGGCGAGGGAATGTCGATAAACGATCGCGTTCGGTGTTTCAGTCGTTCGCGGAGCGCGTGTCCGGACTCCTCGCTCGTCCCGGCCAAGATAACGTCCCCAAGGATGACGTCCCCTGGTGGATGCGCACCGGAGCCAGAGCCCTCGGCACCTTCGCCGGAGGAGGTATTATATTTGTAATATACTAATGACTCTTTCGCTTTTTATATACGACCTTAATTTTATATCACGCGACGTAACCGATTATTTATTTACGTTTTTAAACAAATAAGTAAATTGATTTTTTTCAATATGGATATTTAGCCGCAAATTATTGGTACGTTTTAAATTTATATAATTTATTATATATAAACATATTTTATAGGTGGGTATTTTTTTAAAACATTTTTATATAAATTAAAGATATATGCGGTAGTACTTTTCGCTTACAATCTTATTTTATTATTATCAAAATTTCATTTATCGAAAACTAGTATTGCGCGCGCACTCGATTTTATTTATATTTGACCATAAAATAAATATAAAAATATTTAGATCGTTATCGTCTTTGCGCATTTATATCTGAATAATTTCAAACAAAAAAATAATTAAAAACGTAAATATTAAATAGCTTCGCAATAGTTAACGTTTGTTTTTATCTTATCATTAATGCTTGCCTCCTAAATAAATTTATTTTACGGCCGTTACCAACATTTAATATTGGCGGTTACTAACCTTTTCGGAATCGCAGCACAGCTCACTATATAATTTCACAGTAATTTTCGTAGAACTCGATCATAAAATAATAACATTTATATTATTTATTCTTTACAATAAATGCACATTTCTATAATTTTCAATTTTTTCACAGATCATCAATGTTCTACGGAACATTGGTTAAGACTACCGGATTACGTAGTAATATATATTTACTTTTTGACTTTAGATTATAAATTGTATTTATAAATCTCATATAAAAATAATTGTGATAATATAATTGAATCAAAGACGCAAAATAAAGGTAGTAATTTGACCTTGTAAAATTATGGATCAGCAATATAAGGTATTGCAAGGCTCTCCTAGTGATAATTTCATTATTAATGTTAATTAATATATGCTACTTCAATAAATTGTTTCTTTTTGTCTCGTAGTATTTATTATGTTTATACCGTTATTATCAAATATAAGTGTGAATTTAATATATGTCAAATGTTAAGTATTTTATTAATATTGTAATTTATATTAAGTGCATTTTTTTGTATGTAAATACCGAGTTTGTGAATGAGTTCATAAAATATATAAGAAGCAAACTTTAATGTTTTGAAATCATCGTGGTTAATATTTATTATGTAATAATAAATTAATACCAGTATTGAAAAAAAAACACTTATTTTATTTTTAATCTTACTTTGGTTTACAAAAAAATATTATATTATTTTAGCGGCCATATTTTTGGGACTATGGAATTGTGTGAGCATTATGCTTGGAAATGTTTCTTGTTTAATTTCGGGTCTATGGCAGATGATAGCTGGATTTTTTGTCATCATTTGTGAAGCACCTTGTTGTTGTATGTTTGTCGATTTTGTACAAAATTTATCCGACTGGGTTGAAAATCGACCTCATTGGAATAAAGCTGCCATATATGTTGGGTAAATAGTTTTGATTTTAAATATTGCATAATTATATATATATATATAATCATATATCAAAACATTTCTTATACTTACAGAATAGCTATTCCACCCATTATAATGTGTATTGGCCTTAGCAGTTTGTTTGGAAGCGGTCTTATATTTGCCACTGGTGTTGCATATGGTATGATGTCTTTAGGAAAGAAGTGAGTATTTCTAATGTATCATAAATTGTCAATTCATTTTGTTCACGTTTTTAAGAATTACATCTATAAATTAATATACGGTTTCTAATTCGCTTACATGAATTCATATAGTTTTTGCATTTGCTAACATTCTTTATTAACATTGCTTATAAAGCATTACTATATTAATATGCACTGTTTTGCTCATGTTTAATGTCATTAACATTATTGAAGTGGCGCAAAAATTGGAATTTATTATCTTTGATACCATTAATTATACGTAATAGATTTGTTAAAAAAGCGACAATATTAAACATAAACACTGAAATTAATAATATTTTTTTATATGTAATATAAAAATACTTAAAATAAATGGGCATATATGATGAATTATATTGAATACAAGAAAGTAAAATATACCAATTATAATTCTTTTTTGTATATATATATATATATATATATATATATATATATATATATATATATACACACATATATATATATATATATATATATATATATATATATATAGAAAAATATTCCTTAGGTTAGGATCTGTTAAAAAAAAACATATTGTTTTTAATAGTTGAAGGATTTTTGTGAATGATGCAGATTCGGATTAAGTTATTTATTATAATTTAATGTAATTACTCAATTATTTTATACTGCGATATTTTAATTATTTATATTTTAATCGATAATAATTTATATTCATATATAAAACTTTTGTTTCTATTTGAAAGTAAATTCAAAAAAATATCGAATGTAAAATAAATATATATATATCGTTTTTGAAATTAATAATTAATTATAGTCATATACTTTTCTAACTATTTAAATATTATGATATAATGAACTGATTATGAATTAAATTTTAATGTTTTGACGTAAAATTTATTTTTTCCTCAGTGTTTAAATATATATTTATATCTAATTATATTTCAATGAAAATAAGAAGCCATAATAAAGATTTGATAAATATGTGTATGTTTGTATGTATTTTGTAGTAATAGAAAAATAAAAAAAGCATAAAGTTTGATGTAAAATGTAGGGGTTCTCGTGAAGACATGGCCGCAATGGCAGAGGGAGGTGTGGGTGGTTCCACTCCTCAAGGAGTGGGTGGTGCAGACCATGGTCATGCCACTCTTATGGAGGACCCTGATGTGTGGCGTCCAAACTAAATCATTTTAACCAATTATAAAAGGCAATTTCATTACAATAACTTACAATATCGATGTGACAATTTTTTATTTGTCGTGCTATTTTATCTTTTCATTATTTAATTAATCTCTCCTTTATTGTTTTTCAACATTTTTTTCTCATTTGTCACAATATGGTAGATAATATGTTTATTTTTTATGCATGTTGAATTTGTTGGTATTTGTGAAGCTTATTATTATTTTTTGGTTGTGCTTATTTCATTATGCATATTAATTTTTATGTAAATTGCATTAGAGGTTTTTGATATTATGCTCATTTATCATAACGTTTATTATCGTGACTATAGATGAAGAAATGTGTAGTATTAATTTGTAATATGTAATTTTAAACAATATATAATATACTATGAAACGTTAGTGAATAAATGTCTCTATGATTATTTCTTAAAAACCTCTAATGTTCAATTATTTATTAAAGTTAGTAATATTTTTTGCATTTTTTTTAAATGTATATAGAATATACATTATATATAGAATATTATATATAGAATATTATATTTTATATATAGAATATTATAATTCAATTGAAGTTATTTTATCGTATTATTTAAAAAGTTATAAAGTAATTGTAGTATATTGGAAAGTATTTATCATTATTTTTAGAAAATTTCATAGACATTTATTTATATTTTTAGTATAAGAAATTAGTATTTTGTATTTGATGTTAAGTATTGGTTTCTCAGCTAGCAGGTCGCAACACTTCGTAAAGATTCTTAGATTTCAAAGATATAAAACATAGAAAATATAAATATAATATTTCTAGTTTTTTCATATATATATATATATATATATATATATATATATATATATATATATATATATATTCTTTTTGCAATGAGGCTGTATTTCAATTACTACTATACAAAATAAACTTGTTAGCAAGATGATTTTTTGATATTATTTCTGTTTAAATTTTCAGAAAGTTTTCAAATATTTTTAAGTAAAAAAAATATGTGTTTATAATGTTATGGATGCTTATTTTTTAATGTAATATTAAATGTGTATTACTTATAAATATGTTTGTATGCAGAGTCAGGAAGTGATCTGTTTAAAAGTGTTTGTGACCACAAAGAAGTTGAGAAATACTGCTGGATTAAGTGTTTTTATTTCAGTGCTTCCACATCAAATACAGAATTAAAAATTGTCAAAATTGATATTTAACTTTTTTTATTTGTTTATAGAGCATCGCTCGATGAAATGACTGCAACAGCATCACAGTCATCTCCAAATTCTCAACCACCATCATATCCACCATCTTCTAGTCTAAGATCTAATCTTGTAGAAAATTCAGCACCAATGAGTTTCACCGGAGTGCCAGGATTTGATAGTAATGTGTGACACTTTTGACAACTCATTCAAACTCTTGTAATTTGTGCAATGCATTAATTTCGACTGAGATTCTTCATGTTGAATGTTATTATAAAATTTGTTAACCATATAAATATATATATACATATATATATATATATATATATATATATATATATATATATATATATATACTCATTCACACGCACATGTATACATGTAATATCATTTATAAAAAAAAATATTCATATTTTTATTATTGTTTTGACCAAAATAATATTTTGATTTTTGTATTTAATGTTATATTAACCATAAACTCAACTTAATCAAATAGTATTTCATTGAAGTGTTTATATATTTCTTCAAATAATATAAATATTATATATAATAATTACAATTTCATACCTAAACATTTTTCATTGTGGTTGAGAATACAATGTATTAAACAATGAGTAATAATATAAAGTTGTGTAACTAATAAGAAGCTTCCAAAAAATACAAGTCCTCGATAAATTAATTTATATATTTTGTATACTTAGTAAAATTTATGGATATCATTATTTTATCCTTTTTATGTTAAATTCATACCTAATCATATATTATTTTAATTATCTTTTTTTTATTGAAAAGTAAATTGTTTCTTTTCTGAATGCATATCAAATATCTTTTGGCTGTGTTTACATCAATAGTTAATTTTTTTTATTAATTTGCAGCTAAATGATGTTCGTATGCTAAGGGCCTTATTACTAATAATCATTATTTAAATATTAATAAAATCAAACTTTAGTATTTTTTATGTATTTTTGTTACATACTTTTAAATTTTCTATTTGCTTAATTTTTAATGATTTATTATATAATATAACATATTCAATATGAAAATAAATGATTTTATATTAAATTATTATCCCATCATATTAAAAATTAAAATAAAAATAAATTATTTACTAAAGTTGTTTGGGACATTTTCTATTAATTATGGCAAAAATGTGTCAATTAAGAAAAAAAGATATATGCGTTTGCATACATAATTTTTTAATATTTGTATATATTTTTATGAATAGCGCATTTGTATTTATTTATATTGATTTATATATTTACATTTCTTTTGCTGAGATTAATCTAAAAGACACCCAGTCATTTTACACGATACAAATGTTATTTGAAGTTTAGGCGGTAGCATTGTAAAATAATTTAGTATGTTTGTGTCACTGATTTTATTATAAAGAAAAATAATAAAAATAAAATATAATATTTTTCTGACAAGAAATATATGTAACTTACAGTATTTATGGTTATGTATTAGATAGATATTTGATGTGTATTCATTACATATCCTCATGTTTCGCCACTGTAAAATAAAGTGAACATCATCTATACGATTTTTTTTTCTGCTTTTAAAGTTCATCAGTTCTTGTTTTTATGATGAATATTAAATGTGTGCTACAAATAAATATTACTTCAATTATTTTGATAGATCATCGTATTATATGATATGTTATATTTATACAGAAGTATTAATTAGAGTTTAGAGATGGCTACAGAATTTTTAATATCTGAAGTGTGTTTGTGTGTGTGTCACATATTTTTTTTTTAATTTTTAAAACAATCCACAATTTTAGTTAACTCATCATTTTTATTTGTGACAAAAAAAATAATTTTATAACAAATACCACTTTATTTTTAATAAGATTTTTATAGTTAATAATTTATTTTATTAATAATGTTATAAATAATATATAGTTCATTACAAGGTAACAGATAATGTTCACTTTTTATATGGTGGTTTTTGTAATAATAAAAAGCGATTTTTATATAAAAATCATAAAGACTACATTAAGAAGAGGATCAGGATTACATTAAAAAAATTAGCCTTTGTGTAATGAAGTAACAAACATTTTTCGCATAGAAAAGGCACATTGACAAACACATTTTATAGCCATATAACATGTTTAGTCACTAAATAATTATAAGCATTGTTTAATAATTAATGTGTTTTCAAATTCAAGACTTTATTTAAAATAATTAGATAATATATCCACATACGCTGTTCAAACTCGTTGTGATTTGATATATTGTTGATTTTCACTATGAAGAAATAAAAAAAAATGCCATCCCTTTTTATGAAATATTGCGTACGCAATATTTATGTGAGTTTTTATGACTATTAATTAAAATGATTTTGGAGTTATTTGAATTTTTGGTTTAGATTACGGATTCATTTTGAACAAAAATGTGATGAATTGTTTTTCTAATTACATTATAAAAATTCGTTATAATGTTTTAATATTTCACTGGATGTTGTTAGTATAGAATTGTTGTTGGATTAGTGGAAAAAAAATATGAATTCCTGTTAAATAGACTTAACATCTCTGTATAAATTTAGTCATTGTTCGTGATATTTATTCTCATTCCATATCAATCGTGCGAAAGGAGATGCACAAAGGTTATATATACTTAAATTTGGCATAATTTATATAAGGTATATTTACATTCCTATTGATTTACTGTTTTTTGGTTTTAAATCTTTATATTTAGTAATGTAAAAAATTCTGATTTGGTTTTAATGATTATATTCAAATAAATAATGGGATAACAGTTAATTGTTCGTTTACATGCTTTTTTGCTTTTATGCATTTACATAATGTTGGTAGTAATTACATTTTTTTAATTACAAAATATTTTCACGTACATTTTATGTCTGTATATTTCGATTGTAAATTTATTTATCGTAATTAATATTATTGACATGCAATATTTGTTATATATATATATATATATATATATATATATATATATATATATATATATATATATATATATTGTTTTGTGCATCTCTGCGTAATAATGTTTCAGCTTTAATTTCATTAACATTATCCATAATTGAAGGGCTCAATAATTATTATGCTTTTAATCTAATTAATCATATTTATATTTTTAATTGTAATTATCGTTCTGTGATTATTTATATACATATACATATATATATATATATATATATATATATATATATATATATATATATATATATATATATATATATATATATATATATATATATATATATATATATATATATATATACCCTTCATTATAATTTTTAAATGAGTGTTTAGATGATTTTTCAATTTAATTTTGAACATTTGTATCCTTAACTTCTTGGTACTATTACTACCAAGTTTCACGTTACAGGATATAAGAGAAACAACTATATGACAAAAATACTATGTGTTTATGTTTGGGTATTTAGCTTTGTTCAATCATTTAAAATAAATGCTTAGTAAATATAATAGACATCTAGGTTTAATCTATAGTTGTTTTGTGCGTTAATATAAGAGTTAAATACAATTGAACTATATCAATACTATTAATGTTATTAAATAAATGTAAGATGTATATACAATTAATACTGGATTTTTTTTAATTTTAACCTAGGTATAATCTTATTTCTAAAAAGAAATGTGAGAATTCTCAAATGGAATACTCAATGAGCTTGCTCTTAAAATTATATTTCTTCACTGCTTACTGTATCTTCATCTAATGGTAGGTAATTCGTGTATGTATTTGATCAAATCTCTATATCTTATTTATTATTTTCTTATATTTCGTAATGAGCATGAAATAAATATATTTTATATTTATTTGGCATGAAAAAAATGAAAATTTTTATTTTTTAATTTATTGCTTTACGTTTTTATCATTTATTGGTATAATTTGATAACATGAATAATGGTAGCCAATAATTTTCAAATATTTATAATATTAGTATTCATGTAAATAAATAAACGAATACGATATTTTTTAGAAATGCGAAAAGTTTTAATTTTATTTCCCAATTATTATTACTGATATAATGAGAAGTGATTGGAGAAATATTTTTTTTTTATTTCTCAATATTCAAGACTCGTGATTGGATTAAATGATATGAATGAATATTTAAAACATTAATATTTTGTTACTATCGTATTTTTAAAAATATTACTTACGCGGGACATTTGAAGAATCGATGTGAAATTTTAATAGCAAATATTTTTCAACACTTATTAAATTTCGATATATTTTTAATTATTGATTATTCACATTGAAATTCTATCGTTTCATTTCAAACAATTTAAAATATAATAAAGAAAAAAAATACATAAATAAATAATGCATCGGATTCGAATTGAAACACGAAAAGAAAACTATGGATGGCTTCCATCGAATTTTCGCACATTTTGAATTATTCGCGAAAAAATTATTTATTCAAACGGACGCGTTTGAAAATCCGCAAGAAAATTTTCCGACCAACCCTCAATTTTCCAGTCGTTTCACGCTTCGGTACACCATTTTCTTTTACCCCTCGCATTCATATATATATATATATATATATATATATATATATATATATATATATATATATACTTTCATTTTTTTCCAGTCTGAATTAATGATCAGCTGTTCCTGACCTTATCCAAGTTTCACAGCTGAGCATGTGCTCATATATATAAACGAGATTTTCCTCGCACGTCTCGTTCAGTCAACGCGAGCCTTTCGTTCGAAGTGTGCGTGTTTTTGCTCTTGTCATATATATATATATATAATACATTTAATAAATATAAAAATAATTTTTACATCGATATGTTTATTTTAATATAAATAGTTCGTATGTGATATTATATAACGAAAAATAAAAATATTTGATATAATAATATACTGCGACAATGTTCAAAATGACCGATTCAATGATCATCATCGAAGTTCCTAGCGAATCCGAAATGGATCCATTCACCAGAAATATAACATTGGTGGTCACCAATATTGAAGAAAGCATGGTCAGGGATCAGCCGCATGATGAAAAACTCATTACCGATATTTGGGTGGGAATAGTTTTGACTTTGCTGATCTTATCGTGTGTCGCCTGCATGTGTTCCTGTATAGTTTATCACAGATTTAAAGTTTGGAAAAGAAACGGTTTGTGCATTTATAAAATATATAATAAATATTTTTTTTATCTATCTATGCATTTTTTTATAGATATAAAAAAATATTCTCTGACATTGTAAAATTGTTAAATTTCAAAATGAATTAAAATTTTTCACATTTTTTATTTTTTTTATATAAAATTGATTTTATATAAATATATTTTATTATTTTCAATAATATTATGCGCTATGTTTGCGGAAGTTTTTTTTCCATATTTTTTGTATCGTTTTTTTTTGCTCATTTATACGCACATTAAGTATTGTATATATTTTGAGTAGTTGAATTGCATGTTTGGCTATCAACTTTTTTTATGATATATATATATATATATATATATATATATATATATATATATATATATAACGTATAAATAATGTTTTTTTTTGATCACTTATAAATCAAAATCTTTCATAATGAATAACGTATTTTTTTAGAATATTGATTGAAATCGTATTATGTTTGATAAAATTGGTTTTACAATCAAATAATTATTTAAAATATTAAATAAAACAATTTTATAAACTGAAGTTTTAGTGGAAATATGTTCATAAAATAATTTATTACTATATATTTTCTTTTACGATATTCTTATTTTATTTTATACAAAGACAATTTTTATTTGATAAACTACATCTAGTGTAATTTTATTATGCATATAATTCAATCTTTTATACATTCGAATATATAAAATATATTTAGTTAATCTTTATTTTAATTAGAAATACATAGTAATATTTTATGTTGTTTTTTTAATATTATCGTATTTTTTTTTTGAAAATATCAATTTTATCGTAGCGATATAATCATATTATGAAAAGAAAACTAAAAATATTACGTTTATTATTAACTTGAAATTGTTGAAATTTTTCACTTTTTTAGCCAAATTTGCGCTATTTTACGCGTTTGAAAAATATTTTTTCTTTAGTCTGACGTATAAATGGCTACCAGTAATTGAATAGTAAATATTTAGTATTGTTATCACTTTAAAGGCGTTTCGTGACCGAATAATAATTCTTCGGTTTATATTTATACATTCAATTCTCGTAATTATTTGCAATTACGATAATCAATCTTTGCAACAAGTGCACGTAAATATTCGCTAGACGTTAACAATATAAATTTATCGCGTAATGATATTTTTTTATTCCATTATCAGATTTAGTACTTGAACTCAATTTAAATTCTTATATCATACTTATTTTTCAATTTAGATTTTTCTTGTGCGTCGATTCATCGCCGTATTGTAGAAAATGTCGCACTAGAATTTATAAATACACGCCGATAATTATTGTTTTGAGTATAAAATAGTCACGATGATACATATTATATATATATATATATATATATATATATATATATATATATATATATATATATATATATAAATAAAAGTAATTACTTTAATAACAAACGGTTCTTTTGGATCTCGACCTATTTTTATGGTTTCATAGATCTAAAGTATTTTTTTTTATTTATGGTTTAAATTAAAATTTTATTATTAATGGTTTAAATTAATATTTTACATTTTATAAGAGAATGGATTTCTTAAATAATTATGTATGTTTTACGTTATGAATATCGTATTCATGACTTGATCGTGAGTGAAAGTTTAGTATGATCAAGTCACCGACGATATTTGTTAAATAAATATAAATTACTAATAAATGGATAATATGTCATATTATATTTTTATAAATCAATTTAAAATTTATTACACATACGCACACACATACATCTTGAAACATAATGAAAAAAAGGTTAATTTCATTAAAAAAAGTAAATTTTTATGTTTTAAAAATTATTAATATAATTTAAATATATTCATTTTTAGACAGTGATATGAAGTAAATCATTCTTATTTTTTAAATATATTTTTACATAATGTTTAAATGCGAAATACGATGATAATTTTAGAAACGCTAAAGAAACATTAATATATATATTTAAAAATTGATAAAAAATGAAAAAAAACTATAATGTTAACAAACTATTTTTATCATTATTTCTAGTTTTTTTTAAATTTTTGCATACTTTGATATAATTTTAAGAAAAATCATGTAGTATTCTAATTATTGTAAAAATTAGACTTTGTTCATGTCGTTTGTCTGAAATGATGTTTTTTTTCATTATATACATTTACCATTATATATATTTATATATATATATATATATATATATATATACGTGTATTATCGATTTCGGTAATTCATTTTTATTTTATGTGTTCCGATAAAAAAGTACATTTACCATTTTTTTTTCAAATCATACCCGATAAATAATGAATGTTAAAAGCGTGAACACGTGTTATCGATTTTTTTTTTGAAATGTCACATTTTAATTAACGAATTCATTATTGATTATTTTAATTTATGTGTTTTTTTTATCATCGATACCTTGAAGATGGAAATCTGAGTGAACATCGGGAATTTCCATGAGTCAATATAACTGCGAAAGCGTATTAAAACAACCTTTATTTGGTCACCGCTTTTTAATACGATCTCGCGATTAATCATTAATTATAATTTTGTGAAAACAATTTTAAAGTTTTGTTAATAAAAATGCTAATTGTAACTTTGTGATAAAAAGTTATTAAACATTTTTTTTTTATCATTATTATAAATTTCTTATTTTTTTTTCTATAAATTACTAAGGTTTTAGATATCGTACTTTAACTTTATATATATAAAAAAAAGTTTATTCAACATTGAAATTATGATGAAAATAATGTATAATCGTGTCAGAATGGCACACCTATGATTATCAAAACGCTTTGTTTGCATGAAACGGATGTATACAATATTTTCCATCCATAAAAAGGGTGCGTCTATAATTTAAAAATCCTTATTATATGATATAGTCTGAAAGCATAAAATCTAAATACACATAATATACTTTGAATGTGGCAAATATTATAATTTTATATTATGATTATGAGTAAGAAATATATATATTTTATCGTTATAATATATTTACATGATTGACGTGAATTATTTCAACATTATTTATATTTAATAATATAAATATAGAATGTATAAAAATATGTATGTTAGATCTAAGTCCTTAAAATCATGTTTAATACGAAATAATAAATTAAAATAAAAATGATCAACCTTCAAATATGAAGATTCACATAAAAAAAATATAGAAATAATGATTTGAAAGCGTATTTAAATTATACGATTAAAACAATTAAAATATAAATTTAATTATATTATTAAGTTATTAATAAATGTATCCTTTTTATTATTAATTCAATACAATACTATTACTTGTTTAAATACGAAAGGTTTACCATTAATTATGACGTTCGAGGGTCAATTTATTTTTTATTAATTATTTAATACGATAACTTAGCGAAACGTTTAAAAGACATAATGATTATAATAATAATAATAATAATATACATAATTATTTTCTTATATGATAAAAAAAAAATCTTGAAACGACACCGTAAATTGCCCATAAAAATGTTCTGAGTTGTGAACGCAATCGATTAGACTTTCAATATTGGCGTGCAATTTTTACTATGTTTGATATAAGAATAATTGCGATAGTGTTTAACACAATTAGTCACTTGCAAATATATATATATATATATATATATATATAATATAATAATATTTATAATAAGTGGTACACGAGGGGGAAATCTTTTTTTTTTCTTTCTAGATAGTCAAATATAATAAAAGTTGACGTTATCTAGACGAAGGCTTTAAATGTGCTCGTGACGCACGAGAAGAGAAAAATGTGAAAGATGCAAAAGTCCTCGATCTAATTTATTAATCGTATATCAATATTATTCAAATATTCCGTGTCGTATATCAAAAATACTCTATTTACAGTTAAAAATGTGTACGTGAACATTGTTTGAATAATAAATAGAATCAAATTCATCAGAAAAAAATAAAATAATTTTTCACGTTTCTATTACTATATATATGGTATATATATATATATATTTTTTTTTTTCTTCTTAATGATATTTATATTTTTTTTTCAACAATTCAATATTATTATTAAGATTAACCCATATTATGAAAGCTTCTATTTTCCTACATTGAGTCTTTATCATGATTAATTCTTCTAAGTGGTGTAATAAAACGGAAAAACTCTTAATACTCAGCTTAATATATTATTATTTTTTATCTCATATAAGTTTCAAAACAATTTATTTCTTTAATCAAAATACGATTAATAATTATCTTATAAGTATTATTGAAAAAAATCATCATCAATATAATAAATAGTTTTTAAATGTATTAGTTAGTTATTAGTACAATAGTTTTTTTTTTAATGAAATATAATTATTATAGATATATTTGGTACAGTGAAATTATCATTTCTGATAGTCGGCTTTGAAAACAATAAATTAATGTCAATAATGATAAATTTTAATCTGATACTTTCTTTAACATCACATATTGTATTTATTCAACGAAAATATTTTCCATTATCAGAAACAAATCGTTTCAGTATTTTATGAACATTATTTGACATTAAATATTTATTTTTTTCAGAAAGATAATAATCTTATATTCAATATGCAATGAAGTAGATTATTACACGTCATGCATATATGATAATGATAAATATTTCACACCCATTTCACTCCACTTTTTTTTCCTCATTCCAATGCATATTTTCATATTTTTTTTCAGGCATTGTGTTATTCTGAAGTCACTATCTCATTTCAGATAATTTATATGATACAAATATCAGTGCGTGTTATCTATTAAATTTCAGTACGCATAAATTAAACGCTTTATAGAAACGTGTAATACATCACGTTTTTTTTTTCTTTCATAATCTAAATTATCATCGTTACTAATATATATATATATATATATATATATATATATATATATATATATATATATATATATATATATAATTAATTAATTAATTAGTACATGTCGACATATTTATATCGATCTACCCCACATTGAATAATACTACGATTATGTGATATTTGACTAAGTTATTTATTTAAGACGCCAACAATAGATTTTACTAGGTAATAATCTTGTTTAATCACAGAATTTTATTGTTTTTTTTTTTCAAATTTAATCTCAGCTTTGAGGTAATCGTATTTAGCACATTTGACAAACTATTAAGACGGATTGGTCCCTTTTTTTAAGAGTTTAAATAGTGTTTTTCTTTTATATATATATATATATATATATATATAAAACATATTTGTACAAATGGTACTTGAAAATAATACTCGCTGTGTAATAATTTCAACATGTGGCACATCTCAACGGTTTTATTTATTTTTTTATTACACTTATAGTATGTGATATTTTTGTACGTTATATTTAAAATTATTTATATATTATTAATATTATATAAAAAAATTCAAAATGTTAGATATATATATATATATATATATATATATATATATATATATATATATATATATATATATATATATATATATAGAGCAAGTCCTGATATCCCGTTTGATTTGTGTCCTAGCCACGCCACTGTTGAGCAACATACGTCCTGTATTTAAAACGCATTTCGGATAAAACGTCTAACGATAGTAAATTACCTCCGTTTTTTAGTACAGACGTGATTCGAAATTTCAACGTACAAAAGTTTTCCCCGACACCGTATATTATAATGAAAATCGCCCTTTATTTTTCTACACTATTTTTTTTTTACAACGTGAACATAATGATTTTTTTGCGTTTCGAACGCCCGAGATTTTAACGAAGTTTTTATTTTATTATTATTATTATTATGCATTATTATTATTAAACAAATTACAACCCTTATATTGAAACGCGCCTACGTCATTATATTACAGTGAGGGCGTGTATTTATCATTATTGTTATAATTATTTTTATTTTTATTTACACTATTAAATTTCATAATATATATTCACTATATAAATTATTATATTGTGATGTTGCATATTGTCATTATTATTATTATTATTATTATTATTTATCATACGAAAACGATTCACGTAATAATAATAGTAGTTGAAATGTTCGCACGCAAAGGTCGCAACAGACCGATAAACTTTCATAGACAATTACGTGATGAAAACAATGACACACGCGGGAAAGTTGTCACATAATCATATTTTATATCGGACTGAAATTAAAATTGTCACATGCCGGAAAATTACCGGTTTTCGAAAAGAGAAAAAAAAAACAGTGCGCTTCTATATAGGTAGTAGGCCGTGATGAAATTTCTACGAGAAAATGAAGTGGAAAAAGTAGCGACTGTTTATCGTTACACGTGTCACATTCTCGGTTTATTATTATTATTTATATATAATATATATATATATATATATATATTTTGTAAAAAAAAAATAGTGAGTTTATTTAGTAAAATTTTTGATTTTATTTATTTTTTAATACCGATATCAATACATATCTGAAAAATCTAATAAGAAAATCTGAAATATGATAATAAATATTTCAATATTAATATAAGTTAAAAATAAATAATGTTGAAAAAAAAATATATATTATAAATCTAAATATTGATTTCATCTATAAAAAAAAAAACATGTAATACTGCAATGTAAAATTGTATTACATTATATCCACTTGAAAAATCGTGTTAACTCTTATTATAAACTATGTTTTTGAACACTTTCAATAGTTGAAATAATAAATATTTCATATATAAAAAAAATTGATCGTGACATTAAAAAATAAAATAAGGATGATAATTATCAACTTTCAAACACGAATTTAATTTATTTTAATAATATAATTGAAAACGTTGTAAAATTGTATTGTGACTATTTAAAACATAGAGCAATGATGCAATAATAGAGATTATTCCAATAATTATTTTTGAGTAAATATTGATTACTCGTATCATATAATAAAATCTATAAATTGAGAAATTTTTAATAGTCTAAAATATGAATCGATATATTTTATCAATTTGTATAAATATATATATATATATATATATATATATATATATATATATATATATATATATATATATATATATATATATATATATATATATCATATGATTTGTCGATATGTTTTTTTTTTATAGAAATACTTTTTGAAATCAAACAGTATTTTTGACAGATTAAGGAAAAAATATTGTTTTATAATTATACTTTGTTTTATATAATTAGTCATTAAATCCAGTATTATGTGGTAAAATAAGGAAATTAAATGTTAATAAACATGATTTTATTGTTGAACGACTTATATCTTTTTTTTTTTTTTTTGATAATACTTAAATATTAATTCTGACTTTTTAAAGTATTAGAAAATATGAAAAATATATGAATTAAGATATATGAAAAAAAAAAAAGAGTTGATAATATAATAATGGATTATTATTATATTTCATATATCTAAAATATAACACAGCATTATATAGATATATGATACTATATAAAGTAACATTAACGGTACTTTTCCTTTTTAATAATATGTACATTGAAAAAAAAAATCCGTATATAATATAGATAATATAATCCCGATGACGCATTGAATATACGTCATTATATTTCAAATTAAATGATCGTTTTCCTGTATTTATTTATTCTCAATTTTTTTTTCTACTCGTTTAATTGTTCTTTATACCATTTTCGTATTTTCATTTTATAAACTATAGAACGAGATTAAACTTTCGTGATTCAACGGTATATATTAAGGTATATTAAAGTATAATGATTCATATAATAGTCTTTTAATATGCGGTGACTTAATCTACCGGTTTTCATGCGAAAAACGTAGGTGTATTATTTTTTATGGAGACAACGCCTAAAATGTTCACTAATTCTTAATAATAATAAACAAAGTCGTGATTCTATTTAAAATATATAAATATATATATATATATATATATATATATATATATATATATATATATATATATATATATATATATTTATTTATTTATTTGTACGAAAATTGTTTTATTATTTGTATGATGAAGAATATTGTATGAAATATATTGCTGAAAATTATGTTTTTGATTTTTTTTTATATGTACAATATATTACGATACTTGTTTTATTTTGGTTTTTTCAAAAAAAAGAAAAAAAATGTTAACAAATCGCATTTTAGTGTTAACCACCGTGTCTGGTTATTTTTATTTATTTTTTTTGCTTTCAGCTTGGCAACTGTATCGTTGTGCAAGGATCTCCTGAAAATTTCGCTGAAACATCCCGTTTTTGTAGTGTTTCTTCCGCAAATTGGATTCGTACAAAATTGTCGATCGTGCGAATTAATTTCACCATTTTAAAACGGGAAACGCCGTTAAACGTTAAATGCTCTATAAAATATGCGGCCAATTTGTTTGTTGTCATGATCAATATATTTTATACATCGTATAAATACTATATATTTAATTAAAAAGTTAAATCCCATATATGGTATATATATATATATATATATATATATATATATATATATATATATATATATATATATATATAAATTTTAATATGATATTTTATTTTTTTTTTTCATTCTAAAAATGATTTATTTATAAGCGAATATTGACAATCGTGTTTGATCTCCATAATTTTTTATTTACCGTTATTTTAATCAATTATTGTCGATGCATATTGTGTTTTTGCTCTATTTATACCGTTAACTTTTTAGTTATAAAACGAATATTCTCATATCACGAAATTTATTAGAGCAATCATATACAGATATGTAATTATGATATTTGTAAAGTACTTGAATTTCCGATTTAAAAAAATTATTTTATAGATAATTTTATTGGTCTGTCAATATATATATATATATATATATATATATATATATATATATATATATATATATATATATATATATATATATATATATATATATATATATATATATATATATATATTACAAAGCGTTTTAAAGGATTTAAATTTGATTATTATAAATGAATATACAATTATATTTATTTAGTGTTGTATTCTAAGAATTTTTCTATGTTTTATATAAAATTTTCCCAGTTGCCTATTTTGACTAATCAGATCATCCAATCATCGATGTCTAGGTTTAGCAATCGACCAATGTTTACCAATCTATAATCCAATAACTATTTTAGTAACTAGTTAATTTATATTCTATACATATTTATATATCTCATACATAAAAGAGATACATTTTCCTTATACATTTGTTATAAGAAACGATATAATATAAACATAAAGCATTTAATTTTTTTTTTTTTTTTAGAAATTCGTAATTATTTATTATTATTTTTTACAATCAATTATTATATTTTAAATATTCGACGAAATACATATTTTTTTCTTTTATTTTATTTAATATATCGAAAGTTTTTTCATTGTCGTTCGTTCGATATTTGTTCAAATGTTGTTAAGATATTCGCATACATGTTTATCATCATCGTCAGTTCGTCGGAACGTCTTTAGAACATTAATTAATTATTAAATAATTTATTTTTATATATAATATTCTTTATGCAATATATTCATCAGATAAAAAACGATAGCGAATTCCGCACGCGTTCACTTCCTTAGTGACTTATTTGAATGCGTCCATTTTGACTGTGAATTATTTTATTATTTATAATTTCTTATTGTTATGCGTTTCTTATTATTATTATATTTTTAATATAAAACTAAATAAATTATAATACAATTGTGAATGTTATCAAAGTTTCCATTTATTTTTAATGCGGTAATAAAAATCTTTTTTAGATTTTCGTTCGATTAGTACATTTTATATGTTCTTGTTTTTTTTTTTAATTATAATTTAGACTATATTTTGCTATTATTTATCACTATTTGCGTCATATTCATTACTATCTAAAGGTAAAAATCGTATTTCATTCAATAATGAACATGATTTTTTTGAGATTTCTAAATATACAAATAATGGTTATAATGTTTTACATATATTGTAATCATTTGAAATGAGACATGTATATTATGAATTATTTCTCGATAATATTCCTAATTTGATTTTAATGTATTGTAATCGAATGATACACGTATATATCAATTGAATTATCTATCATATGTAATATTTTTATAAATGTTGATATTTAGAAAAATCATTTAAAAAGATATTATAGGAACGAATGTCGGAATATAATATTATTATATGTAAATATAATTAATAAACATCGATTTTAATACAATATCTCATAATGTACACATATATAAAATTACGCAACACACACACACACACACACACACACACACACTCAATAATCCTAGAATCAAGTGATGACTTCAATATTTAAATTTACCAATGTAAGCCACTGTAAATTTAATAGAATTTATTTGTTTTTATTGCGTTAATTCTACTAAATAATAACTATTGTTTAGTTAGATTTATATTATATATATATATATATATATATATATATATATATATATATATATATATATATATATATATATACATATATATATATACATATATATAATATGTAGTTAAGGAAAAAAGTCGTAAAAATCGATCTTCTGAAATTCCGTAGTTGAAGTTCGAAAATTAGTATTTTATATATTGTTCTTCTATAAAAACCGATAACTGATTTTTTCCTGTTATATCTATGAAAGAAAGTAAATTCGTTTATTGATATTATTAAAAAAAAATACACTAAAGAATATAATTATTTTAACATGTTTTTAGTTACATTGAACTTTTTTATTTTCTATATGATAATTTTTTACAGTGAAATCGTCCTTCATTCGAACCATTTTATCAGATTTTCCTTCATTTCACCAAATTTTCACACATATTTTTCGTCTTTCGAATCGGAATCCGTACATCGAACATTATACATTTATTTTTTTCAACTTTTACTGACAATTAGATTCATAATATTAATTATTAGATAAGATTTTTCATATAGTATTGTATAATTAGTTACGCTCACGGAACGAAACCGAACGAAGGCCAATAATAATAATAATAAATAATAAATCAGTTTATTATCGATAATTTACTGTAATTCAATTGTAGATTGTTGTCACGATAAAATAACGGTAACGATTTTTCGATCGGTTTTTCGTTAAATTTTTAAAATCACACTCGTTTCATACGCTTTTCCGATTACGAAATCGGATCGTGTACACGTGTTTTTTTTTTCTATTTTACGAATCGATAAATAATACTCAAGTTATAATGTAGAAAACAAATAATAGTATACACAGATCGACCTTGTTGACTTCACGTTGCGTAATCTGAATCTAACAAATTGCAACATATGTAATAAATAGCATGCTTCATACCCGAACGTGCGCTAGAGTCGTTATGAATCGCCATTGTGTTAATCAAATCCGATAGAAATTGTCATAAAATTTATTAAATATCTCGATCGATCGATATTTTCGTTCATATTTAAAAATTCGATGCTATAATATATTTCCTTATATCCTTGCTTTCCTCGGCGAAAATTTTGATTTCCGTTTTTTTTTTTTTTTTTTTTTTTTATTAAACATATTAAGACTTCCTATCGTAATAATAAATATGAATTCAGTTGTGGGAGGTCAACGAAAGAATGCCAAACTTCGCACTTCCTAGTTTCTTTACTTATTTATTTGTTTATTTTCATTTTTTTTTCTTCTCATACGAATTTGAACTTGAAAGTCTGGTTATTATGGTATTTACATCATTATATTGCTCTATTACGACAACTTAAGTAATTTTTTCCTCTTCAATCGATGATTTATTATTATCGAGGCGTGGATAGATATATTCGTAGACAAAAAGGCGGCCTTGTTAAATATGTAAATTTATTTATTTATTTTTTTTACTTACTACATACTACAATATATTCATATGCGATAAACTCTCTCTTTCATTCAACATCGTTTTTAAACCGGTCATATTTTTATTGAGATTTTTTTAATATAAATTTAAAAATGACACGTTAATCTATTCGTCAGCTATTTGTTTTTTTTTTTATCAAAAAGAAAATTTTATAAATCTGACTATTTTATATATCAAAATTGAAATATCGCATTTTTATATAGCGTTGATTAAATATTAATCATTAATAAAAAAAATACTATTTTATTGATAATTATAAAGTCTGAATATATAATCGGAAAATAGTCGACACGACTTAGAATTCAAATTTTAGAGTATATTTTAATTGTTTATATACTCTTTAATTTGTTTTCTATTTATATCACTTTCTAAAAATTTCATATTTTATCTGAAATGAACTGATAATATATGCGGAAAATATGGAAAAAAATATATATTATTTTTCCGCTGCACACTTTTATCATTTAGCAAATATATATATATATATATATATATATATATATATATATATATATATATATATATATATATATATATATATATCTAAATATTGTTGCACTGAAATAAAAGATATGATTTTTATCTCTAATCATAGTCTTGTCGAAACGTTTATTTAGTGAATTTATTTGTTTTTTTTTTGATAAATTATTACATATCGATTACTCTTATTGGAATATATAATTCCGTCGTTATTATAATATATATATATATATATATATATATATATATATATATATAATATGTATTTTTTTAATAAAATAAATGTATATACATTACGTAAATTGTCAGTTCAATTTTAATTGCTTATCTCGAAGTACCAATTTATTTATTAGCAACGTAATAAAATGAATCGTTACTTTAAAAAATATTATTTAATGGTTTCAAAAGATTTCATCATGTATGACTCATTCGACATTATTTTAAATATTTTACATCGACACGTTTATTATTTTAAATATCGTTAATTATAAAATAATATCCATTGAAAACATATTTCTATTTTAATTTTATTAGATTATATTTTTCGTCTTGCATTTTTCAACAGTTGGAATATTTTTAAAGAATACAATTAATTTTCATAATTATCGATTAAAATCTAAATAATTCATTATAATGGCACACGTCCTCCTCTTTCGTAATTTATGAATCTAACACGTTTTATGTGAAATGAAAAATATTGCAGTAAAGTAAAAATTAAGAGGTAAATATTACTTTATTATTGTAATTATTTATGCACAGTTCAGTATATAATATATATTATTATGGTATTAAGATAAAAATCATGCATTACTATTTTATTATATACATTGATATTGCATATTATTATTTTAATATTATATAATATAACATTCATAATATAATATTTTTGAACAAAAAAAAGAAATATTTTATTAGTATTGAAATATTATTTTGAATTCATAAAATTAATACTCAAAATATTTTCATGCATGTTTAATATTATTTTTACTTCAAAATTGTTATATTTATAATATTATACAATGTATTTTTTTTTTGGTAAAATTTATTTCTTGCACTATTTCGAAAATCTAAAAATATATTCACCCTACGATCGACCTTTTCTTTTCTCTTCCCATTGACAGTTTCTTGTTTATGCTAGATTTTTGGAAGACGAGACAAAAAAGACAGTTTATTCAAAACACCCACTATCCATATGTAATTCGACCCTTTTTTCCCCATTGGGGTACTTTTGGGCACCAGTCGTCGTTAACGGAAATGACAGATTCTATCATTAGTCAAAAGTTTATCAAAACACTTTAAAAAAAAAGATATTTTATTTTTGTAAAAAAAAAACGATAGCTAGTACCGTTTTTTTTTCTATTTGTTTTGTTTGCATAAAATATCAACACGTTGGAAAAAATATTACTCAGATTATATATCTAAAGTGTTTTTAAAGTTCTGATTACGATATTAGATTTTTCTGTGACAGTTTAAAACGAAACATTTGTCTGAATTTGGAACAAATATAAAGTTTCAATTTACAACTAGAGAAAATTTTGTTTTTTTTTTTTGATAATATATTATATTATAAATTATTATATAATATATTTTATAAATATATATATATATATATATATATATATATATATATATATATTATTCGTATATGAATATTATAAAAAAAATAAATAATTTTTAAGATGTTTTTGTTCGATAACGAAAGAAAATTATCGATGTTTTGATAAATTTTTGATGCATTTTATTTATCACTACGTTGCATTTAAGTACTTCATATAAATGTTTAATATTACGAATAAGATTCTTGTAACTGATTTTTTTTAATAATTTTTAATATAGAATATAAAAGGTTCTAAATTAAAAATTTATTCAAAAATTTCACATTTGTTATTTTTTAGACATATTTTTACCATTAGAATTTCGTAGGTTAATATGTAAATGTGAAAAAAAAATTCGTTTCAGTTCTTTTTCAGCACCAATATTCACCGAAAAAATACTGAAACGCAATAGCTGAGTCACGAATTCACTCTTTTTTTTTTCCCATCGAAGGATTCTTTGTTGTGACGTCTGAAAAAAAAAAGAAAAAGTAAAGATTGGTGTCTGAACATCATCAATCATTATTCCTATTGGGTCAATAGTGGTTGTTGCTTCATTTGCATCGTTCACAAATAAGAACATATCTGCGTTTTCAATTTCGGAAAAACGTAAATTTACTGAAAAAAAAAAATTCTCAAAATATATCGTGTTTTTCCTGAAAATACGACGCTAATTGCACTAGCATAATTTGTTTAGACCTGTGATAAATATCGTTCACAGAAATAAACCAGTCGTGACACTGAAATATCTAAAAAATCACCATTGAATTGTTATACATATTTGTGCAAAAATATCCATTTTGTACATAGTTTTTTTTTCTTCACTTTTTGATTAAATATTCTCGTGTATCTTGAAAATTAGTGTGATTTTCGCATCACGTTTCTGTTTATATGATATGTTTGTCGATGCACAGTTGCTAATCGTTTATTTTTTTTTTCTTATAATAGTTATTGATATGAATTTATTTTGCAATATGTTGCAAAATGTTTTAATATTCATGCATTCATTATATTATATTATTGGCCTTAATCGTCTTATGGTTCGTAAACTTTTTAATAAAACAATGAAAGTTAAGCTGTTCCGAGTAACGAAAACACAATAAATATCGTTATTAATATTTTTTATTTTTCAGCTGAATATTCAAACAAAGGTCGTTTATAAGATTATTATGACGTCTTAATGCACTTGTATACAATTAAAATGTCGTTTTGCATGATTGTGTTTTATTGAAAAAAAAAAAGTTTAATAAAGCACATCGGCCTTGTATAGTCGATAATTGATCAATACGTATTTATCGAAGAAAATATTTTAATCGCTATTGTTTACAATAAATTAAAAACAGATTTGTTGAAGATCATCAGTCTCTTCAGGATCTTGAATTTGTATAGGAAAAAAAATAATTTCATCAAGCGATTTAATAAAATTTATTATAATTTTACGCATAGGTAAATGGAGTAATTATATAATTGAAGATCATAAATACAGATTTTTTTTCTAGATTTAAATCTTAATAAAAATCCGTGCTTAATTATTAAATGTCTTAACGAGCGTGAAAATTTCATTAACATTTATTTTCAAAATGTTCTAGTTCATTTTTTTTTCTTAATTCAAGGATCATTAAAATAGTGCATAACCTCGTTTAATGAAAAATTTTAAATTTTCATAAATAATACGTTTTAATTTTGATTGTTGAAAGTATTTAATATATGTTTTAAATATTACGATCAAATAAATATAAAATTTTAATATCCTAATTACATTAAATACATATTAAAAGATCAATACGTTGTTATTTTTAATTTCATTTCATATTCTTTAATTAATAACGTTTGCTTTATAAATCAAATAATATAATATCAGAGCTTTCGTTCTATATTATTATATAAATAATATTGGTATATATTTTTATTTACATTTTTATTTATATCAGCGTATATATTCATGTGGGAAATAAAAGTATCATTGGAAATGTTTTTCTAGCTATTCGTAGAACGTTTTGTGGTAAATTGTGACTATTTTTATCGAGTCTAGCACGATAATTGCGATAATAACAATAACCGAGTAATTATCCGAAAACTCATCGTCTATTACGGTTGGCCACCTTAAATATTACATTATTCGGACATGTTCGCCGTAATAAAAACGTTAATACTGTGTTTAATATAAATGCGCTTGAAATCGATGAAAATGTTGAATCTGGTTTTTTTATCGCCGGAAAATTGTGTTAATATAAGACGATTTCGATTTTTATTTCGGTTTGAAGATTTAAATGAAAATAAAAAACAATATTCTCATTCATTTTCTAATATCGTTTTCTAATAAATAGTAGTATTTTATGGTTTTACCTCATTTCGTTCACATGAATATATTATTTTGTATTCATTTTCAATATGCGCAGATATTATATTATATATTACCAAGAATATTTTATTTTTATTTTCCTTGTATATGCAATATAAAGAATTTATTGATATAATAGCTATGCGTTATATAGATATTTTTTACAATATTAATTCATTACATATATATCAAACAAACGATTCAATGTTTTTTATATTAATTGCACTATAAAAAAAATATTTCGACTTTTCAGTTATTAATTACTACTTTTAACTTTAAAATTATTATGAGATTGTTGTAAATATTTCTAATGTTTTTTTTTTTAAATTGTATAATATTATTATATTTGTCGCGATGATAATGTTATACAATAATTCAAATGCAGTGTTTGTTGTTCGTATATAAAACGAGAAAACTTTCAAGTTCATTTTCATGGTCATCCAGTGGATTTGTTCATTTCAAAACTGAGTTTGCTGACTTCGAATAAAGAGAATGTTTATATGAGACAAATTTTAGTATATAGATTTACTTAAATTGTAAAATTATACTATTATAATTTTGCAAACCGTAATTTCATATTTGTGTGCGTTTTTTTTTTTTTTACTTTATTTGGAGAAAATGGCCTTGCGTGATGTTTTTGAATCTTATTTTGATGTTTAAATATTGTGAAAACGTTTCACTTTGAAATGAAATAATATAATAATAAAAAAGCTGCTCAAATGTTACTTTATGTATCTTTTTTGAACATCGGTTTGTGACAGCTGTTGTACATTATAGTGAAGTAATTCACATTTATATTGTATTCAATTTGAGATATCAACTCAGATGTGGGTCCTTATATAAATATTTTATAACTTGAGTATGAATTTGCAAATAAATATGATAATACAATTGACTAATAGGTAAAATAAATATAGTAAATATGTAAAACAGTATGGAATGTTCAGAATTCAATCAAGTCTTTAAAATATAAAAATGTTGTGTAAATTATATTTAAAACATATTTTAATATGAAAATATGTTTTTTAATCAATCAAAGAGATTGCGATTGTATGAAAAATTAAACAAGATATTTATTTAAATAAATAAATTTCAGGCTTTATATATAATATTAAAATATATATTTAAAATCTTAAAAAAAATTTATTCACAATTATATTCTGATTTTTGATTGGAGTTTTAAATAAAATTCACATAGATGTCATTATATTGGATATATATTTATTTACGTACATATTTTATTTTTCTCATCAAAATATACATAAAATACGTACATATGTTAAAACTAACTTTTTTTTTATCATTATTATATTACGCAAATGTGTTAGTTCTGATAACAATTCATTAAAAAAAATATATTGTTCATAAAATGTGGTACAAGTCACGAAAGTCAATGTTTGAGCACGAAGAGAATATTGTTCATGAAAAAAAAAATGTTAGATAGCTATTATTATTAATAAAAATGGTCACTATATGGTTGCAATTTAAATGTTAGAAAAGTACTATAAAATAATAATTAAAATAGTGCAATTCATGTATACTTTGCATTTTATCAATCATTATCTATACTTTATAAATCATTATTGTTATCAATTTGAATCATATCAATTGAGTTTTTAAGTATTTAAATTCTTATTCATTTAATATATATATATATATATATATATATATATATATATATATATATATATATATATATATATATATATATTACAAGACAAACATGAAATACTACTTATTTCAGTCTGATTTAAATTATTATTTAGTGTATAAGAAAATATGATCTTAATAATAATAATTAAACTAAAATTAGTATATTATTTTATTATTTTCATGATAATAGTAATTTTGTATAAAAATAAGATTTTACAGCATTACTTTTATCTAAAAAATAATGATTTTATAATTATTTTCTTTTAAGGTTTTTAATATTTGATTTTAATATGAGCAGGATATGTTTTGTAAATTCTTTTTATAGTTTTATTTTAAATGATAAATTAAAAAAAATAGTTTATTGTCTACATTATTTGTAATATGCAGAAATTTAATTTTTTTTTTTATTAAAACAGTAAATAAAATTAAAATATTACATTGTTATGAAAACATACTTCTAGTATAATTCTTGATTTCATAGCAAACTAAAATAAAATAATTATTATTTTATATTTAAATCATAATTAAAAAAAGAGATAGTTAATTGCAATACTTAATTATTTGTATTATTATTATCTATATATATACATATATATATATATATATATATATATATATATATATATATATATATATATATATATATATATTAAATTGCTTTTATTTACATTTCAGTATTAAGAGCGAGAACCAACAGCGATGAGAACAACGCCGAAAATGGCAATCCGGAAGTCGAATCATTACCGAGTTACACAATAGTATCCGGTTTACCAAGTTATGATGAAGCTCTTCAGCAGCTGAAGGTGGCAAAGCAGGCGGCCGTCGACGAGAGGGATCCATCGTCACAAGTGTTACCATCTCTTGCACAATTGTCGGTAACGGAACTGCTGCAAATATATAAACATCCTCAAGATACACTCGAATCCAAAAACGAACAAAAGTCATAACTTTTCGCATGTTTGTTCAATTGTAAATAAGATGCGTGCTCAAGTGTTTGATTCTTGTTCGATTATTATGGATGGACATTTTTTTTTGTTTTGAAACATTGTATTGAAATTGATTGCCACACTATTTTTTCAGTTACTTAATTATATTATGTAATATTAAAAAAAAATGAACTGTGATTTTAAAACACTTTTTGTATATTATATCGATTAGATAATTGTATATATGTATGTATGTGACAATGAATGTAGTTTTATGTTTAAACTGTAATACTCTAGAAATATTACTCAGTCATTTAAATAACTGATAAAATGTATGATAACTAATAGACAATTGTAATGTTAATTTTCTATCATTTAAATATATTTAATATGTAACAATTACTATTATTATTTTATTTAAAAACCTATTATAGAACACTCGACAACCATCAGTCGACAATGTTATCGCATTTGAAGAAATGTCATGAAAAAATATATATCGCTTCAATATTTTTATCGAATATATCCAAGTAATGTAAATAAATTGATAATATAATATTTTGTTAATCTTATTTTATTATCTTTCATTTTGTATGATTAATCGAAATTTAGAAATATGGAATATCATTTAACGATTTTAATCTTCATATACTTGTAGTATATGAAGATTTCTTAATAAAACATAGTGTGACGGACAGTCTCTTGATGGAGTCCTTTCATATTTTATTATCTACGATAAAGAAGTACATACTTTGAAAATTATGTATTGTGTAGTTTCCATGTAAATACAATTTAAATATTTTATAAATCATACGTAAGCAAAAATGATTTTGATTTTTATATATTATGTTTATTAACCATGGGTACGAGAATTTAAGGGACATTAATAGTAACTGTGTGCAGTGTGTAAATAAAATACAGATAGAAAACAAATTTCGTGAAAGCATCAATTTTTAAAACAGTTTTAGCCATAAATGTATTTTGACTTTAAGTTTAGAAACAACCAATAATAATTTATTATTTAGAATTTAAACGTAGTTAAATGTAAAATTGAAATCATGTTATACAATATTAATTGAAAATATTGTAAGGAAGGTTAATTTAAAATAAATAAACAAGATGGTTACATGTATTAATAGAGATAAAGTCTTGTGAAATTTAATTGTATTTTATTAGATGTTGAAAGTGTATCAAGTTCTTATACATATATATTATTTTGTATAAAATATTTTTTTACCTTTTTAAAGAAATTTTAAAGCTGTACATTATATGCTAAAAGAAAACTATATTACTTTAATTTGTATAATTTTATTTCAATTAAAAATATTCCATACAATAAACATGAAAACAAATTATATATAAAGACAAATAAATACATTAATGTTACAAAATTGAAGTTCAAATTTAATACGAAAATATATGATAACAGGAGAGATTAGGATTTATATCTAGATTCGTCTTCCAGCGTTCGTCGAAAAAAGACCAATCGTTTAAATATCTATATAAAAATAAAATCGGAAATATAATAAATAATCATATTCCAACGTATACTTATAATTTTTTAACGAAAAAATACTGAGATTTCACCGAATATTCCAATTATTATGACAAATATTATATTAAAAATACAAATGGGTGACAAAATTTTTATATAAAAATGAAATAAATTCCTAGATAACCAGCAATTCTTGAAGATTTTTATCACATCTGAAATGAAAGAAAGACATTTATTTAATCCAGCCAAAATTTAGTGTTTTTGGACAAATATCAGGTGATATTATTTCTATTTGAGCTATAATTTTGGAGATAAATCAAGAAAACTAAAAGTGACTGAGTTTTTTTAGGTTTTCGTGATATTCAGAGGAAAGCTCTCTCTCTCTCTCTCTCTCTCTCTCTCTCTCTCTCTCTCTCTCTGGCGAGTGAAACTTTACGATCCCTCATTAAGTTCATTATGTAGAATATATTTCCGGAAAAAAGTTCTGCACTCTCGATATTCTCCACTAAACGAATATATTATAATAGATCAAAATAATAATTATTAATTTTAATTTTTTTATGATTTGATAGCTATTGTCGAAGTGTAAGTACTTTTATAAATTTCATATAAAGATCAGTATGTATAATAAATTTATTATAGAAATATATATTTTCTTTTTTTTTATTATTTATTATTTTGATTATATATTATATTTTTCCAAAAGTAGATGAAATCTTTGAAATGTAAGATTTTCATGAAAAAAAGCATATAATTAAATTAATAAAGGATATTAATAAAATAATTCAGTCTTTAATATTAAACTTATAGACACTTTTTATATATGGTGCCAGTATAAAGTAATCATTATTTTTATAATTAAACGAAAATAACAGTTAATTTGTTGTTGAATGAATTAATAAATATATAAAATAACGAATGAAATTTCAATGTATGCACATTTTAAGAAAAATGTAAATCGTAAAAACTATTAAAGTGGTCGTTAGTGTTAAATTTAGTATTAAAAAAATTAAATGTGATATAGGTAATTTATTAACTTTGAAAATATAAGCATTTATATATGAATAATACAATTATAATATTTTATAGATTTGATTACGTTTTGATTCAATGACTAGTAATTTTTTTTAAGAGAAATAATATTTTAAAATCTTAAATAGTTGTAATTTCATGTGGATTTTTTTGTTCTTTATTATATTTAAAAATATTAAAGTTTATATATGAAATGTATTTAGATATTTATGATGAAATATATTTATATATATATATATATATATATATATATATTTTTTTTTTTATTTATTATAAATATGACAAATGTAATTAAGCGGTAACGGTTGGCAACAGTGGTAAACGTCATGATCCACCGTTGCGGCTATTTTTGAACAGTGGTCCGTTTCGCAGCGGGCCGTTTCATCGTCGGTCATGTCTCGGGATTGGCGGCCTTTCCTCTATGGAGGCGTAGCGTCTATAGCCGCCGAATTCGGTAATATTTAAATATTATTTACGTATCATTTTGTAATAGTTACAATTCTCACACACCGCCGATTAATTATAATACGCATGAAATTTATATTTTATTATATATTTAATATAATTAAACATTTTTAATTTTATTTCTATTGCACTAATATTATGCAGAAACGTTTTTTTTTCTATATGATTAACCATTAAATGGCGCTTGCATCATTTTTAACATAACCTATATATGTTTACGGATATTCTTCATGGTTTGTTTGCACGCATATTTATATATTTATAATATATTATTATACTTATATTTGTTTCGATTACGTCACAAATTACGGTAATGTATATCTAATAAATGTATAAAAATATTTTAATAATATTTTCATATTCACATGGGAATTATAAGCGTTCCCCGATTGTTGTTGTATTCTTAATATATTTATTTTTAAATAAATGAAACACTTTTTATTTCGATTAATTATTATATGTTAACGTTCAGTTTACTTCTTATATATAATATATATATGTTAATTTTTGCATCTTTAACCTTTGCTTTACTATCCATTTGTATGCAGATCTATTACATATTAATATTTACAAAATAATATATATGTGATAGGTAGTTAATATTTAGATTTTTCTCGATAGTTCTTTGCTATTTATATAATGAAAATGTTTAAAGGAGAATACGCCTTTTAGTTTTGAAAATAATAGTTTTTTTTTAAATATAGTATATGTTAGAATTAAATTACTTGTACGTATTTATATTATATTTAAATAAGATACAAATGAACCGTATATAATATGAGAAAAAAAAATGTTAGAACCAATGTTCATTTTTGTTGTAATTATATGTATTGAGCACCCATAATTATATTGTATTATAAATAATGTGTTGTAATAATGATTATTGTAAATATTTCAATATTGAACGACACTATCTATTTAAAACTTGTAGCGTACGATTATAAATTATGAAAACTTTATTATTTCTTTATTAAAAGTTTATTATTTTTCACATTCGATAATTCTAATATTTTTTTTTAAGTTAAAAGTCTACGGATAAAGTGGATTTTCACTTAAATCATTAATGTTTGTAAATAATAGATAAGGTTGAGATAAACACAAAAAAAATGTATGGGATATTTGCCAACCACGTGTTTTACGTTTCACTTATTTATTTATTTTTCATTTAAAACTTTATTTTGATTTATAATTTAATATTTATTCTTGGCGACGAAATTTACTGATCATCATTGAGCGTAGGAGGAGATGTTTATGTTTACTATCTATTTCTATAAAGATTATTATGAAATTCAAAATTATAACATAACCTTGATCTATTTTTTTTCAATAAAATGAGTATCCATATTATGTTTTCAATTAACTTATGTAGACAATTTTTTTTTATATATGTGAACACAAAAAATGTTTATAAATTTAACTTTCTTACGTTTTAATATTATTTATTACGTTTATGATATGATTATACTAAGATTGAAAAAAGTGGTTATATCTGGTTTTAATTCAAATTCTTGATAATTTTCAAATTTTTTTCAAGTCATAATTGTGTGAATTGTTGTGATAAAGTATGTTCTGACTTGTACTACATTTCTTATCCATTTAATTTTGTTTTTTTTAATTAATCTATTTAAAATTAATTAAAAAATAATAATTATGTAAAATTTTTGGCTCAATTGAATTTGCGTGACAATTATGAATATTAAATATATAAATTAATATTTTTTCCGTGATTAATTGTAATCTTGTTTTTTTTAATTATAAGTAAATAAATAGATTATTTAATTTCGTTTTGCTTTTCTTAATATTCAAGTCTCTGAAACAACACGGCAAATAAATTAATTTTATTAGCTTGGTGTATACAAAAAAATAATTATTTTGTAAATACTTTCAGTGTATTTTTTGGTTTTTTATTTATTTGGTATATTTTAAAATTGCTGACAATGAATGGCTTATTTTTAAATTAAATATCTGAAAATATAGTTCCGAGTTTTAGTAAACCTAAGAATGAAATATTTTTTGTTTTCCTATTTGTATTAGAAAAATCCAATTTTGTGTCAAAAGTTATAGTATCACAATGTTAAAAAAGATTAGATATTGACTATGTTTGTTTTATTCTCTTTATATATTATTTATAGTAAAATTATTTAAATTTATAATTGTTGCAAAGCCTTACCCAGTTTAATAGTGTTTCAGCAGAAAATATGATTTAATTTTAAATATTATAATATTTTGTAAAGAGTCTGAAGGAATCTTTATGTCATCAAACATATTATGAAAGGAATACATGTCTAAGCAGTTTTTATTTTCAGGGACATTTCCTATTGATACTACTAAAACGAGGCTTCAAATTCAGGGTCAAAAATTGGATGCTAGACATGTTACATTAAAATATAGTGGAATGATTGATGCTTTTATTAAAATATCCAGACAGGAAGGTGTCATAGCACTTTATTCAGGGTATATTTCTTAGAATTATTTTCAATTAGACTTAGATATTACAGGTATAGCTCATTTTACAATTTAATTCAGTGCTTAATGTTCTCAATTTTTCAAATATATATCTTAATTCAAAAGATATATTTTAGTATTTAAAAAATAATTATTGTTATTAATCGTAAATAATTTTCAAGAAAAAACTAAAAATTATACTTTATTATGTTATTTATTGGTGTAAGTCTTTTCTATTATACTTAAATATAGTAATAACACCTGTTTTAATGTGCAGGTTATTTTAAACTGAAATTGATTCTTAAATTTATGGTTTTGGGATTATTAAATATTTACTGCACATCTAACAACATAATTTTTTGAATTATAATTTCTTTATTTTCAATTTTATCATGGTGTTTTTTATTAATAATTGTATGTAATTTTTTTTTTAATATAAAAATATGCAATATATTTTGAAATCAGTAATGTACATATTTATTTAAAGAATATGGCCAGCCGTTCTTCGACAGGCTACATATGGTACAATAAAGTTTGGAACATACTATTCATTGAAAAAAATAATTGCTAATTATAATCCTACTCAAACGGAGTCTGTCTGGAATAACATAGGATGTGCCGTTTTTGCTGGAGCATTTTCGAGTGCCATAGCCAATCCCACTGATGTGTTAAAAGTTCGGATGCAGGTGATTATAGCTTTTATCAATAAATTAATGCTAATTTATATATGCTTTTGCTATTTCCTTATCATGTTTACAACATGAATTCAGACTAAACAATCATGACGTGTATAAAAATAACTTCAGTAGTAAGATGTAAATGTTATCGCAATTTTTAATATTTGCGTTTTTATATTGTGAAATTTTTATAACTGATGGATTTTATTGTTTTTAATTTAAAATATTCTTTTAAAACTATATATTGATGGTTTCAAATCACACACACACACACACACACACACACACACACACACACACACACACACACACACATATATATATATATATATATATATATATATATATATATATATATATATATATATATATATATATGTATATATAATTTGAAAACTCTATTTTATTGACAAAATTAAATATGTAAATATAGAATTTTCAAAATGTAAGATTTGTGTTTTGAATAAGTAAAAACATTAATATATTTACATCATTTGAAAATAGTTAAGAATTTTATTGTCAATGTTGATATTGTGAAAATATAATCCTTCTTTTTTTTTTAATATTTATCTGTAACATTATATATTATTATTATATATAAACATTTTATATATTATTTTTAGGTTCACGGGAAAGGTGCTAATCAAAGTTTAGTAAGATGTTTTCAGGAGATATACCGTAATGAAGGCGTCCGAGGTTTATGGAGAGTAAGTTAAAAATTATAATTTAAAAATTAACAAACGATTGTGTTTTTTAAATATTTAATGTTATCTTTAGGGTGTCGGACCAACTGCTCAGAGAGCAGCAGTGATTGCGGCGGTTGAACTTCCTGTGTATGATTTCTGCAAACATAGATTAATTGGTTTGATGGGAGATAGTATTATGAACCACTTTACTTCTAGTTTTATCGCTAGTTTAGGAAGCGCAATTGCTTCTACACCAATTGATGTGATTAGGGTTTGTTTTTTTTATTTATTCATCGTAAATTCTTACCACATTTATAATAGATTAAGTATTTCAATATAAACGTCTATATTTATATTTTATGTTGTTGTTTATTTGTAGACAAGACTGATGAATCAACGCAAATTAAAAATAATTAGTAGTATTACTCCCGGTGAACTTGTTTACAAGGGTACTATAGATTGTGCTACACAGGTTAAAATTCATAGTCTTTTAATTTTTTTAACTAAGAAATGTTTTTTTTTTATTTAATATTTATTTTATTTTCAGACTATACGAAATGAAGGATTTTTGGCTTTATATAAGGGTTTTATACCAGCATGGTTACGTATGGGTCCATGGAATATCATATTTTTTATAACCTATGAGCAATTGAAAATAGTATATTAGTTTCATTGAGGAGCACAAACAAAAACTTAGACAGTTTATTTTTGTTTTTGAGCCAAAGATGAGATCTATGGGGTTGTTTACTAATAATATTTATATACTGTGATGTTTTTGCATAGTAAGAATATTGTTACTTATTTATATTATTATTTATATTAATGTTTGTAGGTTTATCATTAAATAACACTGGTTGATGCATTTCACAATTATATATTTTTGTAACAACTACCATATATTTTCCAATAATCTCAAAAAATATTTATGAACATTATTTACTTTTGAAATATTTATGCAGGTATAGTTCGTAGGATTAAAAACAGAATTTATTATGTTGAGATATATGTTTTCAGTATTTTTTTTTCAATCACGTCAGTGAAATATATAATTTTTATTTTCACATTATTTATAAAATATAAATTTGTTCAGTGTTTTTGTAATATGCAAATGATTGGAATATGAAAAAAGACGTCAATGTACCTGTTATTTTAAAATGTATTATTATTTTATTTAAAATTAACTCTAGGACATTAGTACGAATATCTTCGAATTTTTTGAGCACGAAAACGAATTTGGAAAGTTTATTTATATATCTCTTCATATATATATATGGAAGTTTAATTCGTTTTTTAATCAAATTAATTGTATTTTATTGCATGTTTTTATTGTTTATGTATACATATTTTTTTTGTGTATTTGATATATCTATTACTTATATACATATATTTGATGAGTATTTTCTAAAAGTATTAAATTTTGACAAGAAACTATTAATTGACATTGAAATATTTCTCTTACGCTTTAAAAAAATGAAATATGCACTTGTGTTTTTGTAATATAATTGTTATATTTTACATATTTGTTCTGGCAGTGTTATATTAATAGTGTTATCTTGTTTTAAGTTTTTTTTGTGGTTGTAACATTTTACAGACCTAGTATTCAAGTTCGTCCAACTCTCATTAAAATATTCCACTGTTCTGTTTTCGTCGATTTATTTAGTGCGAAATTTTTATGCAAAGTTGGAAAAATAAGCATGCAAAAATTTTGTATCTTGTTGATCTTATGCCAAAAATATAGTTTTAATATAAATGCCAAAAACGTCTCTTTTATTTATACATTGAATTCTTTTGAATTACTTTTTATATTATATATTGTATCTGGTAATAATTATCATTATTATTTTTGTTTTTCAGTTTTCTTATGAAGATGTGAATATTCATTATTTGATTTTAGTTTTATTATAATTATGATTGGTATGAAATATTACATATTATATTGGATTATCGTATTTATTAAGTGAGCAGGATTCATGAATATATTCGTTTTTTTTAGTTTTATGCAATGTGATATTTGTTTTTGATTATAATATATTTTTTTGATCTTATTTCAGCTATGCATTTTAGTACAATCCACGCATACAATATTCTCAGTCTAAAAATACATTTTTAATGCTTATATATATATATATATATATATATATATATATATATATATATATATATATACAAACAAATCAATAATGTAAGTATTTTTATTTGCATTTACTGCGTTACAACATATTTGTATAATGATTACTTGTAAAGAATATTTTTAATTAGTTTTGTGTGGGCAAAGCAAGTGAATAGGAATTTTCCAACAACAGATTCGACGTCGGTTTGAAATGAGTTAATTAGGGACCTGATCTAATTAAAAGTTTTTAATTACATCATGACCCATCTTTGGGGAAATGTTAAAATGTCTCTAATTATACCAACCGTTGCGTTTCTCTTTCTCGCGTTCAATGTTTAAATTCTCGCCGTTTTGATAAATGTTTATACAGTAAATGGACCATTATACTGTAAGGTTATCGATGATTATACAATGTTTTATATTTATGTTAAATTATACGGTTATCAATTTTATAATAGTATTAAAAAGTATTTTATTTATAGTAAACGGTTTGTTGGTTGTGTTTGAGTTTTTTTTCATTTACAGCATGAAAAAAAAAATAATATGGTATGACAATCAATCTTTCTTTTCAGTTTTAGAGCATCGAGTGGCAGATGGCTTCATCGATTTTTCCGATGAAAAACACTTTTCTTTGTGTTTTTGTCTCTATTTTCTTTTTTCGTATCTTTCCCTTTGTCTTCCTTCTTTTCTCGTTCACTTTTTTTTTCACGTATTCGACTTTGGTCTTTGCCACAATAGTTGTATACTGCCATCGAACTCTTGTTGATTTACACGAAAAAGAAAAAGGAAATAAATACCAAAACAATTCTATCAAGTGTTATATTTAGATATATAACAAGTTAACGTTTAGGTAATAAAGAATTTATATTATAATTTATATTGACTATATACACAAGTTTATTATAGAATAAGTATTGTCAATTGAATGAAATAATTGTCAGGTTGTAATATTAGTTTTTCGTATTTTTCCTTTATATATTATTTCTCAGTGTGTAAGTAAAAGTCTATTTATACGATATATAAAATTTTACTTGGGTTCTTAATTTAACCTAGTCAACCATGGAATATTGTCGCGAGGGAATGACGAAGAAAAAAAAATAGAAGGCGAGAGAAAAGAAGTAGAATGAAAAAAATGGTCATCGTAGAATATAATGGGAAAAAATAACATTTAGTCGGAAAAATATACCGATGGGAAAAATTGAACCGCACATTATTACGTTATGCAATAACGGTTATTGCACGATATACATCGTTTATAGCTATATTAATATTAAATTGGGAAATTTATTTAGTATAACCTATTCGCTTTATGTAGTGCGAAAGTAATTTTTAGGAATTTTTAGCACTTCAATTTGTTTTTTATTAAAAAAAAATCATAGTATATTTATTAAAAAAATGTTATGATTTTAATATATATTCGATTGTGTGATTTTATTCAATATATGAACATTTTATTATTGACCCATTCCTGACTTGATGTCATATGGAATCACAGCTAGAGAGAGCCATATATGCAGTTAGATCAAAATTATATTTGTTAACATCTGTTAAAAAGATTATTCCCATTGTTTTAAAGCGATTTTTATAACCGGAGTCTTGTTAGTTAGTTTTGATTTATGTCGCTTCAAGTAGTGAAATATGTTTCAATTATGATTGTCACGAATATTTATAGATCTGCTTTTGTAGTTTGAATCTTATTGGTAAAAATGTTATACCGTATTTGAAAATATAATCTGATTCCATATTGCATCACCTCTATATTTTTTATGTATAACAAAAATAATAATTTAAACTTACTGAAACTAACTAAATTAAAAACATTTTTTATTTATAAACTTTGTCAGGATAGGGTTAATTTTAATTAAATATATCGTTTGATTGCAGCGGAAAAAGGTGTAAATAATCTCATAGAGAAGTGGTTTTTTTTCTTCGTCAAAATTCGATTAGATTTCGCAAATCGAGGAATGCGAAACCCCAATTCGGGGTCGGCTCCATGTTGCAAAGTCTGCATCACCACCGTGGTAGTGGGACCTCAAAATGAGTGTGGATGAAAACCCGGAATCGTTGGGAAGAGAAAGGGATACAGGAATGTTGTAATATTACGACGCGCGGAGATTAATGACCGTACTCTGACCTTAGTATAGTAACCCGGAATGCCGTATAATAAATTCGGTGAAATGTTGTTTTTATTCTTGCCAGGGTCTTTTTGCTGTATGTACTATGTAAATTTAACATTCGTCATAATCGCCCCCCATCCCTTCTTCTCTACCTTGAAACGGATTATGTTATTCGCGGTGAAATTTGCATTATATCATATATAATGTTATATAAACACGCTTGTGTTTATTTTAACATTTTTACTATTTTTTTTTAATTGTCACGTTTAAAAATTTGTGAGATTGAATTATTTCTCATATATTTAATTTTAATTTATTTTATTGTTAATCTATTCAATTCTTAAGAAATTTAGTTTAAAATATATTCTGAAAACTTATACTATTTAAATTGCTGTAATTTTTTTTTTCAGTAAATTTAACTAAAAGACATTCGATGAATAGCACATTGAGAGCTTTTTGAGTGTTTAGTTCACTGCGAAGCTTTACGTAAAGTTTACACTGACTATCTTTTTCACGTAGTCACTCTATTTTGTGGTTAAACTACTTCAGCTTTTGATCTTTCAGCGTTTGCTACAACAACCTTCGCTGTGAGTTTGGATCTCTTTTTGAGTATTGTAAATTTATTCATTATGCAAAAACCGTTTGATATACAATATTTTAGTTTAAATTTTGTCTATTTTTAATTTTACAATAGAAATGAATACAAAAAAAATATTAATAATTTGTATATTGGATTTTTGTATTTTTGACTATTGAGATTTAAAGTTGTATGTATTGTTAGTCGATTTTTTTAATTTACAACCAAAATATGAAAAATAAAATTTGACGATGTCGTTTCGCGCGCCCCGTGAAAGCGATTTAAATTTTTGTTTATTATCAATTTCGACGCGCGGCTTTTTTGATGTTAAAGTGTACAGAGAAAAAAAAAAAAAAATATATATATATATATATATATATATATATATATATATATATATATATATATATATATATATATATATATATTTATCGTCTGCAATGCCGCGAATCGTCGTCGTAAATTCGCTCCCTTTTTTTTTTAAATTATTTTTTTTTCTACTAATTTTGAATAATTTTCAATTTTGTAAAACGGCCATTACCGCTTTGTACCGTCACGTGTTACGGTCGAAAAATGCGTGCGTTTGTGGGAGTTAACACTAATTACAGATTAGTTACACGTTTTAACCCGTCAGAAATTCGCGGTCGAGCGGAGTTTGCGGCTTTTTCGGTTTTGCGGATCGACGCTGTACAAACAGATTTTTCTTTGAAATCGTTCCCCCCACCTCACTGACCCCTCCCCCCGTGCCCTCTTGCTAAAAGGTTTCGACGGAAAAGCGAGGGGGATGTCGTGAAAGGGGATGGAAAATTTCGGTCTTTGTACATTAGAATACGGTCTGAATAGGTGAAAAAAAAAATGAAAATAAAAGGACGATGTCGCATATAGATATACAATATATGGTCAAGATTGTCTGAAAGAAAAGATTGTCAAAGAAAGTTTTTTTTTATATTTATATGTATATATATATATATTTTTTTTTCTTTTTATTATTTTTTATATTAATTAAAATGATTAATATGAGTATTAATTAATATTTTTTTTCTCATATTTACTTGATTAAGCGCATGCGTTTATATTATATTTAAGTATTAACATTTTGTATTTTTTTTTACTATCAATTTAAAATTATTATATATACAAATTGATGTATAATAAAGCTTTTGTATTTTAACATTTTATATATCTCTGCTGTCACTAGACAGCAGAGGTTTTATATGGAATATATGAATTTCATCATATATATTTCAGATTTTTTTTCAAAAATAGTGTTTTGAAGTATACTGATTAATACAATCATTTTACCGTTCGATGTTTATGGCGATTAAAAATTTTAACTTAAGTAATCCTTCGGCCAAGATTTCTATATCAAAAATGCAGTCCAGTTTAAGGTTACGTGGTTACAGATTAATTTCAGATAATAAAATCTCATCAATATTTAAAAGGATATCATTTTATACTTTATAATATTATATAGAAAGAGTATGAGAATTTTTTATAAAAAATAGTTATTGTTGCGTATCTAATTTTCGCAGTATTCCAAATGATGACAAAACGATATCTTTGAGTGTAAAGGGTTAATATTTTTTGTATAAAACATACGATATATTTTATAAACATTTTTTTGTTTGTTTTTGTATATAGAAAAATAGATACGACAATTGTAAAATAAAATTTAGTAAATATAGACGCGAATGTGAATTATGAACGACATGAAGGGGAACGTTGAGGGGCGCGTGGTTCGTTCTCGAATTTTGCATTAAAGCCGAACGAACAATTAGGGTTTGCCGGCACTAAATCATCGGCCGTTGGAAAATTCGGCGGCAACTTTTCGTCGGAAAATTAACAATTGTTCGATTCGAGAGTTTGGCAACGATCGACGGAATACCGTTAGCGGCACAATGCGGTCGCGTAAACTCGTTCGACTTTCCAAATTACATTATACGCCTTCGACACTTCGATATTTGGAATGAAAATCGACCCTGCTAAGGGGTGAGCCCGATGTGATTTGAACGTAAAATGTACATATTAAATTTTTGTGATTGATTTGAACATGTTTTTCTAAATATATATATTATGAATATTTTCAATATTTATCATACGAATAAAATTTACAGTTTTACTTTTATCATATATACACTAAAAATTTTATATATTTCAAATGTTCAATGTAAATGTAAATCTGTTATTTTTAGTATTAATTAAAAATTTGATAAATAATATAAAATATTTTGTGAAAAATATGATTTTTTTTTTGATGAATTATAAGCAAATTGTATAAAAATGTAATCTTTTTAATGATAAACTAAGAATGTTTCAATTTTGAACTATAAAATAGTATTATTTATAATCGTATTTATATAAAATGTCGATAGGAGGTGGTGGTGTAGCATATTTTTTATTTTCCTTGATCCTTGCCATGTTGAAGTTCAACTTATTACTATATGATTTCATGTAAGATATTTCAAAATTTACGACTTAATTTTGTTTCGATTTATAATATTTAAAATATATGAAGTATAGATAAAATATATATACTGTTACCGAATCTATAAGTGAACTGAGGATATATTTCATATTTTGCTTGATTAACATATTTTTTTAACACGTTCAATGATATCATGGCGATAAAGTTGTACGAGAATATAATGTAATTTTTTTTTTCTTTTGATAAACTCGTAGGTTGTCTGTTCGGACGATATCTAAACGTTTTATCGGGGTTATGTGTTCTGTTCGGACATTGCCGGAGGCTTTTTGGACTCGTGGGACAATCGCTGAAGGGTTGCAGCGCCGGCTAGGGCCGACCACCCAAAAAATGCCCTTTCGTCGATAGTTTGTAACGACTGGGGCAAAAAAGAAAATAAAGAAAAAAAGGGTGAAAAAGTGTGCGACGAACCGTAAACGTAAAGGGGCGTCTAATGGCGGGTTAAGGGTCTCTGTCCAGTCGTATAAATTTGTCGCGTAATGTATAGTGAAACGTTGAAGAAACACATTGCTAGCGGGGAATCAGTCGAGCGCGAAAAAATAAAATAAAATAATAAAAAAAAAAACGACGACGGGACGATAAAAATTTTTCGTCGTTCGACGATCATTTTGCATTTTTATCGAATTCATAAGTATTTTTTTTTTTTTTTTTGTAATGAAATTATATATAAAGAAAATTATAATGTGGATGCGTGTTTATATTTATATTTTAATAATATTGATCGAATATACAGAGAAAAAGGCTAATTGACGCGTTTCGTTTAATTACCGGCTTTTTCAATTTGCAATTTTATTTAATCGTATTTTGTCAACGGGATGATGTAATCTTGTATATATATATGATTCGTAATTTTATATTGCAATTATAAATAATATTTGATTATTATTATTATTATAGAGATTAAAAAAAAATGAATTTAATAAAAGCTCATCGCAAATTTCCTATTATTTTTATTTATAATTTAATGTTGAAAATGCGCGAGCAGACTGCGCTATTAAATATTATAACATCATTTGATAAAAATTAAATTTAACTTTTAAATTAAATATTTATATTTTAGAAACTTTTTCAATCATTGATTTTCCATTAAAATATAATTAAAATGCGGAAATTATAATGAAGAGGAAACGAGATAAAATAGAAAAAATATTATCGTCGGCTCTTTTTAAATCATAATTAATTAAATTTACAAAGTATCGAATATTTTATGAAAAATTCGAGTTATTTTTCCATTTTAATATGATTATATATATATATATATATATATATATATATATATATATATATATATATATATATATAAGGAAAATATTTATAAAAGAGGGAGATATTTTTTTTAAGGGAAAGTATCAAAAATTAAGGCCATTTACGATTAATATATTTAAATAAAATGATAATAACAACACATTTAATTATATTGCGTATCATTATAAGCAAAGTATAGGATGTTCAAAAACAAGCTTTCATTTTTAAATTAGACATAAAAAGTTATCTTATTTAAATATATATTTTAGATATGAAAGCGTTTCATGTCAAAAACTTTTAAACGATATTTGTGTAATGTGATTTTAAAATATTAAAACGTTTTTCATATAACATTTATAATATATAAAAGAAGTATATGAATAATCGTAATATAATCTGAGAACTTAAAATTATTTTATTTAAGTTATAATTTTCAAGTAGGCTTGTGTATATTTGAATAATGTTACTTTAATATATTATTTAATTATCGTTATTAATGATTTGTGGAGATATATAAAATTGTTTATAATTATATATAATACATACACACACACTCACAATAATAAAATAAAATACAAAATTATGAAATCAATATCACATTATTAATATTGCCAAAAAAAGCCATACTTGCCTTATCGAGTACAAATAAAATCTTCGTTTTGATTACTAATTGAATTGCTTCGAAATCAGAGTAAACTTTGCTTTGTGTTTCGCATTAACGGATAATTGAATTTTCTCTCGTTAAAACTCCGGATTAAACGCTTTTTTTTTCCTCCCCCTTTTGTACAAGAATGTACGTGTGTATATAAATAAAGTGAAGAAAAAGCACGAGATGGAAAAAAAAAAGAGGAAAAGTTTTCCCCGATGGACCGTTGTATTTTTCCATTGCGAAAGGATTTTTTTTTCAAATCGTTTCCGTCCAGGATAATTTTCAATTGGAAACTTATCGCGCATTTCAATCAAGCATTATCGATGAGGAATTTTCTATTAGGACTGTTTTTTATTTTGTTATATATTTATATATTTTTCATTCTTTAATCAATGTGACATTGAATAAAAATATCACAATTTTTCGATAAAATATTTACCGATATATTTTATTACTGTAATTTTTTACATTTTTGCTTTACATGTAATATATATATATATATATATATATATATATATATATATATATATATATATTTATTATAAAATTATATTATATTTATAGAGAAAAGCGTCTGTTTTATACGAAATAAAATTATTATTAAAATAATCAGCGAGGAAAGAAAAATAAAGAAAATTTCGCGAAGGCGTCCAAATATAATACGTGCAGTGGAAAGCTTTGCGGAGCTTACTCTGAGCCTAGAAAAGTTGAAAATTTTCCAACGTAACAAAATTTCGGATAACCTAAATAAAATAATACGAACGGCAATTAACTTTTCTATTTATTTTCGCTCTGTGCTATTATTAAAATTATAATTTTGACTTATAAATATTTTATAATTTACGATTAATAATGAAATATCATACGATAAATATAATTAGCTAACGTGGAAAAAATATCGACGTAATAAATTTTAAGTTATATGTTAGGAACTTGAAATTAATGGTAACTGTTTTTCTATAATATTCAGTAAATTATTTTGTATTTATAGAATTGAACTCGCGTTTTATTATCGGTAAGTAAAATTTTAAGTTCGTTTTTAGAAAATTTAGTATCGGATATGGCTCTGTTAAATTTATTTTTGCACTCCTTTGAAACCGCTTTTCCTAGAATTTGTTGTTTTCAACGCTATTCTTTGTTTCACATTTCTAAATTCTGAATTTCGCATTATTCGCGTATCCAAGTACCCCATATGAATTGTTCCGACCTCGTGCTTTTATTGCTAGCAAGCTTTTAGAGCTTTTAATAGTCTACGTATTTATGCGACCGAAACGAAAATGCACTTTACAAATTTGTGAGTATTTTTCAAGAATTCAAAAATAGTGAAAATTTTGTATTATAATACACAAAAGTATATTATTAACATTTGAGTGTGGCGACAATAGAAATAGTTAGTCATAAAAAGTTTGAGATTTATATTTAATTGAAAAAAATATGTATTAATAAGAAACATAATAATCAATTTAAAATTATTTTTCATATTTAAAAAATATATGATTTTTTTTTATTATATTATCATATGCAAAAGTTTAAAATATGAAATTTGAACTATATTTGTAGGTTCTATGTAATCGCCAGATATTTTTGGAACGCGAGGCATTCATCATGTCGAGCTTTCGAATTGCTTTTTTTTTTCGATTTAAAAAAGCGGACGTCTTGAATCTTTCGTAGATTTTTCGAATTAAAAGCCGTAAACTTTTTTACTTCCGTTATTCGGACACGAAAAAGTATTAACCGGCAGCGGTAATCAAAAAGCTTTTACGTTGTGACTCGGAAAAGCGAAGTGCGGTTACCTTTTGCCTGGTGGAAAACATGTCTTCTATCAATTTTTTTTCAAGATATTCCAAGACTTTGAAAGGTATTCGTGAAAGCTTTGATGATAAATTTGTTCACACACACACATATAATATATATATATATATATATATATATATATATATATATATATGTGTGTGTATAATAATATAAAATTCCTAGATAGATGTGAGAAATAATTTTTCCACTGAAATAATGAATGATACTATAGGATAGAGATATTAGTTTTATCGCTGATTAAATTTGGTTCGCTTTCGAAAGCTACAATTGAATTTCTATAGAAGGGTGTTTCGTGCTTTGTATTCCCCTTTTTACTTTGTATACAGGCACGTTTTCATATAGTGAAAACGAGAAGGGTGCCCGTTTCTCTTTTCGGGATAAAGATAAATAATTTATTGCCGTGAAAAGGTATACGATATGAATAATCGACGAATTTTCCGAGCTTTGTTATTATGCAACGTTTTTTTTTCTTTCTTCGCCATGTATTCGTCGTATATATATATATATATATATATATATATATATATATATATATATATAATGAAACGATAAGGCGGTCGTTCTCAAAAGACGACTTTACAATTTAATGTTTAATAGTATAATATTCAAACTTTATAGTTGTTTATATTGTTATCGTTTAAAGTTGAAATGTTTCATGTTAACTTGTTATAATAGTGCTTATTATTATAGTGTTTATTTAGACGAATGAAAGAATAGATATGAAGATATCTGAAAGAAACGGTGACAAATCGTTTTTATTTTAAAGTGTGTCCTTTTTTTGTAATTTTGATGTAAGTTGAATTTTGAGAGTTTTTAAACGGAAAAATTCTGATTTTTTTTTGAGTCCTTTTATTTAAAATCAGAAAATCTATCTTAATGTGTCTTCCTTTTTTATCGCGAAAAGGTGGTCACCTTGTGAAAGAGAATATTTGTTTTAAAATATTATTAATAATTAAAATTTACTTTTTCTGTTGTTTATTTAGGATATGATTTTTATAAATATAAGAATACAAAAATTAATATTTTTTTTAATATCGTTTTATAAAAAAAGTAATATATACATATTTTTTAGGGATAAGTTTAAAATATTATGCACTTTTTAATAGTGAGTGAAATGATTTTTGTATTAATCTCATGTATAAATTTGATTTCGAGAATTAAAGAAAATTGATATAATATAATCAAAGTAATGGAATAGTTTTACAAGCAATTAGACGATTGTACAATACAGATTATATAACTGCGGTCGTAAAAACTTTGAGAAACTCAGAAATACACTATAATATAGTATAAAGATATGATATTTTTTTTTTTAGAGTCGGTGTCGTTTCACCTTTCTTCGCGTTCGCACCGTTGGCAATTTTGTTCCGGACCATAATTTTAACACTGGCTTTGGTGCGCAATAAAAGGGCTATTTTGATCGAGATTTCATAAATTTCTAAGCCTTTTCAAATGAAAAGACTACGTGATCGGAACGTTCAATGGACGCGCGATCGAACAATGGCAACCCGCGCGGCCATATTCAAAAATGGCGCCCTAAACAACGGCTTTTATTTAAAAAAAAAAAGAAGGCATTTATTTACTTTGCGCGCTTCTTTTAAAACCGTACATGAATACAAAGTATTTTTTTTTATTAATAATAAACACATTTTTTATATAATAATAGATATATTTAAGAATATTATTTGTGAAATAATTTTAAAAATATATATTATAGAAAAAGTTTAAAGCGTTCTTAGCTTAATACAAAGTATAAAAATATTCAGTATAAAATGCAAACAAGGCGATTTGTGTTTGAACACGGAAAACTTTTCGATTAAAATGCATCGATCGAATTCTTCTTACGCGGTGTGTTTTAATGTCGACGGAAAAACCTTTCGCTAGGTTTTCCACTTCGAGCTAGCGCATTTTTCTTTCGACGCGGAAAAAGCTTCGGCGCACAGAAGCTTAAGAAAATCTCGGTATTCCTTGTCATATTGGCGTTTTATACAAGTATATGAAAACACATGTGCATATATAGTTTTTCACGTGTGTTTTCTTCAAACGTGAGACTTTTCGTAATCCAAGTATTTCTCCTTATAATCCTTCGCGGTGCATCGAAGTACCATTTTATATCTATTTTTTGTGATTTTATTGTTGTAAACAGCTTCGAAAACACAGTTTTATCTATATAATAAGAATTTTATTATTCTATATACATTCAGAAATGTTCTTTCATGTGCAATAGTTGAATATTGGGTGTATTTTGCATGGAAAACATGTGTTGCAAAAGAATCTATATGTGGAAGAAAATTCGTAAATATAATATATTTCACATTTTATATATCTTTAATATATTGATTACTATTATATTTATAATTTTATTATTTCGTTTCAATATGTATATATTAATGAAAAATTCCTAAATCTTCATAGAATTTTTCAATTAATTTTTTTTATATATTATATATAAATTACGTTAATATAATGCTATTAAAAAGAAGAATAAAAAAAAACTCTTTTGTACTAAGGGTAAAGAAAAATGAAGCCCGTAAGAAATTTAATCCTACTAATTTATTATTTCATAATTTTCTTATTCATCAGTTGAATTAATTTTGTTATGGATATTTATAATATATAAAAATTTAAAAAAAAATGATAAAAACCCTTATTTTGTGATGAATTTAGCAATAATTTAATTATCGATCTTGTGTTCAAACAGCATCGTCAAGTCAGGCCGTCACTTAATTAGATCTAGCGTTTTAAATTGTACTTAATTAAGCACCCTTTTAGTTTTACGTAATTTATAAATTATATATACACTTTTTACGTTCAATCAATATTATGCTTAAAAGTTGAGAAAAAAAAATATATACAAATTCATCAAAATGTTGACCTTTGGCATTTTGTAAAAAGCATTTTTTTTTCGTAGCGATGTTTTAATTTGAGATTTAAACGCGCTTTTATACGAAGTATTTATTTAACTGTATTTAAATTTGAGCGTTTATATGTTAAAAAGATATTTTAAAAGTTAAATGTATATATATATATATACATTACTATATTCGGTCTATTTCTATTAATATCATGAAATTTAAGCAGAATTTTATTTGCGGAAAATATCTGAGTAGTAAATTTTTTTTCGCATTTATTTATTTAGCGGAAAGTTCTGTATAAGATTCAAATATTTTTTTTTGAGTTAATAAGAAAGTTCTTGCATCTATTTCTTTTTCGTTTTAATAATTTTATCAAATAGTATTTTATATTATATATTGAGTACCATAAATATTTTATAGAAATAAGTTTCTTTTCAATTATTTTTAGTTATAAGTATATATAATTTTTAAGTAAATAATAATTTTATTTATTGACTTTAAATATTTATGATTTTTTTAGAACCAAATTTAATTAGAAATATCAGTAAATTCAACAGTTTTTTATTTATAAAATATTATTAATTTTTTAAAACATGAGTTATTGTTTGTATTAACATTAGAGTAAAAATTAGTAAATTATTTTAAGAAGTATTATTTTTCTTATGAAATATTTTATATAAAAAGATAGGTAAAGAAAATAATTAATCCACAAAAAAACTATGATGAAAAATTAAACATTTTCAAATGGAGCAATGATAGAGTTGCACAAACTTTATACTCAAACCTTGGATTTTAACATATATATATATATATATATATATATATATATATATATATAAATATATTAAGGGAGGAAACCTTATCGGAAACGGAGTACATTGAGAGGATTCTCGAAATTTGACGTCTCATCTCGGATTTCTCGTTTTATCTCTCGCTCGCGAATTCACATGTATTAAAGCAGTTAATTTTCTTAAGTATACGTCTGAAGATGACAGGTTAATCTTTCGAAATCGATTGCGCATTCAATTAGTATAAATGTGATTTTAAAACTTCGCTTAATCACGCAATTTATATATATATATATATATATTCAATACGATAAAATAAAAATTATGGTAAGCGTAAAAATTTCGTCGATGATCGAACAAGATAAATTATAGAACGGTTTAAATTAAACCGCATCTCGTTCAATTAATTATAACATAATTATTACGTGTCGAACGATTGAAGATAATAATTTGACGATTTTATATTTTCATCATTTATATAATATATATATATATATATATATATATATATATATATATATATATATATATATATATATATATATATATATATATATATATATTGCGTTGTTTATGCGAAACGTTTGGTTAATTTAACTGTAATATAGATATTTTAACACGAGTCGGTCAATGTTTACACGATAATATTTCGTGTTAAATTTGAATAATATCAAATTGTACTGTATTATATTTCAGATATTTCGAGTTTAAAAATGAGTTTTCAGAAATTATCTTATTATAAATATAGTTGAAAATTTTATAAAATTATATAAAATATTTCTGAAATAAGTAAATCACTTGTAAGAATTCAAGCGTTTATTGTTATATCATAAATACTTTTGATATATAATTTTTATTTATTTTTTTATATAAAGATATAATTCATATTGTTTGTGTTTTTAAAAGATTATTATTAGTAGTACTTTTTGTAATGGATTATTAACGAATCGACGTTATATATTTATCTTTTATCTATACAGAAGGATTAATTATTATCTATTGATAATGTATAATAAAAAAAAATATAAAGTATGTAATACTTATAATTCAATATTCGATTAAATATTATGTTTATCATATTGTAATTATGCAACAATTTAATTACTTTACGTTAATTTAAAAAAATGTTATAGGCATAGATATTACATAGAATGAGATATAGACTTAATAGTACATAAATATGGATCATCAATAGTTTGATGTATATTTGGAAATTAGTTTGAACATTAGAAAATTTTATTTATAACCTTTGGTATTTGATTATAATACACACATACATATGTAAGTGTGCGTGCGTGTGCGCGTGTAAACGATTCATATGAGCTTTCGGAAGATGGCTTTGCCACTGGTGCTTTTGCGGCTTTCGACCCCTGAAACGACCCGTTCTCGGCTCTCGATTGGGTAGATGTTTCAGAAACGACCCACTTGCCTTAATTGGTAAGGTCTCAAATACAAAAATTGGGAATTTGGACTAGACTTTCGTATGCCGACACGTTTTGAAAGTGTTTGAATCCCGTGGATTGAACCCGGAATTCCTCTTTCACACCGTATATTCGAATATATATATATATATATATATATATATATATATATATATATATATATATATATATATATATATATTTAGTGCGATGACACAATTTAAATTATATATATATATATATATATATATATATATATATATATATATATATATATGTTTATATATTATAAAATAATACTATTTAAATATTATAATATTTTAAGAGATATCATTTATAATATTATAACTTTTCATTTATGAAAGGATTATTTCGTTTGAAATACGAAATACAGAAATTTGTTGAATAATTCGAAAAAATTATATTTAAAATTTATTTACATGTTTATATAGAAATTAATACTACTTTTCATGATTTAAACGAATATTCTGGGAGAAACCTTCAAATAAATTATTCCTTTTTAGAAATTTATATCATAATTATAACATTTTATACGACAATATGCAGTGATTCGGGTTTTGAATTCTCGCATTTTAAACAGATTAATATTGGAAAGCATATTTAAAATATTAAAAAAAAAATTATCCTCTTTAAAATAGTTCCCTTTCTTTTTTCAGTCTACTAAAACATTTCAGGAACTTGATATTGGGGACAGTTTGTGCTCTTTCAACGATAGACTTTTATTTATGATTGTAAACTGTTGGCCTTTCTAAATTCTCTTTATTATACGCACAGAATTGAGCCTGGCGAATATGGAGGTTGGGTTATAATTTCATAGTTATATTTTTTTCACAAAAATACACAAATTTAAAAAGTTTGATAGTTATTTTAACATATTTTAAAATATATTAAATGTTTAATATATATATATGATAAAATTTAATCATATTATATATTATGGGTGTCGTTGCTCTGCAATTAAATTTTGTGCAGGTGTATCGTTTGCTTTATAACCGTCTCTTATAAGCAAAGGATCGAATTTGAAGCCTTTTTGCACGTCTCTAGAGACGTCGTTACAGGAATTTATAGCCATTTTATGGATGAGACGATCGCACTTTAAATATTAAGCATTAAATATAAGGGCGATAATATGCGTGTGTGCATTTCGAATAGCGAAAAACGGTCGGAAAATATCGCGTATAGTAATAGCTGTTTTTTCTTTATCATCATCTTCATCTCTATTCTTAAAATGCATGCCATATTTCTATATTAAAAAGCTCCGTTGGCATTTTTCTCAGTGGATTTTAACGTCTATTATACAACTCAAAACGGTTATAAGGCATTTTCGTATATTGCCAGCAAATGCTATGATCTTGTATAAATTTCGTTTAATATGACGTGAACATTTATGAATATACTATAAAATTTTTATATGCACATATCATTCTTATATAATATAATATAATATAAAGAAGTTGTTTTCAGTGTAATAATATCATTATATAAATATTTTCTGGTCAAAAAATAAATTTTTACTTAAGTTAGTTTTATTATTAATAATCAATTAATATTTTTTTGTTTTAAAAATAGTGATTAAATATTAGAAATTTTTATATAATATATTAAAGTTTATATAATATAGAATATATAAGATATTTTTTCTGTTGAATATATAGGTGACGATATTTTAAATTATAATGATTAATGAACGAAATTGATATTCGCGAGAAGTTTTCCACGGAGAGAAATTGAGATTTTCATGGAAACTATTCACCGGGTGCACTGGCCGTTGGTGGAAAATTCAATTGCAAAGTGACAATTCTTTTTATGCAAATTCAGTTGCAATCGCAAATCGAATCGACGCCTTCATCTTCATTGAAAATTCTTATGTGAAAATTCGCATACGTATTGAAGCGATACTTTGATCGTGAAAATCTTTGTGAAAAATACAATTTAACAAATATTGTAAATTTTATCTATGAATGATGTTTTTTTTTTTGAATTTTACTAGTTAAATAAACAAAGTATGTACGTATTGATAACATTTGTTAATAATGATAATAATAAAGATCTGGTTCCAGCCTAAACTAATGTATCGATACTGATCCTTTTCACATTTCTTTTTATTTGTGTTCGTAATCGAAAGAATAATGTAGAATCTGAAAGATTTACCATGTTCGTCTTTGAGCGGAAATGTATGAAGACTTCCGCAAATAGGACACTCGTTCACATGGCAATGTCTCCGAGAGGGAAAAGTGGGCGTCTAAGGGTGGCGAGTGGCAAAGGGCAGACAGGTGTTCCCTCAGGAAAACGAAATGGAACCGGAATAAGCTCTAGTCTCCGGGGTATCTAATTCCGGGAAAACCGGCACAAACGAAACCGAAACGCCTACTACTTTCTGGAAACGAAAAAAAAAATTGCCGGAAAAAAGTTTCGAGCTTTTGTAGTAAATTAAGTTCTGAACGCGTTCTCGATTTGGTAAGATTTAATTGGATTTTTTTTAGAGGAAACTTTCGTATTTTTTTATACAAAAAAAATTGATAAAATGATGTAAAATAATTATATTTTGAACATTTAAATTAAGCAGTATACTAAATAATTATGATTAAATCGAAAAATATAAATTGTCACAAATATAAGGCTTTTCAATTTAAGACCTCATATTTGTGTGTTATTTTAGGAAAAAATAATTATATATAAAAAGTATATATTTAATATTAAATAAATAGAAAAAAGTCCTGTAATCCATCATATACATTGATAAAGATGAGAACTGTGTCACAGCAAAAAATAAAGAATGATTGATTTAATGTGTTAAAAGTTTATTATACTGTATCATTTTTTATTAAAAAAAAACTTATTGAAAAGACGAATTTTTTCTCGCTAGAAAATTATAAGTTGAATTTTGAAGAAAATTTAATTAAATCAGGTTTATAATTAAAATTAAGGAATTGAAAATTTATTTATTTTCAATTATATTTATTATTAAAGAAAAAAGATTTTTATTGATATTTGATAGATGAAAAGAATAGTTTTTAAATGAAAAACGAATTAATTATATATTGATTATTCATATATATATATATATATAAATATAATTAGTTTTTTTAGATGGATGAAAATGAAGAATATATTAAATATTAACCCTTTACACTCGGGAGGTGCCGTTTTTAACACGAAAACTTGATGTGTGGCAATGACTATTTATATTATTTTTTTTGTTTCTTTTTTTGGGTTTAGAAATTTTCTTAAAAAATTAATATATTCTATATAAAACCACTAAATAGCGGAAGCATATAAAATGTTAAAATATAAAGCTTTATACATAATTTTTTTTTAGTATAATAAGAATTAATTAATTAAGGTTAATAAGAATATTGACAGTTTAAAACATCATAAAATGCAATATAGGATTGTATTGTATTGAGTATAATGAAAAAAAAAATATTTATAGTATAATTAAAAATTATTTTTTATTTATTAGTTAGTAAAAAAAAAAAATAATAACATAATCGAACAATATTTGTTTATTAAATGTTGAAAATCGAACCGTCGATGTTTAGTGGAGGCATTTCGCGTGGGAAATCAAGTCATGACCCAAATGTTAACGAGATCTCAAGTTACCGCCCCCCGTTTTCTGTCTCATAAGTGTGGAAGGTCTGTTCTATGGAACCACTGGTTTTTGGAATAGAATCACGTCTTAGCATAATCCCATACCCCTGACCCCGTTCATATATATACATCGATAGAATATCCTATTATAAGCGCGTGATTAAAATACGTAAACGGTAAACGAACGGCGACGATAAAAGTCAAAAAACGGCCGACGGCTTTGCGACGAATCGTCCAATTTTTATAAAGTACGAAACGATAGGAGAATTTTCAATTTTTTTTTTATATATTTTCATATCTATACGCCTATATATATATATATATATATATATATATATATATATATATATATATATATATATATATATATTTATATTTATTTCTTCTATTGTCGAATTTGAATTTTGTTTATTTGTTGTTGTTGTTGTTGTTGTCGTTTAAAACGTTGACAGTTTGCGTTTCGCTCGTTGCTCGTTGTTGTTTTTAATGCGAACATTTTGCATGTAAAAAACACCTGTGCTTTAATAAAATTAAACGCGAAGCTCGCTATAAATTTCGTGTGTGCGCGCGTGTTCACGCACGTTCATAATGTTGAAATTGAGGCTTTTATTTTTAAAACCGATTCATACTGGAATTTTGTTTTTTTTTTTTTGAAACCGCATCCGGGGAGAATTTGCGCAGGTTTTCTATCAAAAAAAAAAAAAATGTTCTGTTATCGAATTTTCAGCAAAATAAATGAAACCAAATTATATAAATAGTATTGTGTTATTAAAAAATCAGCGTTAACAAAACTATTAAAATATAAAAATTAATTAAAGATGATCAATGACGTAAAAAATTAAGATTTTTTTTAATAAAATTTCTTTAAGTAGAATTAATATTTATTTCGCTTAATTTTTATCTTAAAATTTATTAATAAATTAATACAGATTAGATTTAAAAAAAATAGGAAAAGAGATAATGATTTGATTCATTAATTAATATTTTTAATATATACAAAATAAGAATAGTTTCTGATTTTTCTTATATCACAGTTGATAAAAAAATACTTATTATGAAATATTTATTTGATTTAGCTTATTGTGATCAATATGAATTAATATTGATGGAAGAATTTTTTTTAATATACGATTCTTTTAGATTTTTTAAAATAAAGTCAATTTTTATACAATTTATTTTAATTATAAGAGGATAGAAGAAAATTTCAAAACATTTTAAACTAATTAGCGTTATTAGATATTTACTGTGTCATTGCAACGGAAATATAAAAAGAACTTGCATGTAACAGAAAATGGATTTTTGTAAAACATTTATAATGCTATCGGAGTTGCATTTATAAAAATATATTATTTATACAAACTTGCATTAGCTGCTAAGACAAAGTAGATATTTTAAAACAAAGTCTTGCATTCTCGTAATTAGTGCTGCATATAATCTCAACTTGTACGGAAAATTTAAAAATAATAATAATAATAGAAGATAAGAAAATACTAAACATTCCAAATAAAAGACAACGCACAAAATAAAAAAAAAGAAAGTGTACATCTAGTATATATTTCGTGTTCTTTCTTTTAATTTTCCTTCTTATTTCACTTGTGTTATTTCTTTTTCGTTAATTAAAGTGACTTTTGTTCGAGTTATTTTTGTTTTGTTGAGAAATTTAATTAAGAAGAAAAATGCACGAGTGCGACAAAGTAAACGACGACTCGAATTCGAGACGCTGATCGATTTTTCACAGCGCGCTTTTCCCGCTGCGCCGTATCGATTCGTGCGATTTTCCACACAAAACAACAAGAACAACAACAACAACAACAACAAAAGTAAAGGATAATCAACGAGGCCGGACACGTCTTACGGCGTTGTTTTCTTGTTCTTATCCCACCTTCGCCTTTTTCCATTTATGTTCAGATATCGCCGAGGCTTCTGATGAATTCTCTTTCGAGAATTAGAATGCGATCAAAGAGGCTCTAAAAAAAAAGAAGAAGGCTTTCTGGTATTTCGTGAGTGGCATATTTAAGCGATTAATTAACCTTGTGTGAGATATATGAGATATTTAGATGTTAACGGATATGAGTGCATATTCAGTTTGACATAAAATTATTTATTACAATAAATTCCAACAATATTTATTATTACACAAATAATTAATAAAATTAGAAGAATGATGATGAGTGTAATTTCAAAATTATTATTATTTTATTTTTAAAACTTTATTAACCAGGTAGTAGAAGGAGAGCATTATAGAATCATTCTTTTTTTTTGTATGTATAAAAATAATGATTTACTTTTATTATAACAATTCAAATTTTATATATATATATATATATATATATATATATATATTTTTTTTTTTTTTTTTTCAGAATTAAATTATAAATAAATATATTATTTGTTTATTATAGATTTTATTTAGAAGTTTGAGCGAAGTGTTGGCGTCTCAGTCGTTTTACAAATGTATTCACTATAAGAGTGAATTAAAATAACGTTGCATTTTTATTATATATAGCATGAATTTTTATTATTTATCAATCTATATGAAGAAAATTGTATTTATATTAATGTGTGTATTATCGATAGATTTTCGTCTACGAATTGTCTTTTCGTTGCACTTACACCTATATATTTTGAAATATCCTTCACATAATATATGTGCACAGGGATAAGTTTACGCGCGTGGGATTAACCACGATCGACGATCATCATAGAAGCCTTCAAACTCTCACACTCCGTTTTCCGGTTTTCGGAAACCTGGGTTTTGTAAACGTGAATAAAGCGAACCGAGCTCGTTAAATATGGCCTCGTTATTGCCGGTCTACATAATCGTAAACGCCTCGGGTAGTCTTTGGTCCGTGTTAACCCTCAAAGTGCCGGTACATTAGCCCACACTTTACACTAAAATGTCAATACTGACAGAATTTCAATTAAGTGTGAGAACGTGCGTGCGCGTCGGTAAACGTATAATGAGTGCCGTCGTTATTGGTTTTTATTCTATAGTGTGTATGTAATATATACTATATATTATATTATATATATATGTATAAGTGCCGCTTTTAAAGCTGTCATTATCTGAAAAGACGCACCTGAGTTGATATTATGCATGCTTTCAGAAATATGTATGAAAAATTGTGTTATACTGAAGCAACCGATATCACTAGTTGCACTTTAGCATATTATTTTTTAAAGTAAATTAAATATATTTTCGATTCCATATATATTATATAGTAAAATACTAACTAATAATAATATATTCTAATAATAAAATAAATTAACAGTTTAAAAAAAACATTGAAAGGGATTAAGTAAATTAAATATTAAATTTGGATTTTAATATATAAGATAAATTATATTTTTCAATCATTTCTAATGAATGTAATTTTTATTTAGAAAATATATTGTTTTTTTTTGTTTTGGTTAAAAATTATTTTATAAAAGGTAAAGCTTTTATATACTTTTTAAATACTATATATATATACATATATATCATTACATTTTATCGTTTGAGTAATAAATTTATTTTTACAACTGAATAGTTTTACATATTTAGAAGTAAGTAATAAATAATTTACTGCTACGTGTTAAGAAAAAAAAATTGAAGCTAAAATACTAAAAAAAAATAACAGATGGATTCGATTTTAAAGAAATACCGTATTTTTTAATTTTATAATTAAGATTAATTATTTTATATTAAAAAAAATATATATATAATTGTCTTTATTTCTTAATATTTATAAAAAAATAATATATAATTTCGACATAATATTAATCATACTACAGTTTGTATAAAATATCTATTAACATTTATGAATAATACCGGTAAAAATATATGATGACGACAATTGATGCATTACACCAAGGATTAGTGTTTAAAATACACGAAAATCATCCAAGGGGTTAAGCTTGACGACGAAAAAGGGTTATGATTATACCCTTATCAATATTCTCGTTTAAAAAAAAAAGTATAAAAAATTAAAGAATATCGTTCGTCCGACGAGCAAATATTTATCGGTTCATATCCCAGGAGTTTTTTAATTATGCAATTAACGGCTAATGCGAACTGGGAATATGTACAGGTGAGCTCAAAAAGCGTTATTTGTAAAACGTTACATAAAAATATTATTATTTTTTTGTCTTTATTTTATATATATATATTTTGATCAAATATTTATCGCAGATTTTTGCCATAATCAGTAAAATTATGCTATACGATCCATATAATTGCCATTATCAGTAAAATTTTGCTATACGATCCATATAGTTTTAATAATTATTAATGTATCTATAGAAGGTTTATTTTATAAGTATATAGAATTTTAAATTAAAATAAAATATAAATAAATTTGACTTTATTCGAAATATAATTCTATGCCATTTTACTTGAATATGATTTCTGGTATTTGGCTATATTTATCGGTTCGGAGGAAGTCTAAATGTGAATTCCAATTTTCGATCACTTTTTGCAACAATTGAGGTCATATATCAGTGATAACTTGGCAAATATTATCATTCAAGGTGTTATTTTTGAGGCTATTTATCAAATAATCGTCAACTCGTTGATCGTGTTGCTTTAATTCTTAAAAGTGTTGAATTTTGTAAGTCTGCAAATTTAAATCATTCTTTAAAATTTTCCATAAAGTATTATAGATAGACACAACTTCATGTACGACATCTCCGCAATCATATTGAACCATGGTTTTCATAAAAAAAAATGCACAATTTTGTAAAATTTGTTCAGCTGTCAGTCAATTTATAATGTAACGACATATCAAACTAAATACAAAACAAGTAATGACTGCCAAAATTAAAAACACATATCAAAAAAGTGTTGTCAACATCAAATTTTATACCTTTATATAATACATAATTCCATTAATGACATTATAAATATAAACTCAATTTTAATAATCGCACATAATTAGTAATAAATTTCAGTTTTTTTTTCTATTGAAAAATTTTCCAAGGAAAATCTATTGATCGTGCGTACATTTTTCCTATCCCACGTATATATATATGGTTTAACTACTACAGTTTATGAATATTTAGTCGATTTTCCTGTACGTATAGTTGTCGTTTAATCTGGCCGTGGATAAGGCAACAAAGGGCCGTCTCACTTAAATATTTATCACCCAGGATTTGAACCGAGCGCTTATCAATATTTCGCGCGTCAGAAACTAATTTCGCCGCTTAAGCCGCCAGCTTTAACGTTTGTTTGTTAGTTTTGACGCTTTCAAGAAAAAGATACACGATTTATCTGCTTTTCGATAATTGAAAAGCGCACTCGTTTCATTACGAAAATATTCATAGAAATTGATATTAATATCAAAATTTATTTTGAATATAATTTTTCATAATTAAAATTATATATATATATATATATATATATATATATATATATATATATATATATAATTTAATCGAAATATCTATATATAGTATATGTATGTTATTATTATTGTATGTATTAGAAAATCTGAATACTCATTTAATATATTAATAGAGAAACCAATATTCAAAGGGTTGTTTTGAGAAGGTAACGTTAGATACAAAGTAAGCGTAAGCCTCAATAATTGTTTTTACAAATGTTATAATATAATTTACACACACACATACACAAAACTTTATAAACGGACAACGTACACATCTCTCCGAGGACATTTTAAATTGATTACGCTTAATTATATTCGATAAATTTCACTAGAGAATTTCTCTCTTTCCATTTGCCAGTTTTTACGAATCGAACCCCGGTATTAAGACGAGTGGGCGCGCGAAATTTCGCCTTCAGTAACGTTGTAAATTGAAAAGAAATCGAACTTTTTTTTTTTTACTCTTCCCTTTAAAAAAAAAAGGGGCCAAGGGGTTTCGCGGAAATTGATTTGCATAATAAATTACTTGTGTAACTGTATCGAGACCGAGAATTTTTAATTTATGGTCGGCGCGATAGTCAATTTGCATAATCGCGCCTTCGGGGTAGTACAAACCGAAGGGGCGGTCATTCTTATTTGCATAAATATTCAAACTTATTTTAAATATTTGCTTCGAATCGATAGGATTATTTTTAGAGATTTTATTAAAATATTCTCATAATTAAATATATATATATATATATATAAACCTTTACCGTTCTATAAAATTGTCTCAGAGGGTGTAACACGTACAATAATGGTCTTTTAAAATGTCCAATGACTGTTCAGCGAGACGAGATCTGTTCTTGATGGTCACTCGGAGACAAAAAAAAAAAAGCGAACAGGCGACTTTATAGAACACTCGGAGTCATAATAATAAAGTCGTTCGTAAAATCCGTATAAAATGAGCCTTTCCACGCGAAAGTTTTCGACTTTGAGCGAAGGCTCTTCGGGTACGATTCAATTGCCACGGCTTCACATAATTATTCGGTTATCTTTCTGGAGTGCCACGACGATGACTGCGCGCACGAAGAACGGCCATTTAAAACGCTCAATTAACTTTTTACTGTCCGAAATGTGGAAAAAAAAAAGTATAGGCACGAACAGAAACGAACGAAAAAAAAAATGTATATAAAGAGAAGAATAACGGGCGATGGAAACGGGTGGAAAACTTAGGAAAATCAACGAATTGTGGGTGGAGGGGGGTGAGGAGTAGGAGTAGGACGAGGAGGAGGAAGGGTAGTAAATGCGGATGAATAAGGGTGAGTGCAGAAGTGTAGTCACGAATTTGTTTTATGACTTCGAAAGACGAGGCTGCAGCGCGAAATAATTTAACCCCATAAATTCGACGGTTTTCCCCATTCGAGACAGTTGTATTACACGGACGATTTAGTTTCGAACATTGGCCAATGTAACGAATTCACTTTCGATTGCGGACAAAATTGATCGTTTTTTTTCTGTTCTCGGATAGGTTTTAATTTTTTTTTTCTAAAGATATGGCCATCCTTTCCTTTTTGGCCAAAAATGAACGTTTATCTTGAACTTTTGGCGATTTAGTTATCGTGATAAGAAATGCCTCGTTAATATTATAATTGAGATTAATGTGAGCGGTCGTTTCTTTTTTTTTTTTTTTTTTTTTTTGGAAAAATATTGTATAATATTAAAAATATTTTATTTATAATTTAATCACAATTTCTCTAACCCGAGCTCAGCTCGCAGGTTTCAATTTTTTCGTAGTTGTTATGACACACGAACGATCTACACTCGTTGGACGCTGGATATCATTTTTTATCTATATATAAAATGTACAATTTAAATATTAAAAAACTTGAGCACAAAGTGATTAACATATTAATATTTTTTTTTAAATAATCTTAATAATAGTAACGATATATTATCATCACTAATATTAAAAAATATAAAATTTTTGATATTAAATATAAATTTTGATAAAAATAGAATACTGAATGTTATTTGAGAATTATGTAACTGAAAAAAAAAATTAAAAATGCGATACAATTTCAATAATTATTTATTTTTAGACTTACAAAAATGGTAGAAACCAAAAAAAAAAAATTATAATAAAAACATAAATATACTTTCATTGTTCCATTTACGACGAACTATTTTCATTATGTTCAGCGGCTGCGGGTTCAAAGTTAACAACGGGCTAAGTTTCATAGTCCCAATTTCAAGCAGTTGTTTTAAAACTATACGGCCGACTACGGGCACTAGAACTCGAACCATTTGAGCACCGCTGGGCTTCTGTTCTTTACGCGTCTTCTGTGGAGTCGGTCGCAAGTTTTCGGAGGAGGGTGTACCTTAGTTTTCTTAAGGAAATAATGCATCGGTGGCAATTAAGCCGGGCGTGACTTACGAGACACCCTATGACTGTGAAACAGACCAACTAATTCAACGGCAGGTGGAAAACAGGAACAACTTCATTTGGAAAACGCTTAAGAAAAATCGCTAGCAATGTAGTATTTAAATAGGGTTATCGCTATATTATCAACATATATTAAATAATTTTAATATCGATTTATTAAAGAAAATATCTTTTTTTATATTTATATACAAAAAAAAATGTAATCTATATAAGATATAATACATATTTATATATCAAAATCATCATAAATATATTTTTATATACAAATATTATTTATCATATACAATCAGTTATATTAATTTTTGAAAATATTATAAAGAATAATCGCTATTAATTATTGGTAACCCTGCTCTATGAATTCACACAAAGCTATTTCTTAATTAAGCTGGATCAACATTTTGTCGGAATTGTAAAATATTTCAAAATATGCACATGTACATTTGTAGTAGTAATAAAGATTGTAGAAAAAGTGGGATTAAAAAAAGAGAAAGCTTATTGTGTTGTAAAAAGAAGAATGAAATTTATTATTTTTTCTATATGTATACGTAATATGTTTATATTTTGCTTTAAATTATCGGAAAATATTATATATATATATATATATATATATATATATATATATATATGTATATATATATATATATATATATATATATATATATATATTTATTATACAATCGAAATATTTTATTATGTTTTTTAAATATTCAAGGATTAAAAACATTACAGTAATGTTTAAAATTGGATAATAGCCTTAAATTTATCCTTGATGAAAATAATTTTAAAGATTACAATTTCAAATTAAACTGTTTTAATACAAGTTCTTCAGAAAATGAATAATATCTCTGAAATTTGAGCGCAGAACTAAGTAAAAAAAATATATAAATATTAAAAATAAGCCTTTGTTCATTTATCGGATTATCGATTAATTTATTTTATTTTCATAGGCGGAAAACGGATTATTTATTTTCCCCCTGAAATGTAAACGAATGTTAATTATGTGTTATAATTGATTTTAATTAACAAAAATAATTGTTTTGTTTAAATATTCCTTATAGAAATATATTAATTATACAATAAAAAATTTGTATCGATAGAAAATTAATTAATTATAAATTTATGTAGTTTTAAAATTGAAATGAATTATAATTCTGAAAATTTTATGTTGGTAATTTTCATTTATTGAGATTATTGATATTTCAGAACTAATAATTATGTTATCAAATAGAATGGGTTTTAATATATGTTTTACATTATACAGTCAACTCTCTTTTTACACGCTGGATATGTTCCTAAGTAAATATGTAGGGAAAAAATCGTGTAAATAAATACAAACGACATTAGAGATATGTTACACAACTTTCAAAAATCGTGTAAGTGTAAAAATTTCATATATTTTCCCAAAAAAAAACGTGCAAAAAAGTAAAAATTAAATCCATACTGCACAAGAATTCATATAATATTTTTTTTTTCAAAGAGCGAATGTTTTCGAGTAATTTTCAAAGGTAAACTCCGCGCAAATACGATTAATTTTCATAATTGCATGATCAAATTTCATGATATTTTTTAACAATCATGAAGTTTGATTATTTTTTATATTGTTCCAAAGTAAAAATATATTATAAACGATATATTTTAGACCGCCGCAAATAAACGCAAACATTATAACGAAAATGCAAGCAAGTAGGGTGACCATAAAAAAACATAATAAAAAAATTCAAAAAGTCATAGGTATAGGAGGGGGGGGGGGGGGCTTGATGTACAGTCGAAAGGGTGCGGCGAAACTTAATTAAGATTCACGTCCGACAATAATAATGCTTTGGACGCGGAATTGCTACATTTTCGCTTGTCTCGCCGATAAATCTTTGTTACAACTATTTCCCATTTTTATTATGGGATTCGCGGTAACTAAGCTTGATTTATTATTACAAAATAACCGACTTTGCACTTACGCCCATCGTGTGTGCTCGAACGCGTGTTTGAGTGCGTGAACCTCTCGCAAAAATTGATATTTCTTGTTCACCCCCCCCTATATACACACACATATATATATATATATATATATATATATATATATACGTGTGTGTGTGTATTTTTTTGAATTCATTTAAATACATGTCCCACTTTTGAGTTCAGTGATCCGAAAGAAGCGACTCTTTCTCTCTCTTTTTCATATCCGGTCTCGTTTTAATCGGTTGTATTTTCGTTGGGAGTTATATTAGTTCTTTGAATATACTATTCAAGTTTGGAAGCGTTGTTTTTGAAGAAAATGCTTTATATTATCTCTAAAGCGATTTTCGTTCTATATATATATATATATATATATATATATATATATATATATATATGTAAATGTATTTTAAATATTTTTATTTAACATTATATATTGTAGAAAAAATTATATATTATTTTTTTTTTCTTTTTGCTTTCTAAAATCTAGTTAATTATTACAAGTTCTTGTTCGACTTTCTAACAACAACATTTTTTATTGTTTTCACATATATGTATATATGCATTTAAAGCTTTTTTGATATATTTTTAGAAAGCTTGCAGATGATTTTCATTTTCAGGGTCTAATGTCCATGTTTTATCATCATATAAAAGAACAGGAAAGACGTAATATCGAATCATACGTATATTTAGTTTCATATTATGCAAAATATCACTATATGTTAATTAAAAAAAAATGAATATAAGACTAAATAACTCATCATAATGTTGAATATAATAATACAATTAATTGTTATGTATTATATATATTATATATGTATATTTTATTCAAGAGCCTATTAATATTATTACAAAGGTCGACATTTTTCCATTCGACATTTCAGGAAAACGCTTTTCGTCAATTACATTCTAAATTGCCACGTCGTTTCAGCTAGGAAATTGCCACGGGCGGACAGACAGATTCTAGACTGGCTTAATTGTTTTGCCTCTAATGAAAACCTCGTCGGAAAATTTGCGCTTTTAAGCCTTCGGCGTTCGAACGGCTCTCGACAGCAATAGTAGTAGTATTTCGAAGCATTCCCCTTTTTACCCTAGAGGGTGTTTTCCACGGATCGTAGTATCCTTTTTTGCACACCATCCCGTTTTCCTTTTTCAGAATTTTGCACCCTTCGACTAACGGAATTCCAGCTGCCCCTCTTCTCGCCCCCCTCCCTTTTGCTCGTGTAAAAACGACGTAATAATATTATTTTATGATTAACGGCTTAATCCGCAATCGGATAATTTGGAACAAAATCCGCGAACTCCTATAATTTCCATCGAGTTTTTCGCCGACTTGAAGTCAAATTTATAAGCAAACGTTTGAACGTAATTACGAAGTGATTGATCGACGAATATTTTGTTTAATAACCGTTTTTAATTTATATTCGAGGTATTTTCGGTGAATAAGCGCGACTACAGTATATAATAATAAAATGTCGAGAAATCTTTCACCGTCGGCATTCATTTCAAACTATATACATTTAAAGTGTTTTATGTATTTACCATATATACAGGCGGTACAAAAAAATCAATTTATTAAAATACTTTTTTAAATTAAACCGTTTTAATATTCATAGTTAAAATTATTACATTTACATAGCAATCTATACTTGCTTTTCGAATATCATGAAAATATAAAATCATCAATTGAAAGCTTAATCGTTAAATATTTATTTATGAATTTTTTTTAATAACAGTATTATAATATTAAATATGCATATTTTTTATTATTAATCAAAATTATTTTAGAAATTAATAACGTGTAATTTAAAAATATTAGAATGTCAAAACGTCATTATAAATTTCTTAATATATATAAATTATACATTTTGATTATATGGTTTATAATATATATATATATATATGTTATGCAATGTGATATTTTCGACGAATTTTTGATTAAAATGCTTTTGCTAAAATTAGTTTTAAATGTCGGCAATCCGCTCGAAATGTACGAATGATGGTCGTTCGCTAATTGCTAATTTTAAAATTAACATAATGGAATATTCATGTGCTTATTTATATTTCGTGCAATTTGAATGTTTATATATATATATATATATATATATATATATATATATATATATATAATTCGATATTTTGAAAAATGATTAAATACAATGTTGAACATTCTCAAAAAATAATTTTAAATTATATAGTTGTCGTGGAGGAAATAAAAATAAATCGATGATACAGTATTTTGGATGTTATTCGTGTTTATTAATAATATATATAATGTTTAAAATAGAAATGGTGAAAACAGCATTTGAAGAGTAAGGGATTAAATTAGCTATCAGCGATAGAATGTTCATAAATAGAGCGTCTATCTATATATTAAGTTAATACTAATTGCAAGTGCTTTCCTTTGATCATATGATAGTAAAACCACAATTAATTACTTACCGGCTAATTAATTATTAATATATGTAAAATTACAATTGATTTTTTTTAATATATTAGACGTTAAAAGCTAATTTTCAGCTATTGACGAACTAAATTAATAAATCTTATTATAATAAAAAAATATTTATTAAATGAATACATATTTATTTTTGAAAAATCGCAAACACACATATATGTGTATGTTTGTGTGTGTATGCTTGTTAAAAATATGAATGATTGTTGAAATATTACGTTTGACATGCGAAATTCATTTTAGATAAACGTATACATGTACTATATATTATTTTCAGTTGTATTTGACACGTTATTTTGAAAGGAATTTTTACCGGATTTTATTTTCACTACTATTCATATGTGCCTCTTTTTTCAATTTCAAATTTTCCATACCCACACACACACACACTAGTACAAGATCAGTATCAGGGTAATACTGAAAAAAAAAATATATATACATATACATATATATAAAAATGAGATAAAAGCAATGCAAACATGCTGTATTTTCTATCATCCGTTTGCATAGCGTTCGCAATATTACTTTGAAAGTTACATCGAAAATGGCTTCAGAAAAGCGTCATTCTCAAAATTGAAATATTGAAAAGCTTACTTATTGACATGCCGGACGAATAGAGTTGAGAGGATTCATGTGATATCGACGAAATTCAATATATTAAAAATATCGTTATTCAATCATTTTTTTTTGAAATTTGTAAAAAATATATTAATATTTGAAATCGTATAATATTTTTTTTCCATATTAAATTATGTCGACATTTTGAAAAATATATCAAAATTGATATACTTTTTTTTATTAATCTAACATATATTAAATAATTGTGATAGTGCGTCTTTTAATATACCTTATATTAAATATATCCAGCAAAGTCATATAAATGTTTTCTCGGAAAAGTCATATGTATTTCATAACAAAAGTTGCGTGTCTGTAATAGTTTTGTTGATACGTATTTATCCATCCATAAACGTGAAATTCGTGTTATTATGACGACACGAAAAGACCTAAAAGAAGATATAAACATTTTTATTAATATTTATTGTATAAGCGAATTATTGAAACAAATTAATAAGAAAATAATAAATAAAAATTTAATAAACTGTCAATAATAATTATCGACCGATATGTTAGAAAAAAAAAACAATCTTCAAAGTATTTTAATATGAACGACTCGTTAATTTTACATACATTTATTTTTATTATATTATATTAAAATATCACATAAAGAAATATTTATGTTAAATAAAATCTATAATATTTTATAAAATAATGTAGTCAAGCGAATTTCCTGATTTACTTTATAGATGTTATCGATGAAAATATGCGACCGTTAATTATTTTCAATATGAGCGATAATTATATTTTTAAACACAACAATAATAGCACGTTTGATTAATTTAAATATTCACACATCAGAATGGCAAACACAATATATATATATATATATATATATATATATATATATATATATATATTATGCAAACGTGAACATTCAAAATCCTCACGTTTACACGTTTTAAATACACGTCGAATTAATTCGTTCGTTTTAATTAAACCCGACTTGTCGTTTCGTTTGTGTGTATGTATTTATATATGAATGAATTGAATCACCAGAAATGGACAAAAACCGGCATCAGAACGATGATAAAACCTAATACAAAAAAAAAATATGTATATATATACAAATATACACGAAATAAAATGAAAAAAAAAGGAAAAGTGGAAAAACGGCGACAATGCGCCGAGTTTATTCCTCAGGAGAGCGTTGCATTCGTATTTAATCCCAATTCTAAAAGTCGTGTATGAACCGAGGAAAAAGGGGGTTTTGTGAAAAGCGGAAACGAGTCAGGGGTTTGATAAAAAAGAGCAAACTTTGCGAAATTCTCCGCGATTCAATTCCATACCGAGGATTAACCGATTCTAGTCCGGCTCTGGGAATAAGTCTGAAGTTCTCCGGTACAAATGGACTGAGAAAAACATCCTTTAATATATATATATATATATATAAGTAAAAAAAAATTACATATTTATAGTATAAAGTAATTATACAAGTCGATGTAAGAGTTTACAATGTTAGAAAGTTAGAATAGTTGAGCCTATTTTTGGATTTGAATGTTTCAAAACATTCGAATTTAGATAAATAATATAATAAATATGAGCTATGTCATATTATTTAAATGCAAAGTCAATAATATAAAGCAAAAATATTTAATATTTATTTATATACATAATTAATATCAGTGTTATGATATTTTTAAGAACGAAATTGTTTTTTTCAGAATTAGTTTTGAATCGTTAACTCAATAAACAAATCTAACTATTAAGAGACTAAATATATGCAAAAAATATAAATAAAATTATTAAATATTTTTTGTTAAATCTTACGTAAAATAAATTATAAATAATTTTCATGACAAAATAATTAACGAATTTTAACTAAATACAGTTTGTCATCGAATTGTTTCGGACGTTTGATAGATTTTCGCGTTAAATCTATATAAACGGATTCGGCACACGTGTATTTTCCGCAACGGTTACACACATACACAAACACATGTATATATATATATATATATATGTGTGCGTATATATGTATATATATAGGATGTTTCGTACACAAATTAAGAATTAAACGGATTTCCGGAAAAGCTTCCGTGGAAATGCATCATGGCGGACGTTAGCTCGTTTGCGCCGCGTGAAAATCCGTGCGGTGAACATAAAAAAAGCAAATTGGACTCGTCAAATGCACCTATTTTTCCCTGAATAATTGAGTTTAAACACGCACACACGTTTTTCGCATATTAAATTTTGTATACTTTAATAGAGACCGTCATATATATATATATAATATATATATATATATATATATATATATATATATATATATATATATATATATATATATATATATATATAATACATAAAAATTAATTGTAACATTATATTCAACATAATGATGAGATATTGAGTCTTATATTCAATTTTTTTAATTAACATATAGTAATATTTTGTATACTACTGTGACCAAAAAGTAAGGTGAAATTATCATTTAAAACTCCCGGACACTAGGAAGGCAGGTAAATTGTATTTTTTTTCCTAGATCGGTAGAACTGTCGATAACATTTGACAAGAGTCTGTTTGTCAAAAGGTTTAATTATATCTGTGTTATACGTGTTTTTACAACTCTTGGTTCCTTTATCACGATAATGCACCTTGTTATACCGCGTTGGTTCTTTGCGACTTTTTTGCCAAAAACTTGACTCCGTATTTACCTTATGTGGCTCCGTACGACTTCTGGCTATTCAGCAAACTCAAAAGGCTAGTACGGGAATGTCGTTTTGATACGATTAAGGAGATAAAAATCGAATCGAAGAAAGTCTTGAAGGTTATACCGGAAAAATATTATTCTGACTGCTTCTGACAGTGATTACTTTGAAGGGGATGAAATTGATTTAAAATAATAAATAAAGAATTTACATTATATAAACAAATTCATCTTACTTTTTGATCACAGTGTTACATATGAAAAATACAATAATCCATATACGATTTCCTATATATTGATAATATGATTTTTTTTTATATATGGTACATTTTCATCAAAATTAGAATTATTATAATTAAATATAATATTTTATATAATATATAGCAGATAAAAATCCGCTTATAGAACGCGTAATTCATTTCGCCGAATTTATTATTCATAATATTATCTAACTTCCATGATTATTATACGCGTATGTATGTAATGCGGTGACGTCGTAAAGAAATTAACATTGTTTAGTTTCTAATATGTTAAATGTCAAGGCATGTCACATTTTCTTGACACTTGACAAGGGACTAGAGCTGACAGTGAACCGTACATTAGCCCCGCAAATTACCTTATTGTCAATACAAAACGCAATCCTAAAACGTCTTATAATATTACGAATTATATATAATTTCATCGCAATAAAATATGTAAACGATCTTCAATTATAAAATAATTTTAATTATATGACGATTCATTCGCAAATTATACGATTGAGTTCATAAAATTTGACGTGTATCTTTATTTTTGACAAATAGAACATATTGAAAACGGAAGAAAAAATGTTGTATGTAAAAAAAATCTATAATGTCATTTTATAATATTTGTTTTTAAAGGAATAAAAGGAACAGTAGAAAAAAAGAAGAAAAGGAGAATCTCGAAGAAGAACGATGTCATCCGATGAAACGAAAGAAAAAAAAAAGACGCGCTGAAAAACGCGTGAAAATTTATAGCGTTTGTACAGTATTATAAACGAGCATCGTTACAACGAAATAAATATATGCGATACGTGTGACGTACGAACGTACGCACACACACTTCTATTTAATATAGGGAATATGAGGTGTTTGCAAGTTGACGATATAAATGTATAAAATACTGTTTATGATTTTTTTTTTCAGTCGTTTGATAATATTTCATATTTTTTGCCATTTACTTTAATGTGATGGTATTTTTATTAAAAATAATTGACTTATTTCAGAAGTGATCAACTTGATAATATTGATATGCTATAGAAGTAGTTTTTTTTTAAATTCTCAAAATATCCAACCAAACTGAAATTTTGAATAGAAATTTTGTGGTACAATTGAATTTCAAGTCAAACAAATTTTCGTATGTGAAGTATATAAGTTGGCCACTCCTGAATTAAGTGTGCATATAAATTATTTTTTTATAATAGAAATATTTAAGCTTTCATATTGGATGATATATATATTTTAATTCTACCGTTTACAATTACGTTTGATTATAGTTAAATATAGGAGAATACGCTTTACAACGCTATAGTAATTGCTCATAATTGTCTGCAATTGTCTACGATGATCTGTAATTGTCCATCATGGCCGATTATACAATGATGGCTCGTTCTTGAAATCAGTAATCATAGTCGATCGCGATTAATAGCAATTATCAGTCACGAATTAATATATTATTTTAGTTTTATATATTGTAATGATTTATTCTAGATATATTGAATATTGATTTCTGATATCTATATGTTTCATGCATATAAATCCTTTGTGTTCTTAGCGTTTTATATATATATATATATATATGATATATATATGTATACGTATAAGAATCGTGATCGTGGACTTATACGATCAAAAGCGTGCGTGTACATCGTAATCTTTATTTATTTCGTGGACTTTCTATCCCGATATCAGACGTCTCTTGTTCTTTTCGTTTTTTTTCTTTCTTTCTTTCTGTTTTCACCGTGAGCCGATCGGGATAAACTTTCGCCAGGGCCGAGTATTCTCGTCGACCATGTATACAGGTCTTATCTATCTGACGAAACGACGCCGTTTGTTAAACAAGGCGATTTGTCAAGGCGTTTGTTTCTTTCCTCTTCCTCCCGTGGAAGCGAAGAATTTTCACAGAACTACCCCTTTCCGCTTTACTCAACCCAACGTTTTCGCGCCGCGCAATAAAAGAAAATTACTTTTTTTTTTTTGAGGGGAGGTGCGTATGCGTGTTTTTCGCGCGGTATTATAGAGAGTCGGTAGAAAAGTTTTTGAAGAAAAAAAAAAAAAAAAAGATTTTATAGTTTCGTATTACGCTTGTTTTGACTTTGATTGTAAAAATAATGGTAATCATTAATTTTTCTGATAAAAAGTTGTATAAGACGAATGCTTTTGTTTAGATATCATATATAATTTATATTAATAAATATTTTATTTGTCACATGCAATTAGCAAATAATATTTTGTATCAAGCAGTTAAATAGTATGTTAACAGGTTAAATGAATTATATATAAAATAATTTTATATTTGTTTTATATATAAAATTTAAATTTAAATTTGTAATTTAGTATTTACGAATATGATATAGAAATTATACAGTGTTTTTACAGTATTTTGTGAATGTATAATAAGATGTAAAATATGTTAATTCTAAAAATATCGGTAAAAATTTTTATTGAAAGGTTATTTTTAAATTTAAAAGTTCGATTTAGATTTTCAGCTCTATAACCCCGGGGATATTTGCTAGATATAAATGGATGCATTTTGATAGAGTAGCGTGTGCGATTCTGCTATGGTAAGTATTGCAGCTTTCTGTGGCATGCAAACTCGGCAACGGTACGAGTTTTCCGGACGGTTTTGCCTTCTCGCTTTTCCGCCGTTTTTTCTTTTTTTTTTCCGGACAAGATATATTGCGGAAAAATCCGAGATTGTGCCATTAGTCGGTCCCTCCCCCCGCCCCACGAAAGCTGCGAAACGATTCAGGTGAGAGAGTGAGATCCGTGTACGTGAGCGGGTCCGTGAAAAAGGATTTCGGCGGTGTTAAGAGTTTACCGGGAGCAAACACAGAAGGAAAAAGAACCGGTGAAAATGAAGAGGCCGGACGAACGGGGAAATAGGGCGGGGCGGGGCGGGGGGAGACGTGGGAAAAAAAAGGAAAATTGTAAGAAAACCGCGTTGGAAGAAGGCGGCGTTCGGTGAATTTATTCGCGGATTCGTGAAATGTGCGTTGCTTTCGTTTCTTTTATATTTTGCATTGTTATGCGAACACTTGATGGGGAAAATCGGGGGCTCGGATTTGAATCGGAGAATATATTTTAAACACTGTTTTATTTTTAATATCACGTATTACGGATGTGATTTATGATTCTGCATTTAAAAATATATAAATACGAATGAATTTTTTCTTGTTTTTTTGTTTTATTTCAAATACGGAAAATATTTCGTTCTGTGTATTCTATATATTATTCATATATATCCTTCGACTTTAGTATAATGTACTAAAAAAAACAAACCTTTTCAAATTTAATTATTATATTAATTTTTAAAAAAGGTTGAATTTTTATTTCGAATTAAATTACTTCCTTATATTTTTTTGTCACAGTAATATATGAAGTGTTTTATGTAGCAATATAACATAATAACATTTTATCATATTGATCATAAAATTTAATAAACGTCTTCATCATAAAGTATAAAAGTCAAATAGTCATGTGTACAAATAAATAACCTTTTCGAAGAATTGATTTTTTTTCTTATAGAAATATATTATAGCGAATGGAATATATGAAAAAAAAATGTATATCTCTGCTTCGGACATTTCTTATCAAATAATGGATATTAAACATTAGAGTTGAAAGACAATAAAAGAAAAGTACGTAATATTTTGAAAGTATAAATAAAAAAGTAAGGCCTAGTTTATTTGACTACAAGAAGAGAACGCGGAACGAAATCGGAATAAAAATAAATTAGTTAAATATTTACTCCGAGATTTTATTGTGAATTCTTAACAGATTATATATATATATATATATATATATATATATATATATATATATATTATGGATTCACAATGGAAGTGTTACGAGCTAAGGATCAAACGTCGGGTTAAGGTCTTGAAGTGGTTAAAAATATAACCTCTTGAAACTATAACTGTCAAAGCCAAGGACCAAAAAGGGTTCTTCGTGGAGCGGAAACCGATCATTGATAAAGTACAAATACGTGAATTTTGTATATTTCATGTACAACTCTAAAAGTAAATTAATAATAAATATTTGAATGCGCTGTAATATGTACAATATATTCTAATGTGACATTTACATTATATGGTAATTTATTTATAATAATTATAAAATTAATTACCAATTTTGTACAAATAATACATTATTAGGGATCTTCAATGAATATAAATTTTGTTTTTAACTGTAATGAAAATGATTTTATAAATATATACATTTATCCGTATGTAAAATTAGAAAAAATGAGTTACTCGATAAATTATTATTTTTCAATATTATATATATATATATATATATATATATATATATATATATATATATATATATATATATATATATATATATATATATATATATATATATAATAAATGTATAAGAGAAATGAAAGTCGCTTCATAATTGGAATAATAAACATTCGTTAATTGATTATTTGTGATTTACGGTCGCGAATCCAAAACGGAATGCGGAAAACTCGCGCCTCGTTCGTCGATTTCGGCGAAAATTTCGAACGGCGAAGTTTTCCGCCGTTTTTCCGACTTGAAATTAATTTTCCATTTTGCCGTGAACGAGGCGGCGGACGCTTTTACTCAGGGATGAGGGTAAAAATATTTTGGAAGAGGAAAAGGAAGCTCATAATGTATTTATTAAGCCAATGGAGGTGCGGATCAGAGAAGTTTTCCGGGCGGACGACGAATGGTGAAAATTTTCAATCTTCACGTCGTTTCGACGCCGTAACTCAAAAATATCATAATTATAATAATGTCTTTAGATATTTAGTACATAATTATTCATTATATTACGTGACGAACATTGTTTTTGTTACATTATAATTATATAAACTAGAAGTAATATCAATAATGGTTTATATATAATTATTTAAATTGAAAATATTAAATTATCACTAGTAAACTCTATTATATAATGAAATAATTTATCTATTTTTAAGAATATTTAATTTTGTATTTTAATATTTTTTAATAAATTAAGTTACGTGTATTTCAACGAAAATTGAATTTGTGTATGAATTATGAGAACTGGGAATCCTTTTGTCATCGTTTCTCTTTTAGTATGAAAAAGATGAAAGGTGGAGGTTCCGATCCAATAGATTGGTTTTATTGCTTTCGTATTCTTTGACAATTGGAGAACTTATGTGTTCTTTTCCACTTTCTTGGAGCTTTCCGGTAACTTTTAATGAATGTCGAGAGCAATACGTTGTCACGATGCGAGAAAAATCGATTGAAAAATAAATAAAAATAAAAGGAAAATAAACGACGAATAAAAAATCGGCGGCTTTTGTCGTGCGCTTTTCTTTTTTTTTATTTCTATTTATTTTATTGTATTTTTCGCGCAGGATCTTTTTTTTCTTCAGTATTTTCGTCTTTATTTTCTTCTCCTCTTTTCTTTTTCTTTTCTGTCGCCGTCATTGTTTCGAGGACGCTTTTCTTCCTGATTTATGAATTCTGTATCATTTCGTTGAAAAGACAAATATATTCCGTTTCCGTTTTTTGTTTTTCGAGCGCTAAACCGAATGCTCGTTCGTGTTGAAGATTAATTTTGCCATTTTATGCACAACACTCGCATGAGACTTTATACTGCAAGTAGTGAATTTCAAATGCTAAAAAGAGTTATGTGTGTGTATGTACATGAGAATAATCTAATATTAAGGGGTGCAAGTGCAATAATATGCTTTAGCAAAAAGGAAATATCATTTAAAATAGAAATACTATGTTTCATAATGAGTTTAAATTTTAAACCGCATTATTTTCTAATTAATTAAAATTGTAAATAATATAATACTAAATATGTTAATTATCTTTTTTTCAAATATAATTATATATAGATTAATTATTAATTTAATATATAGTAAATGATATTGTCTATATGAATATGGGTTTATATTTACTGCATCAGTATAAATTTCCAGCTTGCAACTGTACATGTTCAAACTTAATTTATAATGTTTCATATGATACATTTTATATAATAATAGAGCGATGTTGTGTTTTGCAAAAGTTTCAAAGCCTTCTGAAAACGTTTCATTAACGTATCGCGTTACTTTTGTTATAGAGTTGTGCTGAAAAAATAAATAATAGAAATGCATTCGCTGAAAATGTAAAATTCCATGTAAATCGTTTCACTATAATACGTTACAACAAAATGAATTTTCAGTTTCAAAGTTGTAATTTTTGTATGTATATTCGTTGAAATATTTTGATAATTCAAAGCATTTCTTTATCACGTTTTAGCAATATGTATAATTCAATAGTGGAATTACCTTTGGATGGTAATAAAATTAGTTGAACGCTTATCAGACGGCAGATTAATGATGATTTATTTTCGTAATATCTATTGGTACGTATTATTGGAAGATTTTCCATTTGAATTTGTGATTTATTTTATTATTGGAGATATTTAAAGGATAATGGGAATTTCAAGTATGTAACGACACACGTGAAAAGATAGTATTTCTGGTGGAGAATATTATTTATTGCATTTATTTCACATTGAAACTAAACATAAGAGTTTTCATAATTTATTATAATATAAATTTTATGCAGTTTAACGAAAAAAACATGAGTTTTGGATATGCATTCTTTAATATTCTGAAAAAGATCATATGTTTTTTTTAAATAAAGATATTTGTTTAAAATCATCTTCCAATATACACAAAGAACGTCTAAATTTTCCATGACTCAAAAATCTAGTCAGATTATTTGAAAATTTAATTATAATCACAAAATTAATAAAAATAAAACACAATAAATCTATAGAAATATTTGAAAGAAAATTATTAACAAAAAAAAAACTAATTTTTTGAAAATATACGTTTAACTTTATATAAAATGCATTCATAAGTATTATATTATATAATATTGTATTCAGTGTGAAAAAGTTGTTTAATTAATATTTACCTTGTCTTCGGCGAAATTATTGCGTTTTGATTTCAGCTCATTTTATAAAACCTAATTACTTTTGATAGCCAATTTGTTTTCAGTCTATTTCGAATTTTAACATCTTTCTCGTAATAAAAACGAATTATCCCCCCCCCCCCGAAAGTTTTCCACGAAAAATACTATAATATATTTGGCGAATGAAATATTTTTCAATTTTAAAAAGTATGATATTAAATTAATTTAATCAAACCAATTTATTGAAAATATGTATTTCAATATGTGACTGTGAAAGTAACGAAAAATAATATATAAATTATTATAATTTTACTAATATATCAATAAGTCAAATATTTTAATAATGTATTGGTTTTCAACTATTAATGAAAAAAATATGTAATAATTACTTATTAATGTACTCATTTTAGTCTCAATAGGTTTATGTCTTATAAAATTTAATACTCGAAAGCATTATTTACGTATTATGAAATTTTAAAAAGTGTATTCAAGAACTGAAAGCTGAACATCTTTTCAAATATTTCTAGCCAAAATATCATATTGAGTTGCCAAATATTGGTAATGAGTTTGAGATTGATACAGTCTTTTTCTTTCATCCAATTTCATAACAGGCAGTTGACCGAAGGGCATAACTGTAAAATTTTACGCGAAATTACGAACAAAACAAAAGAAAAACGATCCTCGCATTTTCCGACTGGAAATTTTCTCGCGTAATCGAACCGCCCTATCGGCGGCGAATGGCGGATGCCGCCCTTTCGATAATCGAATGCATATTTCAGCGATAATGTCCGATTGAAAATTTCGCATTTCGCCAGCCCACTAGGGGGGGGGTGGGGATGGGAGGGGGTGGGGAAAGTTTCGAGTTGAAAATCGGCAGCGTAAATTTAAATGGCACGCAATAAAATCGAACAGTATAACTCACTTGATTTTTCCACTCGTTCCACGTTTATTTTCTCTTTTTTTTACTTGTGAGTGAAAATGTATTTAATATATTCGTCGAGGTATTTTATGTCGAAATAATTGTATTTTTTTTTTGTGTAAAACGTTATATGTACGTCGCCAATGAAACGTTGATGAATACTCTAAAGGCACATTTAACATTGATATATAAATGAAGAATATTTATTTTATATTATTTTACAATTATACAACATGATAATAAACGCATTATTAAAATCACAACTATTTTCCTTTTGAAAAGTCAGTCATCTTTTATATTTTTCTTTTTAAAAAAATCTCTAAAAAAAGGTAGAATTTGTGTCTTTAAAATGGAAAAATCTTATTTTTGTTTCGGAGTTAATCATAATATTGAGAACTTTTTTTTAAAAAAAACCTATTTTACGACGAATGATTTTTTTCGTTTTTTCTTTATCTTGGAGTCATTAAAATTTTGATGACCTCCGAAATTTTATTTACGATTTTCTACTGTTCTTCTTTTTATCGTTAAAAAAAATAGTTAGTTTAGTATTATTGAAGTAAAATGTCTTAACTTTTTAATTTTATAAAAAATATAAATGAAATCACTTATTAATTTTATTTTTATTGGTTTGAGTTAAATTTATCGTAATAATATAGAATTTTTTTTTTGAACTTGCATTGTATATTAACAATATAAACTAGAATATATAAAATTAAAAAAATCTTGATATTTAATTTCTAGAAAGACAAATTTAATATTTTGATTGACTTTATATAAACATTTGTTATAGATTAGAAATTTCAATGTTTTCAAATTATTTATAGTAAAAAAATATACTGATAATTTGGTTCTATTTCGATTGATTCATTTAAAGTTATTTTTAACGAACATTATATTGTATATTTTTGTTACGACTGTAGCCTTTCGTGACTTTGTTAGAATTATAAATGAATTCATATAATATGTATTTTTAAGGGTAAACTATAAATTATCGACTTAATTACAGGACGAAAATAAAAATAAAAGGTCAATTTTGTTTGAATAAAATATTTTTTTTTACATAATATATTACGAAAGGCGTTTATTTGACTTTTTTATACACATATTTTTAATACAAAGATATTGGAAAATTAAATTTAAAAATATAAAAAAGAAATTAAATGATATCATTTCAAATATAAAAGTCATTTTTTAAAATTTATATTGTTATTTGTCATAACATATTACATATAAAAATACAATGTTAGTAAATAATATTTTAATAATAAAATAAATTATTAATTATACATTATACATGTATTATTTTGTTCATAATATAAATAAGTACTTTTAGAAAGTATTGAATAAAATATGAGTAATTGTTATATAATAAAATTAAGTCTTTTATTACTTTAACAAATTTAGTTATAAATTTATAATTATGTAGGTTTATATTTTGAAATAATGCAAAGTTAGTAAAATATATACTCAAGAGAAATAATATATGGTATTAAAGTATATTTTTTATTTAACGAATCGCGGATTTTTATTTAAAATATTATACTAAATAAAAACTTAATTTTATTATAAAAAGCAATAACAAGTGCGAATATCATAATATTAAATTTAAATTAAAATGAACTGTCCTTGTTTTATTTATATGTAAAAATATTTTTTAATCTTTTTAATTAAGTTATATTTTTTTTGCGTAAAAATGACACTTGTTATAGAAGCCAACAAAATCGCTCTTCTAATTTTATAATCGTTTTATCTGTAATTAAATTCCTTATCCTGTATTTAATTATAGGTTTTTTTAAATTATTTTTATTTTATAAGTGTTGCATCCGTAATAATTTTCAGTTTTAAAAAAAAGCGATAAATATACATAATATATTTTATTAATGAAATTTTTAAAAAATATTTCTTTTTTTAATTATTTTTTATATATTTTTTAATTTATAAAAATTTCATATATTGTTTAATTTTTTTTTACTATATTATTTATATTGTCACTCGTATCAAGTGTGTATAGTATCAAGTGTGTATAGTATTATAGTGCGTTCGTTTCGTTCGGTGCTGGAAAATCGAGAATTATTTCAATAAACCAACCCTAAATCGCGGTAAATGAGAGACGATAGCGCCAGAGTGCGATACTCATTTTTTTTACACACACACACACACACACATACAAATAGTATATACAAATATATGTATAGAATATATATATATATATATATATATATATATATATATATACGCGCTTATAAAATAAGGCTTTCGAGGAAAAGCGGGAAATCGCGAATGCTGAAAAAAGACAGATATATACTAGGTGGGACCGAGATGGTAAATCCACTCGACGCCGGCGTCGGCGTCGTTCAGCCTGAAGCTGAATCAGTCTAATGCTGAAAAGCTTTCAGCGCAGTTGTCTCCGTCGGTACGGCGGCTTTGTTTATTTATTTATTTCGAACTTGATCGGAAAACACGATGCGCTCCACATTGAACGGACATAAATGATAAACGATACTCATAGTTCGTTCGTTTTTAAAATGATCTAACGAAAAAAAAAATAAAATAAAAATAAAGTGTCCTTTTCTATATTTCGTTCCATACGCCCCCCCCCCCGTTTCTCGGTGTTCGTTGTTTAATTATTTGTTTTAATTGTTTTATTTTTTATCAATGCGAATTTTCGTCGATGAAAATTGTGATGTTTTGCCGTTGTCGCAGTTGGAAAATTGTTGATTTTTTGTGATGTTTGTGTGACAAACGATTTGTACGTGTTGCGAAATATGAGTTGTATCGGTGCGAAATTGAGAAAGGTAAGATTTATTGCTTGAATGTTATATATATTTATATCTATATGATATAAAAAAAACATACACACATTTGACAAACATTTAACACATTTTTGTTAGATGTGAAATATTACATATGAGAAGTATTATTATTTTTTTGGCAATTTATATTTCCAATTAAAAAGATTGAACTCGTTAAACGGAGACATATTGGATTATTAAAAAAAAATGTTTGAGTTATATAAATCAATGTCGTCGTTTTTAAAATTGTATTGAAAATATTTTTAATGACGTAAGATTTTTTTTGTGAAATTACTAATAATAATATTAATAAATATTTTTTATTGACTGTTTTTCCGATTTTTTTACAATAACCATTATTAAGAATAATTAAATTACGTAAATTACTTTTCATATATTAATACTGAAAATAATTAAAAAATATGTAAGTTTTTTACTATTATATATTTTTTAACAATGTTAATTGATATATATTTTCAATGTTAAATGATATATATTCATTTTATATTATATATATCGATACATTATAAGATTATCGTTAAATTAGAGTTATTATAGAATTCATATAATTAAATCTTATGATTTTTGGAAATTTTATTACGTAAAAAATATTTATGTAATAATATCTGAAAATTGTATTCAAATATACATGTACATTTCTGAATAATATTTTAACTTATATACATGTGTGTGTGTATGTGTGTCATATATAAATTTATTTGTAAAAATAAGTGTATTTGTGAATAATAGATTTCAATAGAAAATATAATGTAATGTTGATGTAAAAAATTAAGTGTAAAAATTTTATAGTGTAAATTTTTATTTTACTTTACTTAATATATAATATGATAATTTTATTTATTTTTTCAATAAATATTAAAACACTTGTAAAATTTTAAAATAATTGTTATACTAAACTTATATATTATTTAAGTTTGAAACGAATAAAAGCTCGTCGAAGTTTTCAAAATGAATCGTATTTATTTATTTGCTTGTTTGAAATATTAAAGTTTGAAGTGTGGTTCTTATATCAATATCGAAGATGAAACGATTTTCCAAAAATAGCAAACAACTTAAATTTACATATCATATTTAACGCTAATATATAATAATAGTTATGTATGAAAAAACTGATTATTATAATATAAATGCGCTTACCTTCATCGCGAGTTGTTCATTGTGCACGAGTTTGAATCTGCCATTGCCGTCGAAGATTATTTCCAAATTTTTGAAATGTAATTTTTAAATTATTACATTACATCATTATTTTAATTTGAAATATTGTCAATAGTAATTATGAATGAAGTTAAATTGCTAATTGGTGACTCGAATTAGTAAAAAAAAAAATAATAAAAATAAATAAAAAATATATTGAATTAGCATTTATTTTAGAATTAAATGAATATATAAAGTATAAATCCAAATAAAGATTAGTGTATTTTCTACCAAAATAAAACTATATATTAGTTTAAACAGTCGAATTATTTTCTATGAAACTACAAAATTATTTGATGGATATGTGTTTCGACACAAGTTCAGGATTTAGCATCGGTGGAAAATTAAAGTTTTCCCCTTTTGAGAACACACACACACACACACACACACACGTGTAATATTTGTAGATATATGCGAATTGTGTAACACCGAAAAGTGGAAAACGGAAAACCGTTGATTAATTTCAAGCAAAATATATCCGACGTATGAAGATTTAACTAAATAATTAACCGAAGAAGGATTAAACTTTGTCGGTTTGCTCGTTTTGTCGGCTACCGCTTTTCTTTATATTAAATATTAATAATACATCACTAATATAATAACGTAATATTCACTTATTATTTTATTAAATAAAATTAATTAATTAATGTGTCATTTTTGTTTTAATTAATAATGAATATATTTACTATAACGTGAAACGTGCTAATGTGAACATTTGAAAAATAATCAAATAAAAAAAAATCTCGTTATAATGAAACGTCAACAAATGGCGATCGAACGAAAATGGAATTTTGCGGTAAAAATGAAAATTATACAAAATAAATAAACGTTTGATAGAACTCGACGTTTATTTCTGTATGAAATTTAACTATCAAAAACAATTAGCTTCATTAATACGGCAAAATGTTTTCGAGAATGATAATAATAATAAATTAATTAAAATATGGGACTATATAGAAATTTATTAATAAATATAAATTGTTAAAGCGAATATCGAAGATGAAAATTTTATACAACATTTTATATAAATTAGTAAACGAAAACGTGTTTTATTTATTATTGTTAAAATGAGAAAAGAATCAACATTTTTTTATTTCTTTATATTTTTTATGTTATAAAATAACAAGCGGGTTATTACATATTTTTTTTTTGAAATTTACAAAGATTTTATTTTATAATTGGGATTTTTACTAAAATGTTATCTTGTCATAAATATCAATTATAATATAATTACATCGAAATAAATTAAATACAGTTAAAAAAATGATTTTTTAAAAATATATTGCTTCTTTTTAGTGATGAAAATGTTGATGAATAATAAATAAATATCAATTTTTTATTAATTAATTTTTTTTTTAGAATCCTGATGTTGATTTACGTTAATTCATAATTTACTTACGAATTCAAATGAAGTTATGTATTCAATTTTTCATCAAAAATCTCTATGGTTCATATTAAAATATAATAAAATATATTATTAATAATTTAATTTCGTTACAGATTATCCATTTTTGTGAAACATTTTAAATAATTAAATTTTGAGTATTAAATCATGAAGAGTGAATTTAGGATTTTTTCCATATTTTGATTCCATATATTTCCTACGATACCGTACTTGTGTGTAATTAACGTCAAATATTTGATCGGTTTTTTTGGTAATTGAATTTAAAATTTTTGCAAATCGTCATTTTGTACTTTGATTTTTTGTCTATATATAAAGGTTTAAATACGATATTTTTTACATTTATATATATATATATATATATATATATATATATATATATATATATATATATATATATATATAGATTATAAGTATATGCTAAATTGTTTCAAAATTGATAAATTGTACGATTAACGAGCGGAAAATTTGCTTAACGTTCCGTTGAAAAGTGAATTTTATTGAAAATTCGATCTTTGTCACTTCAATGTAACGATTTTTTTTGATAAAAAATTAATTGATTCGCACGCTTTTGATTTTAAATATTTATAAAAAGTGTGACAGGCTTATATATATATCATATAAATATCAAATTTTGTATTAAATTTGAAGAGTTTTAAATGAAAATTTCAAATTGATATATAATTTAGTTGATTAAAAATATGAGTAATTAATTTATATTTTAAGCAGTAATCTAATTATAAAAAGTAATATAAATATGAAATAAATGTTACGAAAATACATGAAAATAGAAAATTTCGTATATTATTATTATATTTTAAAAAAAATAATACACATTATTAATTATTATACATGAATTAATTTAAAACATAATATGAAAATATTTCTCATCTATTCGACTGCGCTAAATAAAACGTGCGAACGAAACACGTGCATATGTAATTAATTTTTATCCTTAAAAATACGACCATAAACGACACGAAAAATAAAATCAGAATATCACACACATACACACAAATATAAAATAAAATAAATGAGAGAAATGCGACACGCAGATTTTTATCGCGCAAACGATATTTTAAAGAGCGTCTTGCGGACGGATTACCATTTGAAATTGGACTTTTTTTTCATCCCTCGCCGCATTTTCCAATCTCTGCAATGGTGGGGGGGGGGGGTGCAAAAGTGCCGAGTCGTCGAAAAGTTTTCCTATTTTTTTTTTTTTTTTTTTGATATCGTTTGACCGTCGAAAAAAGCTCGTTTCGGCACCGAACCGTCATTAATTTTCCGAATACACACATTCATCCGAGCGGACCGGAGTCATTACGGGATCTAGGCTTCCCTTTCAAGTCTTCGCCACTTTTGCGACATGAAAATTGTTAAATCTACCTTCGATAATATCGGACTCGTTTTTTTTTTCATTCTTTTTTATTTTATTTTATTATTCTTACGGTGAATCGGTTGTCATGACGGCGCATTTTTAAGAAATCTACATGAGAATCTTTAAACGTTGTCGGATTTTATCTAAATATTTTAATCGGATTATATTCTTTTTTTGTGAGCAAACTCGTATATAATATGATTTACTTAGAATATTTACTTAGATCTTTGAATATTTTTTATGTGTGTTTTTTCATAAAAACTCAATTTTATGTGAAAATATAATAAAGGATTTGTGTAATTTGTATAAGAAACGTATATTTACAATAATTCTAATCCAATTGTATTGAAAATAAAATAATTTTTATATTATAATATATAAATTCTAGTAAAAGGAAAACATTTTTGATACATATAAATTATTAATCTTTTTCCATTGTAGAAAAAAAAATATTTATATTACTTTTACATTTTTATTGATGAAAATCAATTGTCCATTTTTAATATATTGATTTTCATTAGTCTATTTCATTTTTTGTGAATAATAAATAATTGTAATATATAAATAAATAAATAAAAAAAATAAACAATAAGCTTGTTATAGATTGATATCGATGTCTTGAAATAAAGTAGAATTGTTAGTTTTAAGAAAAAAATTATGGAAATACGCAAATTTAGTACATATAAAGTTTTAATTTTTTTTTAATATTATGATTATTGGAAGAAAAACTGTTTTTAAAAAATTTTATTTAGAATAAAAAAATAAAGTTCTGCTATTTTATTTGAGTATCGCTTTCTTTTTTTAGTTTAAATTTTAAATCTTTTTTTGGGATATTATTTATGTTAATGCTTCTAAATTATATCATATACGTATATAGAACAATATTTTTTCAATTTTCAATGAAATAAACAGCCATTTTCAAAGACAACATAGCTAAGGTTTATATATATATGTGTGTGTGTTTGTATGTAATGTACGTTTTTGTATCAAAAATCGAGTCACGTACGAAAGTCGAGAACGTTTTCTATACTGACTTATATACAGTCAGTATACTTTCTAGCGTCAATTAACGCGTCGAGTTTTCCCGTCAGACGTAGCATATCGTCCGACCCAATTCCACTACGAGAAGAAACGAGTCTTTTCCGTGCTAAAACCTTCGGGTGCTTTTTATTAGTAGCTACGAGGGAAAATCGAGAGGAAAAGCGGGGGTACGCGGCCCTTTATAGCCATCACTGGGCGAGACGTCCCGTCATTTATAATTCTTCGCTTTACAAAAAGGGAAACATTGGAGTTCTCAACGACCTCAACGCCGAGACGATGAGTTCGTCTAGTCTTATTTCCCCTTTGGTGATAAATCGACAACGGAGGTTGTGGAAAACTCGTGGAAAAACATCGGAGATCTCCAAGGGTGAAAGCTCTATAATAGCTGTTCGCTATATGGCAATGTCGATTTTTTTTCAGTTTTATTCTACTATATTTATTATACGTCTTCGAAAATTTTATTTTCTAATAATAAAAATATTTTAATTTATCAAATATATGTCAAATCTGCATGTTAATTATATATACATATATATATATATATATCTCATTTACAACTTATAAGACATCGAATAAACATTGCAATACTTTTCTCATAAAATCATTAATATTTGCACATGCACGAATTTCATTTAACGATATCAATTTAAATTTGGAAATAGAAGCTTTATTACACACAGATATATATATAATAAAATGATGAACATTATTCATAAAAGACATTAATATATAACATATAATAACATTATATATTCGCATATAAATTTCTACACTATGATTCTAAATAAGTAGATCGTATATAATATAAAAAAAATAACTTCTGAATAGTTTGAAAATATGTCGATATGTTATAATAATGAATTTTTAAAGGTTCTATAGTACATTGAAACGACCACAATAATAAATGTCATCACTAACATGTTATACAACATCGTCGTACATCCGTCGGGAATTCAAATTTCATTATCGTTATCTTACGACGATATTTTTACCCTTATATTATTACCATTAAGGCGGAAGAAAATAAAATACGCCCACACACAATAATAATAGTAATAATATTAATAATAATAATAACTATATATTAGCGCGTTATCGATTTTCCGAATTGATTCAGCATAATATAAAACGTTGGTTCGCGGAAAATTATCGAAAGCACCCCCTTATTATTTTATTATATTGTGACGTCTGATAGGGTTGTTAGTTAAATAAATTATGTTAAACTTGGAGTTGATCGATCATCATCGATCATTATTATAATGCCGTGTTCACGTTTATAACACGTAATTTTGTATTGAAATATCTATATATAAATATATATATATATATATATATATATATATATATATATATATATATATATATATATGTATAATAAGTATATTTTGACATTTGATTTTATTGATATTTTTAGTTATTTTTAGATTAAATAACATCTTTAATAACATAGTTAATAATACATTTCTTTGATATTTATCATTAATTTTAGTACCTAAAATTTATTATTAATATAAAAAAAATAATTATTTAAATATTGATAATTAAAATCAATATTTTTTAAAAGATTTATATATTTATTAATAATACCAATGTAAAGTTAAAGTATGTGTCGAATATATTCCAATAATATAAGATAAAATGTCACACGATGATTTATGAAAGTTAAAATGTGACATTTAAATTTGTCATGCAATGGAATTTCGGATCACCCTATTTTGATAATATCAATATGTATAATATTTTATTGACGAAACAACTTCTTAGTATTATAATGTATTTTTAAATGTCATATTTTTTGCATATCGTTTGACAATTATTATTTTTATACTAATTTTACAAGATTAAAAATTTCTTTTTTATCCTGATTGACAATTTAGTACGTATGTTGTATAAATCACTTAAATTAATTAACATGAAGCTTAACAGTTATTTTTCGGATAATAACATCAAAATACTCACACCTGTGAATATCTGTGAAAATTATGTAAAAATTTTTCGTGTTGATTTTATATAATATTTATGTTATTCAAACTCGATTTCGTTAAATGTAAACGAAATCATCGCGGAAAATTGTTCGAAAAAGGTTATTTACTTTAAAATTTTGCGAGTTTGTATTTCTAATAAGAAACGCGTTGACTTTGTTATAAAACGATAACAAAATATATCTTATATAATTACTATATATGCAATAGATTATGTTGATATTATTTTTATTAATATATTTTTTAATTAAAAAAAAATTGAAATTATAAATAGATAAAAAAATAAAATATTTATGTTATATATTTTAACTAAGATATATACATAGTGATTCCGGTAAAGTAAATTCAACGGGTCAGAAACGGTAATTGGATCTCATTAGGGGGTATCATTTCAATGGGGATAGGGGTGGGTGCTTAGTGCTAGATTTGTAGGCGATATGTAGGATGGGTCTTGGGGTGAGTGGGTGGATGGGTGGATGGGGGGGGGGTTCAGGATGATTTACAGAATATTTCCCATTCCACGACGATCAATTACTCAACCGTTCCGTATAGTTAACTGACACCTAATTAAAACTGAAATGTCGTTTGCCGATCAAGTGCCACAGTCGATATTTTATACGGAAAACCGACACTTGATTTGATTCCATTCTAAACGATTTTCGTTATCGAAATAATTATTGATGATTTTCACGATATGTATAAAATTATTCATATATTTTCATGATATTTTACGTTAATATATTAAATGATAATAATTTCATATAATATTATATAATCTAAAGTTAAATAAATCAGAATATTATATAACATGTATATTCAAAATTTAATTGATCGATCTGCATTAATAAAAGTAAAAATTAATATATTTATAAAATATATAAAGATATAGTGTACTAATCTTTTTAATATATTTATTTGTACATAATGTAGAAATTTATTATAATAAATATTTTAGAATAATATTTTGATTATTTTTTTATTATTGTATATATTAAAAAAAAATGATATCTATATAAAAATTGAACTTAGATAAAATAAAATATCATTTTTTGTGTTATATATATATATATAAAAATTGATTAATTAAAAAAAATTGATATATATGTATATGTTACGAATATGGAATAATATGAAATTAATTTTAGAATATTGTATTCGCGTATAATATATAGTCATTATATATGTTACTGGTAGTGATAAATTCGATATTGCTGTTCGGTAGGACTTTGGACATGTCGGATCGTATTTCAATCGCGTAAATCCCAATAGACTTTGTTGTATTAATAGTATATTTGTACGAGGGGTGTATTAATTAACGGATGTACAGGTTTCTCCATGCACGATGTTAGGATGAAACGATTGAATTATATATATATATATATATATATATATATATATATAAATCAAATTACCCCTCTTTCAATAATGTATTATATATCCAAAACAGTCAATAATGTCGAAATCCATTAGCATATGAGATGATTATGAAATAATATTTTTTTTATTAATAATAAGGGTTGATATATTAACGATGGTGTATTCTGATTATTTGAATATTTTTAGCTTTGATGTTTAACATAAAGTTTATTTGTTTTTTTTATTTGGTTTGGTTTATTACGTTGAAAAATACCATATATACGAGTTTGAGTATTTTTGGTGTTATTTAAAGGTTTCGTATCGTTGAAAATATATTGGATTTTAAATACTGTAAATAGTTTATGGCATGTATTAAAAGTATATAAAATGTTTGTAATATATATATATATATATATATATATATATATATATATATATATATATATATATATATATATATATATACATATATATATATATATATACATACATATATATATATATATATATATATATATATATATAATATTTACAGTAGTAGTCATGAATAGGAAGTATTAAAAATTTGAGCGAAAAAATATGAAAATGTTATTAAAATTAATACGAAATATTGAATGTTTTATTTTTTAATATTATTAATATATTCACGAACATTTTTATATCAGAGATGTTTTTAATAAAAAAATATTCTTTATTTTTCATATATTTAAAAACAGCAGAATATATTCAAAATATAATAATTTGATATTTAATATTTTATTAAACTTTTATAAAGTTCATTGAAAAATTTATATGTTAACATTTTTTTTATAAGATGATATATTAAAAAAAATGTTATATTTAAATACAAGTAAATGTAATTCATACACATTTATTTGTATGTACAGAGTATTATTAAAATTGATAAATATCGTATATGTTGAATATTATATATGTTTTTCTTTATTATCTAGAATAAATAAGAAATTTATGAAGATTTAAATTTGAGATATGTCAAAAATTTAAACGGCAATAAAATTCCACTAAACGAACACTGGAATTTCAGATTAAAAAAAATATATATGCATTTCTATGAAAATCACGTGTGCATTATTATTATTATGATCGTAAAAAAAAATTCTGTTTAAGTACAAGCTATAAAAAGGAGAAATGTTTAAGGCATTAATTCGAAGGCGATTCTTTGTATTATGAATACAAAATGTGATAAACATTCCATAAAACGCATGAAAATATATAAATATAATACATATATTGCTGAAAAAAAAAATATACGGAACGAAATATATATATATTTATATATAATATGGAAAGCATTTTTATTTTATGTTCACGTTTAATAAGCCAATAAAAAAATTCCGCACTGAATTTAATGACATATCCGTGATTCGAAAATGTATTGATCAACATGTTTATTTTTTTTTTGTGCGTCGAGAAAGAAAATAATTATATTTTCGAATAATAAGAATATAACAACATGAAGCCTATTTACATTTTTCTCGATATATAAAATCGTGTCGTTATATTGTATTAGAAAGCTTATTGCTTGTATGGAATTAATATTTCTATATGAAAGCTTTCATTTTATAGCCGTAATACGATTCATTAGTTTTTCTATATAGATTCTCTTTGTTTTAAAATACACACAATTAAATATTAAAATAGTAATAAAGAAACGCATATTAAATAATATATATATATATATATATTTCGTTCGTATATTTGTTTGTGAATATTCAACGATAAACAAATGTAGGTAGAATTAGATAAAATTCAGTACATATATTAATAAAATAGTAATGAAATTTCGTCGGTCAACACAAGTTGCCTTATTTCATTTGCGTTCTGCTAAATTTATCCCATGTTTATATATCGGGTTTATACATGTTATATAAATAAAATATAATGTATATATGGTATATTTATAATATATAAATAAATTGTTGAAAAAAACACAATAAATAAATGTAATGTAAAAGAATGAAACACGTATATTGTATATTATATGTATATAAATTTATATTTGTATTGATGCATGTGTTTCAGCGATGAAAGTAAAAATAAATAAATAAATAAATAAAACGCGAAAAGGGTGTTTTGTTAAAAAAGCTGTAGCTTTTAATTGGAATTTTGCGGTGCTCTGATATATTTTCGGACGGTATGTATATATATATATATATATATATATATATATATATATATATATATATATATATATATATATATATATATATATATATATATATATATAATTTTTTTTTTGTTGCTGTTGCGACGTGGATAAATTTTGTCAAATATAATATAATATGCCTATATAAAAATATTTATAGGGTGTTTAAGAAAAAAAATGTATAAAATTAGTTATGTTATTTTAAAATTAAAAATATAGGTTTTAATTAATTTGGATTATATATATATATATATATATATATATATATATATATATATATAAATTATGTGTTAAAGCTATTTCAAAAGGAATATATTTTTATACGAAGTACGGTTTTAAAAAATATTTTTCGAAAGACCATTGTATGATTATTACTCGTAGTTATATTGATTTTTTTATAAATTAATTTTAGGTAAATTTACGAGATGAATAAGAGAGATGTGTATTTTTGTTATGAAAGCTTATTTTTTTTTGTATTTAAAAATTAATTTTTTGCCTTCTATTTAATATTTTTTTAATAAATCTGATGTGATAATAAATAACAAGAATTCGGTAAATTACATTAAGCGATTTTTTAAAATTTAATTTCAACCCTTTAGTACATCCTGTTGTAGTATGTTTGTCGGTTTTCGCGTTGTTACGCATGCTTCTCGGTTGGTAGGTGAAAAATTTCACATTTTGCCACAAAATCCTTTCACTCGGTTATTTGGGAGAGCTTTAAAGCGAATTTTCCACGTATATTCATATTTATGTACATAGAAATATTTCGGCTAAAGCTATGAGCGATATATCACTATAAAAAATATAATATGATATTAACGAAAAAAATATTATAAAAGAACACTATTCTAATATCGCGCTGAATAAAAATATAAATTTTATGTTGAAGTAAGACGGTATAAAAGAGATCAGTATATTTTTTTCAGATTTATATATATATATATACACATATATATATATACATGAATAACGATTTTTTATACATATTGTAGGAAGTGAATTTAATCGATTTTTTAATACTGTACGCGTATTATATTACAGTGTTCGATCGTATTGAAATTTATAAGATATAGCCTCATAAAATATTTTATTTCGAATACGTAGAATCGGTAACATGCCGGCTTATATGAAGGAAAATTTATTAAAAATAGCCATACGTTTTATTTCCGTATTTCACTTCCACTTTTCCTTTTTGTTCTGGAAAAAAAAATCCAATATAGATTTTACGTGCAGATGTAGAATCCATTAGAAGCTCTTCAGGGCTACACCCTGAAAACTTTTCCAAAGCGACAGCTGATGAATTGTTTGCAACGTGAAAAGGGCAACGAATGATTTTTTTCTCATTCATGGAAAAATTTTCCATCGCCATTGTCCATATGAGAACAAATAGAACTCTGATTGATGCTTCGATTTGCTGTGGATGGACGTGTTTTTACCACTTTTACATATTGAATAATTTTCTATAATATATAATAGAAAAATATAATAATATTTTGCAATTAGAAATTTACAATTCATCATTATTATGTCAATTAATCAATTATTAATATATATAATATAAATAATTATATGAATAGTTATTTTATTTAATCTGTCTAGCAGAAATTTTACGATGTGAAAAATTTTTTTTTCAGTCGATTTTATGCGGTGCAGTCGTATTTTTGATACCTGAAATAATCGTAATGTAGATCTGAATTTTACGTAAAAATTTACGTAACGACTTTGCAGTGCCAGATACTAATGACTGCGCTAATGATAAAATAAATATTCTTTATTATTCACCAATACATAAATTTACTAAATTACATTTTAACAATTTCGCTTAATAGGTTAATATATTTTTCGTGTATTTTTTTTTCGAGTATAAATAATCTTTTTTAGAAAAATATTTTTTCCCTTCCGTATTTTTCGATAATAGAAATTGATAGTTTATTATTAGTTTTTGAAAGTGTTACAATTGATTTATAAAAATAATTATATTGATTTTCTTTTATTATAAAATATAATAAAGTGTTATTAGAATTTATTTTAATTAATGTAAATTAATTTTAATTAAATTTTAGTGACAAAAGAGAAATTCTTATATTTTAGATGAAATTTTTATTAAAAAATATTAACTCATTCAATTAATAGCACAAAAGAAAAGAAAGGATGCTGCAAGGAAAAGGTCTTCATGCTCGAAAAATTTGAGCTTCCGGAAATTCTAAATGCAATTCTTTTCGTCGGAATGGTTAAGACAGCAATCTCTTTTCTATTTTTTCTTTTTTTTTTTGATTTTGCAACTCACGTTAACTAATTGCTGAAATACTGGTGATTTATGAAGCAACGTTTAACTGAATTCCGCTTGTTTCTATACACTTTCCGTAATTATTTCATAGTAAAATATTTTAAAATTGATTTTTATTATTATAACTATTGTAAAAATATTGTCATATATATATATATATATATATATATATATATATATATATATATATATATATATATATATATATATATAAATTTATGATAATAATTGTATTCGAAAGAATAAGAAGCGTTGATTTGTCGTTTGACGTGCTAGTTTGAGAATCTCTGATCTATGCTATAAGGTCGCATTCGAATTGGAAGAAAAAAAGAAAAAAAAATCGCGGTCCAGGAGCGCTTGTGCGGTATTACGTGTTGTGAATAAAGCCTTCGCCCGCGCGACCACTTTGCCACGGTCCAATTCACTTATGCACACGTGACCGGAAGTCGGAATATGCGAACAGGAAGTACGAGATCACTCTCCCTAGGGAAAATCGTGCCCTTAGCGCGGACCACCCCCCCAGTAGTACTGTGACACTATATCATCGACGGCGAACAATGGCAAACGAAACCAGCCCGTTTCGGACAATGCTATCTGTTCCGTTTCGGCGATCGTGTTCAATATAATATATAAATATATATATATATATATATATATATATATATATATATATATATATATATATATATATATATATATATATATATTATATTTATGTATTCGTGCGATATTCACGTTATTTTCAAATGCAATACGTGATAAAATTCAATATTTGTATGTGACACCGGCGTCGTAAATCGATGCGATAATAATACGACGATTCCGTCTGCGGCGAAGTCTTCTACGGCGAATTCAAACCATTGATTGTGAGCTATTATAATAGTATAGTTAAATTATGTATTAATCGAATGAAATCTAACGCAATTTCATATATTTAAAAATAAAAAAATATAAATATTAGTTTTTTTATAGTCACCCTATACTTTCTATGATATTTCTAATATTTAGTATTTATATTGTGTTCTTTAAAAAATGCGTTATGATTTATGTTGAAAATCATAAATTAACCCAAAATATCGTTTTATGAATTACTACTTATATATAAAGTGACCAACAGTTCTCCTTTTTGAAGTCGTGTCTTCCTATCTTTAAAATATCATTATTTTATTTTTAAACTAAGAAAAACAATTTTTGGGTCAATCTTTAAACTAAGAATTAAAAAAAGAATATAGAAAAACTTTTTTTTTGCAATCGTCGTAGTTTTAACGATCTTTTATTCACAATCCAAAAATCTAATTAACCAATCTTAATGTGTTCTCTTTTTAATAAATAATCTTTCACTATGACCTTCATTACATCGTAAAAAAGTCAATCACTATGATAAATAGTTTAATTAATTTAATTGTTAATCTATCATTCGTAACAATTTTAAATTATTGCAAAATATTTCGTTTTAAAGATATAGAATTTTTAGTAAAAATATAATGAAAAATATTTAGTATATAATCAAATTAAAAATATTATATTTATTTTTTTAATGTATTACACACACACACACACACACACACACACACATATATATATATATATATATATATATATATATATATATATATATATATATATATATATATATATTTGTCTGAATTTCACAATTTCCGGATTTTGGCCCGCATCCAAATTACATAAATTGATCACCGCGAATGATGACCATTTCCTTAACCAATATATATTTTTTTTACCTTTGACAAAAATGTAAGCAATTAAATTGAATTTATTATGATAATTACATTTAAAATTATATTTATAGTAATATGACGACAAATATTCGTACATGTTTTGAAAAAAATATAATTAATTTATTTATATGTATTAAAAATTACACACACACACACATATATATATATATATATATATATATATATATATATATATATATATATATATATATATATATATTACGACAAGTTGATTATATTTGTTCGTTTCGTCTGACATGGATTTTCTTTTTATAAATATTATGTTTGTTAGTAAGGAAATTAGATTATATGATTGTGCCTCAGGCTACACAAAATACACTGTTCTCGTATAAAATATATATTATAATAATATATTTCTATTATATTTTTTTTATATAAGAATATCTACTAACAATTACGTTGATGTAAAATTATTTGACAATGTTTATATTTTTCTTATGCGACGATTATTAATTAATGTTCATAATGATACAAATTATATTTAAAATATTTATAGTCTTTAATTTAATGAATAATATTTTTTTATTATTATTCTAAAAATAACATTATAATATAAATTGATGAATCTAACTATGATTTTCATAGGATATTAGAAAATGAAAACTTTGGAGATGTTTGTAAATTGATGATATTTTTTTAAATGTTTTACAAATAACTATATATATATATATATATATATATATATATATATATATATATATATATATATATATATATTTCAATACGGTTCCTCATAGAAGTTTATATGGTCAGTCGAAGATTTGTTTTGCGTACTTTAGACGTACTAACTTTTACGATTGCTTTGGGGCGCAAGGGCGAAACTTAGGGGTAGAACTTTTAAATGCAGCGATCTAAAAGTGTTTACTGTAACGACTATGTACATTACTATATATATATATATATATATATATATATATATATATATGTTCTTAGCAAAAGACAAATAATTCGCATGAAATCAAATTTAATTATGTGTTAAAAATTTATGTCTAATTTTTAACTTAAGAGTAAGAATATTTAATTCGTAATGTTAATTTTATAGTAAAGAAAAATTTAGAATATTTTAAAGCTAAATATTAAGTACTGCTTTGGAAAATAGTTTTTTTATTTTATATATTTATTGTTTGAAATATATATATATATATATATATATATATATATATATATATATATATATATATATACCATATATATATATATATATATATACCATATATATATATATATATATATATATATATATATATATATATATATATATATATATATATATATATATATATATATAGATGTATGATAGCCTAGTTTAAGAATCGACAACACAATATCCGTAGGCATGATTTTATCTATAATGGATTTTTAATATTAGATTTGAGAAGCAATATAAAAATTTCTAAGTCCTTTATATAATGATATTTGGTATACGAATATTTTTGTAAGAATTTCCTTTTTTTGTAACATAATATAAATTTACATTTTTTTTAATATAACTATATATATATATATATAAGCTTAATAAATCCCAAAAATTATTATATTATATATAGATTATCATTATTATTATAATATAATATATGTATTCAATGAAAATTGTATATGAAATGATATTATATTAAAAGGATTCTTTCGTATGTATTATATTATATATAAAAAAGAAACATTTCCCATCGGTTGTTCCTCTAGTTTTGCATGTTTTTCCTTTTTTGTATTTTTACTGACTGTCACTTTCAGAAATCGCACACGCTTTTCTCAGATATGGCCTTTTCTTTGCACGTTTTTCATTCTGAAGTGTTGCCATTTTTTCTATTACGTTTCCAAAAAAAAATGTATATAGGCGAGCGTCTATTTTAATAGTGTTTATCATATAATATACAGATCGTTTTATATTTACATATAAAAAATATAAATATATATATATATATATATATATATATATATATATATATATATATATAGATATATGACAGTTAAAATGTCAAAAATGAAATACAAAACAGTATAAATGAGAAAATATCGAGTCAAATGATGATAGGTTGTCGTGTATAATTTTAATCCGAATTTAGAGAATGCGAAAAGGAAGATGTGCATTCTGAGTGCTTTCGTTTCGGTCATTAAGAGAGCAAATTAAATCCCGGCAACAAAAGACGAAAATGGGTGGGCCCGAGGGTGGTCGGTCGGTCGTTTTGTTCGCCGAAATGCAGAATCCCGTCGCAAATGGACCGGCGAACTCGCAACAAACGGAACTCTCGCGACCAAGTTTGTCCAAAAAGAGCGCCCTTCCCCCTTTTCTTTCGTCTCCCGTCCTCCCTTTTCACCGAAAAGTGCTCCGTGTTTTTGTGCCGCTCGGAAAACTTTTATCCGGTTCTCGTTCAGAACTCATACCATGTCTCCAATCCGGCACGAAGGTTTTTTTTCCCCAGCCTTATTTTTTTTTTGCCCTTCTGTTGTGTTTGTTCGAGATTGTTTACTGTTTAGTTTATTTTTTTCACTCGACATCGGTCCTCTTTTCTTGGATCACTTTATATGTATGAATGTGTATGTATTTCGTACTTAATCTTGATTTCTTTTTTTCCTTCGTGGACAAAATCGTAAGTCTTTTTGGATAAAATTTATATAAAAGTTAGATTATATGATGATCAATATTATTATAATAGTTTGATTTATGATTTTTAACGATTTATAGTCATTTTTTGCAGAGATATATAAATAAATATTTTTTTAAACTATAGTATGAAAATATTTTCAAAATATATTCACATTGAAATATGTGAATTTTTAAATATTAACTTTAATATATTCTCATTAATAATTAATATATATTTTTAATGGATTTATGCGTCAAAATTATGAAAATAAATTATTGGTAAAAATAATCAATATAAAGGAATATAGAAGGTGAGTTTATGAAAACCATTAAACCTTTTTAATTATGGTCTTTGATAATTACTAAAAGAAGGAAAAATACAGTATGCTGCGGTTTTAATAAATGAAGAATATTTTGAATTTAGAATTTGTAAGGAATTTAGGGTCTCTTTTTAGAACCGTAATATGAAATAAAATCAAAATAATTATTTTCGACTCTCAAGCATAATACTTAGGAAGTTGATAAATTGATACTATGATATTAATTATTTTATTAATGATTTAATTATATGAAGTTATATTCAATAATCGAATATTAAGTTTATAAACAATACGATTGGTATATTTTATAATTTTATTTGATTCGATTCAAGTAAAATATAATGCGTGTTGTAAATAATTTAAAATTTATACAAATCGTCGCCCAAATATAACGATATTCTATGAACGTTTCACGTTTTGTTACGTGAATAATTTAATTCCAGATTTATTTTATTTCGTATAGGGAGGGCTTTTTCGGATTAACAACGTTACATACAATATTGTTCTTATATCGTATATTACATACGGCGGTGTTGTGTAATATTATCGTTTACAAGTTCGCGTTAAATAAGTCCTTTGTCGAAAGCTCGCCTACAATGTATTCGAGGATATAAATATATACACACACACACACATATATATATATTTATATACGTATATATGAATACTAACACATGCTCGTGTCGCGTAGGCAAAATGAGTTTTCGTAGCTCCTTTCTGCTCCTTAAGCAATGTTACCTAATTTGCCGAACATGTCCCTTAATTTACTGGAAGCGATCCACCCCTAATATTATCTTAAGTTTAATTTCGTTCTGTAGCGCGTGAGATACTCTCTCTTATATCGATGTCGACCCCCCCATTTATAATTATGTCTTTATACGGAGAGGGGGGTGCTTTGCATAATTTGAAAAACCTTTTTAATTTTTTTTATTTTATTTATATATATATATATTTTTTCGCTTCAAAGCGACGTCGCGTGACGGAAGAATTTGAATTAGCGTGTCCAAACATTTTAAGCTATTATTTAGAATGATACGAAAAAAGAGAGTATAGTTGAGAATACGAAGCGCCTATTATACATACGTTCAGTTCAAAGTTTTGTCATTATTTGAAATTGAGATTCTCAAAATGTGAACGTTAAGATAATTTTTTGATGGGTTTTAATCGAAAGCAATGATTATTTGCATTGAAATTGTCATTACTTTATATGTGAATAGTTTTATTAACCATTTAGTGGTTTTATTAAATTATATATAAATGAGTTAAATATTATATATATATTTTTTTTATAAAATCGTACAAAAAATAATAGATTACTATTAAATAATTTAAAATATGAAGTTTCTGAAAGAATAATTCATGAATGTCTACTAAAATATATGTTAACAAACTCTATAATATTATTTTTTTCTAATTAATTTGATGGAAAATTTGTCTAATATATTTATTAACATTTACAAAATTCTTCATTATATTCAAAAGCTTACATATTTTTTTTTTTTGTAAAAAGTTTATAAATCAAAAATCTTTAAGAACATTTTTATAGTATTATTTAATTTTTATATAGAATACTTTTGTGAGTACGAAAAAACTGTTCCCAAAGAACATCGATTGTTACCAAAAAAAAAAAAAAAAATAAGCGAAAAAAATCCTCGAAAGAAACAAAAAGCGTAGCACAAACGAGTCGCAAAGAAACTTTCCTTCTTTACTTTTCCGTTCTTTTTTTTTCTTTTCCTTACGTCGAACAAACACTACGCAAACATGAACGAAATAATAATAAACGAAGTGAAGAAGAAAAAGAAGAAGATGATGAAAAAAAGAGCGGGGAAATTCGCGAGTTTTTCCGCGAAAACTCTATTACGCAGGCTCGAATTCGATTTGTTCACAATTGAAAATGAATTACTCGCGTTCCGCATTCGACAAATATTTTCTATTTTATGCGACGCACTTCCTGTGCTCCCCCCATTTTCCTGTTGAATTATATAAAGCGTAATTTAATTTGCGCATCTTTTCTGAAATAGAACCAGAAAGGGGAAAGGAAAATGTATTTCCAGAGAAGAAGTTCTAAAAATTAAAATTATATATATATATATATATATATATATATATATATATATATATATATATACATATGAATGAATGAAGGTTTTTAAACATTTTATTTGTTGACTTTGTTAGAATTTAATAGACTTAAGAAAATTTTCTTGTGCATAAATAAATAATTTATAGATTTCAATAGAATTATGAGAGATTTTTTTAAATTATTTTTTAAACATATATTTAAAAGTATCCTTTTTTATAATTATATTAATTTTGAAAATATATGCAGAATGTTTTTCTTTTATATAAAAAAATAATATGAAATATAGACATAAAGAAAAATAAAAAATATTTAATCTGATAATGACAAATTAACTATAGGTAAAAATTGAGTTATCATCGATATTTTAATATCGGATATAGTAATATAAAATTATTTTTAATATATTTTTTATTTTATCATATTTTAAAAAAATATTTCAAAATATGAATTTTGATATATTATATATAGAATGAATTAAAAAATGTTATCGAATACTATTATATATTATATTAGAGGTGATATTTGTTAACAAAATTACTATATATTTTCATATCGATTAATTTTTGAGAATAACTTAGAATTCTGATATTTAGAATTTAGCTTTTAGTATATATATATATATATATATATATATATATATCATGTTATACAAAGATCGAAAAGAAAATTAAGGATTAAACTAATTACAATGTTCAAAGTATAGAACGTCAGCGATGGTCATTACCGGCTATCGTCTGACGTTCATCTTCATTCACACGATGGAACAGTCGGTTGAAATCCTGAAAGAGGTTGTGGAATTTTCGTATTTTGCTCACGTATCCCGGGCACTTTTGCTTCCGGGAAAAATCACGGAAGTAATCGAACGGTAGTCCCGTAACGTTTAATGAAGGAAACCTTCGTGTGATGTAACCGTCCGCTTTTGATCTGCCAGTCCATTTCTGTTACGAAACCTTTCTTTTCTTTAACGCTTTCACCTATATATTATATTATATATAAAATACTTCGTACCATTATTATGTTATATATTATATAATAAATCTATATATACAGTGCTGGAATTTTTTTTTAGATCTGTAATATTTTTAGTAGAATTTTTTTTTTGCGATAAGGCTTAAACAGTGATTGGCTTGTAGTCTAAATTGATTAATATGATAGTATAATTATTTTGATACTATTCAATATAATTATTAATTTTAAAATAATTCTGGATTACACTATAAAAATAATCGATTGATTGATATATTATTATATCGTTTTTTTTTCTGATAATCTCCGTATCATATTTTCTTATTGTCAACATATTACTTAATTTGTATTTTTTATGCGATGAAGTATATAAAGACTATAGTATAAAAATATTTAATATTTACTACTAAATTTATAAATTATTTTTTTGTTGTTCTTTTGATAATTTTCTATTCAAATTTAAAATGAAATTAAATACAGTCTAGATAAGATGAATGGAATCAATTATTTAATAATGTATACGATATAATAAAATTGTATGAATATTTCAGTCACTGAAATAGTATACATATACAATATATATATATATTTGAAAGATCATAAGTATAATAGAGAATATTCTCTTAGGTTTAATTTTTCCTAAGGGCGTATATTGAGTTAGGAAGTGAACAGAATACCGATACTATACGTATTTATTGACAGCTTTATATCGCATACTTATTTCCCAACTTTTTTCCTTTATCTTTTTATATTCTAGGCGTTCATAAATCAAAAAATTGATTTGTTTTTTCGATATATGATATTTGATTTATGCATAAAGATGAAAAATCGCTTTTCCAATTCCGCTTGTGCGTAACGTGTAATGTATGCGGGTTTTTGTGATTATGCAACGTTTCGCAAATAGGAAATAAAGTTCTTTGGAAATTAATATTGATCGAATACGTGTATTGGTTTTGTTACATTACCGATTATTGATATGTGGTTACGGCTTTAGATACGGCAATAAACGATAATGACTTATTTGGAAATTGTCGAACAATATAAATCTAAATACATACCATATTGTGTACGATTTTGATTGGAATAAATTATATCATAAAAGATTTACCGATATATCGAATAATAATAACAAGATATCGTATATTAATAATGTCGGGTTGTGTATGTTCATTTATAAATTATGCTAATTTTAAAATAATATTATGTTTTGTATAAAACGGTTTCGGATATATTTATAGAATGTTTTGTTTATGTTACTTTTTATATAAATTTTTCAGAATTCGATAAATGTTTCCGTCTTATAAAAAAAATCGCATCAATATTCATTTTCAAAATGTTGTTTAGCTATTTTTAACGTATTTGAGATAAAATTGTTTCTTTATATTTCTAGATATATATTATATTTATTTTTCTATGTCATATTAATGTTGATAATCGATTAACAAAAATATAACAATATTTAAGTAATTTTTTTTCATACTATCTTAACCTTTAAACTTGTACGTATAATATATTATGATGTTATATAGTTCATAAAATTGATTTTTTATGTGAAAAAAAAACGATCTGAAGTAAATTATTTTATTATATATATATATATATATATATATATATATATATATATATATATATATATATATATATATATATATATATATATATATATATATATATGTTCGGATATTTCGCCAGTTCGGAAAACTGTACAATGCGAGAAAATTGAATATTTTTATTTATATACATATGTACTTTAGGGGGATGAAATACGGATACGTTTACATTTATACACATAATTTAAATTCGCCTTAGAACACAGTATACCTAGAAATTCATTTATTCGCACGCATTTGAATTTCCAATATCGAATACACTACGCATTCTAAGTCATAGAAGCTCGCACGCGCTATATATTATAAATATATTATAATTTATGTGAAATATGAGGATCAAATATATTTTTGCCGTATTCATATTTATCAAAAAAAAAAAAAAAAAAAAACTCTATACTAAATTTCCGATGACACGCAAAAGCGCTCGGCATTGTCTTCGCTTTCGAATTATGTATATATATATATTTTATATATATATATATATATATATACATGTGAAATGTTCGTGTTTTTTCGCACTTCTGGTTTTTCCTCTTCTCGTTTTTTTTTCTATTTCCAATATAAAAGCAATTCGGTCTGAGACATTTCCAAGTGTCACTGTGCGTATTACGCGGTATACCAGAAAGAAAAGAACGGATAGAGTCGACGCGTCGAACTAAAACGGGACGAATAGCAAAAGAGGGATGTTCCCGACGAAGAAAATATTTTTCTTTCTGTCTCGGCACGAGTCCGATTCGCTTTTCTTTTTTTTTCTTCTCTCTCTCTCTCTCTCTGGCTTTCTTTCTCTCATCTTCTTTTTACTTTCCCTTCTCGCGTGTATTCGAAAAAGGACCGAAGCTTTCCACTATGGCTTTCCGCCGGTTCACGGACAAAGATTTTTCCGTGTTTAATATCGTGAAATGCAAATTCTCGTTGTTGGCGACACGTGCCGTGTGCTTTTGATGAGGCGAACTTCGACGCCCGTCTCTATCATTTCATCTCGGAAAATGTGCGGGAAACGTGAGCGGAATTTTCCACAACTTTTCCAGTGGTGGGGGGGGGGCGACAGAGACGACGTCGACGGAGGTCCCTCTTTTGAGCATAAAATTTGACCAGGTCTTATTTTGACGACGAATATTAATTATACTTGTACGCTTTGAATATCTACCGAAATGAAACTTTACGCTGTTTTCGTATTCAATTTAACTGTTGTTATTTAATGTTTTATAATGTAATATTAATTTTAACTTTTATATAAGATTTCATTTTTTTTTCAAATGAATATTTTATAAATATTTTTGATCGAAATTCTAACGTCATTAAATATTTACTTATTATAAAGAGATAGTTGATTCAAAAATATCTTTCAATTTATACGTAAAAATAGTTTTATTTAATAACATACTTATTTGTTCTCTTTTATATTGAAAATTATTGATGTATTATAATTATGTGTTTCTTTTTATATAAAATATAAATATTTGTATTAGAAATCTAACAAGAAAATTTCTATGATATTTTTTTTAAGAAAAGATAAAATGTAAAGATGAATGTTGAGTTCGATAAATATAAAATAATCATATTGATAAATAAAAATAAAAATTGTTTATATATATATATATATATATATATAAATATCGAAAAAATCTCATAAACAGTATTAGTACGTAAAATGAAAATCATTTAACAAACATGAACTATATATTTTCAATATTATACATAGATAGACGACGAGAAAATTGTGAAATTTTTTTTGCTATGGAAGAAAAAGAAAAAAATAATAGAAAAAAAAAGATTCTTCCGTCTATTTAAACACGTCAAAAGATAATTATGTAATAATAGCAATTTCAGGTTAGCTTAGCATCTGTAATATATATTTTGCAGGATGGGTTTCGTAGTCGAGACACGTGTTCTATCTACTGCCACTTTAGACACTTGCAGACCTTTTACCGATAGTGTTCACGTGCTTTTCATTTCAGCAGTTCATTTCTAGATAATTTCAGCTCGTATATTTCTATATGTGTCCGACGGAAATACGTCGACGTGTAAAACGAAATCGTATCGAAATCTAACCATGTGTTAATTTACAATAATATATAAACGTTATAGTATATTTCAGAATTATTACAATTATATATATATATATATATATATATATATATATATATATATATGGTATGTGTGTCACATATTATCTAATTTTTTGATATTTTTATATACACTTAGCTTTTAAAATTTCAACAATTCATATGAGATAATTTAGAATTCTGATATAATTTTTAAAATTTCACATAAAAGAAAATATACAAAAATAATTACACACTTAAGTGATCAAAGTGAAAATTTTCTCTCGCATTTTTACGACATGAAAGACGTGAATTTTTAATATTTTTGCATATTAATCAGCACTTTAGTGTCAACTTTAATGAGTGAATACAACAAAAAAAAATATAGCGTATTTTAACTAGAGTCTTTCGTAAACGTCTGAAATATGTATTTTTAATAATTATCTTTTTCACGTAATGAAAAATCATAATTAGATAAAAATATTTTATTATTGCGACAAATTAATATTAATATTTTAAAATTATTACGGTGATTTAAAAATGATATTTTTTCTAATCAGAGTAATGCATTTTTTTAAAAAATTAATTCTTTATTATCAAAATATGAACTTTATTGTATTTATTATATTTTTAAATTGATATTTTTTTATGGATAAAATGTGCTGATTAAGATATGCGACGGAGTAAAACGCATAAAAACAACAAATATTTTATGCGAAATGCCTATCTAGGATATTACGCAGTTACTTTCACGACGACGAATTTAACCCATGACGGGGAAAGTAGAAAAAAATAATAATAATATACATGTAAATATATTCGTAAGAATGTATAGAACGTGTACAAGGGTTGGGCTGTAAACAAATATTTATGTTTATTCGTTTGATCAAAGATGTATCTTATTGACAGTCGTAAAATATTGTTATTGCTCGTAAAGAAACCAATTTCTTGTAAGAAAATTGATGAACGTGTGCGACTGATATGTGATCTGTTGATTGATGAATATTTTAGATTGTATTTTCGATTCTTTTTCTCTCTCCTTTTTGCTTTAATATATATATATATATATATATATATATATATATATATATATATATATATATATATATATATATATATATATATATATATATATATATATATATATATATATATATATATATATATGTACATAGAAAAAAATAGATTTATTTAAAAAATTCATCTTTACTTTAAATTCGTTATATCTGGGTATAACATTTGTTTTATTTATTATAAAAGAACGAAAAATTGAATAGTATGTAAATGTCACATATCTAAAAAATTGAATAGTATGTAAAGTAACTGATTTGGTTTCATATAAAAAAATAATAATTGAAAATTATCATTATATCTATAGATTGAATTTATAAAAAATATATAAATCTATAAAATGATATATTTTCATTCTTTAACGGTAAACGTCAGATTTTTTTTATTATTATTCCATTTCATTGATTTTAAAAAATGATAAAAAATGTATAAAAACGTTTTTATGATGTATTAAAATAATTCGGCTTATTTCTATTCGTGAAAATTGAAGATATTTTCCAGCGAATGCGTAATAACACTGAAACGTTCGTATATAGGTAAGATATATTATATAATAGAAATACAGAACGTTCATTTAATGCGGGTATTAAGGTAAATGGAATATAGCCTTATCATTCCTGCATGAGTTATATAACTTTTGTAGATTTCCCGTAAACCTATTTAGTTGAAGATCTCGTGCCTTCGGTGGAAAAAAGCGTGCAGAAAAAAAAATATATATATAAAAATCTCTCCGTTTTGTGATATAAGATATCGGTGACTCGACTTTCGCTGAATTTGCGAAGCGGTTCCGTCGACAATTTTCCCCAGAGTCAGTCGGATAAATGGAAATGTTGGAAAATTCAAAAACGGAAAGCTCGACATAATTATTTTTTAATATGTCCTCAAATATGCGAACCTTCGCAGGAATCTCTCGTTACGGCGATAAGTGCGAGATTTTCCACGGAATTTTCCTTAGAATTCGACGCCGACGCCGCGGCCAAGCGACAGTTTGTATTCGAATTTTTGGAATTTTCCCGCATTTAATTGTCACACGACGCGATATTATTTTGATATATATTATACGATGCCGGAATATGAATAATTCGAGTGGCGGATCTTTACTTATGAATGATCAAATTTTAAGGTTTCTTCTTTGATGCTCGCCCAAGACCAAAGTAAATGTTAGCTAGCAAAGTCGGTAGTAATTTACATTACATGCGTTGTAAATATTTGAGTATTTCAGTAAAATTGTTATTTTAAAACGTAACATAGCGCTTTTGAGATCTCCTTTCTGTTAGAGATGAAATCTTAGGAATTTTATGTAATTCATTTATTAATTTAAATAAAAGCATGTCTGAAGTGTTTATTTTTAATGCATTAAATATATGTGTATTTTAATACATCGAATAAACGATAGAATTATAATCATTTAGATTAAAAGAAAGTTTTATTACTATTTTAATTTATAGGATTTCTATTAGATTCCCTTTGTAAGTCTGATCATTGTTGAACTACTTGTTGAACAATAATATTCATTTTTGTTTAAAGTAAAAAATAGTTTTTGAACTGTTATAAAATTAATATAACTTTAAATATAAATGTCTAAATTCAAAATATATTTGCGTCCCATAAGTTTTAATTTAGTAATTTAAATTATTTCTCCAAGATCAATATATTGATTTAGTCGAATTTAATTTAAATAATTTTTATCCAAGATTTATTTTACTTAAGCATAAAAAATATATTCTTAATACATTTTAAGTCTTATTTAATATTTACAAGAAAGAAAATATATACAAAAAATTCAGAGCTAAAAAAAAAGAAAAACACAGTAAGCTTTCGCGATATATCCAACATCACGGACGAAAATTCGGTGGCCGTTTTGAAAAGTTTTTCCGTTGACGAAACGACTGTGATTTTTTTGAAATTAATCACTTGTTAAATTTATATCCGGCTGTGTTGCTAGCGATTAATGATCGCAATAAATTTGCGTTGGTTTCCCCGCCGTTTCGGTCTAAGTTTCGTCTCGAAACTTATTTGTTGTCATGAAAAGAGCCGCACGAACGTGAAAGACGCCGAGAAAAAAAGCCTCATCCTTCGAAAGCTTGCCCGATGTCAAACTGCTGGAAGTATCATAATCATAATCGCACTCGGCGACGCGGTGGAAAAGTCTCGTTAGCACGAAAATAAAACTTACTTTTGCCTCTTTCTAGTCCCTTTTTTGGCACAAAAAATATATATAATACATTTATATATATATATATATATATATATATATATATATATATATATATATATATATACTCGGACTTAGATAGTACGAAGAAATTGTTTCGTATCGATTTTGCTGGAAGTTTCGCATAGGTTACGTCCGCTAGGAAAATCTCGTCGGAAAAATATTCCATATTTTTCCGGAAAATGTCCACGATCGCAGCATGGCACATGTGTATAAATTAAATATATTTCTATTCGCGGAAAAGAGATCCGAGGAAACGTTTATGTTTCGAAACGGGAAAATTCGTATATAAAATCCTCATAGACCCATTTGCGTCATTCTATATATCTTTTATATTTTCTTTATCTCAGTCGAATATCGTTACTATTACATTCTTAATTGTATCCCTTATATATATATATATATATATATATATATATATATATATATATATATATATATATATATATATGTAGATATTTAAATATTTTTTTCTTGTATTTCTAATTAAATTGGTAATTTATATCGATAATATATATATATATATATATATATATATATATATATATATATATATATATATATATATATATATATATAATATATATATATATATATATTTTTTTTTTTGTAATAATGAACAGTATCGATCCACGCGAAGAACTCCACTTAAAGGAATCCGTCATGTGTGTACGTTTTTTTTCTTCCACTCTATATATACGTTTATATTTATATATATATATATATATATATATATATTATTGTGACGTCGTCGTTTTTTTCATACTGAGCCTCGCTTCTTTACGTCATTTGTCAGGTTTTCCTTCTTCCGAAGACTCGCTATTGTTTTAATGATCCGCGTGATACTCCACGAAGAGATCTCATTTCCTCTCTCATTCGTTTTCTTCAGCACGAGACTGTTTTTCTTTTCTTTTTGTTTTTTTTTTGTATATAGTCGTCGTCTTTACCAGCGTGTCGTTTCCTTTTTCCTTTAGTTTCGACAACGTACGCTTCGATATACTCGGTATTTATAAGACGTTGTTTTGATTCGTACCCTTTGTGATTTATATATATATATATATATATATATATATATATATATATATATTATTTATATTTTTATATTTAGATGGTGAGCTGAGGTGGGGTCGTCAGACGTGAGGATGGCGGCATGGCAGAAGAGCCGCTCGAGAGGCTGCTGTGGCCTCTGCTGGTGGTTCTGCTGCTTCTGGCAAAGGCTGCTGCAGGTCCTCGATATAGTTCTCGTATAGTTGACACACAATCAGGTCAGTGATAATAATATTATTCTAAATATAAAAGCAAAAATCGAAATATTCCTATATAATAATCAATTAACATACAGTCTTTTTTTTTTAAATAATTATAATAAATGAGAATGTATTTTTTATTTAAATTTCTAAATTATATTTTATTTATATATAAATACGACTTTCATATATTGTGAATTTCATAATTCATTTTTGTTTATATTTATAATAATACAATACATTTTTATGTGTAAATATCAGGTAGTTTTAAATTTTGTCGATTTTAAGGTAGATGACCTCAAAATCGACATAAATATCGAATATAAACCGTGCTAAATTTATTAAATTAATTTAATTTAGTTTATGTTAGTAAGAATTGTATATAGAAAAAATTATAAGAAAATGAAATCTATTTGTGAAATGTTCATTTTTTTTGCTTGGTGAAAATTTTATCCATTGATATAATATATCATCAGTGTTTATTTTAACGATATATAAACATAGTAAAATATATTTTATTATTCATTATCTATTTTTAAATCGATTCTTTATTGAGTTAATTTGCATAATTACAACAAAATTTTAATAATGAAAAGAAAATAATATCACTTAAGAAAAAAATCATTTTTAATTAATTTTTATATTCGTTTCATTGGTGTGTGATTTTTATGAAATTAAAATAATATACATTTTCTTGATTTAATATTGAGAAAAAATTAACCTCATCTCAATATACATACACAAAAATATATATAATTTTAAATTATATAAAATATAAACACTAATTTTACATTAAAATTTATACTCGCTATTTATATAAAAACTTAGTTTAGTATAAAATAAACCATTATACTATCTTAATCGGCGATGAACGTTAAAAATCGACGGCATTATAAAAGGCAAACATTAAACGGAGTTAAATTTAATAAACTGCGCATTCATTATTGTCCGATACACATTTAGATCGCGCGATATTAATTTAATTGAAGAAACGTTTAAGTTAAAATAGAAATTAACGGTGCAATTAACGTGTTAACGAACATTCGACGAAAAGATACCGCCGTACTAAAATCCTTTGATGTTTATGTATCGTGATTTTGACATGAAAGATCAAAGACAAAACTGTTCACCGCTAATATTCGTGATAATAATATATTATTATTATTATTATACGTGATATTAATATGTTGAACGAGTGTTTTGGAGCGTTTCGCTTGAAATTATCATGTTGCACTTAATATTTGTATACTATATAATTGAAATATTTTTTTTTTTTCAAAATAAAATATTATATTCGAGTCGTTTACAGCAATATTAATTAGAAAAAAATCTGTTTTGAGAATTATATAAAATATATATAAACACTCGATTCAATTATATAATATTAGATAAAGCGTATATTTTAATGCGCGCTTGAATTGTCCGACGAGTGCTCGACGTTTGATGGAACTCCATTTTCTCGGTTTTTCACGTGAAATAGAGATAAAAAAAGATATTATACACGAAAAATGGAATCCTTTATAACGTTTTTGTCATACACGGAGTTATTTATTCGTTCTTATTTTTATTATATATATATATATATATATATATATATATATATATATATATATATATATTTCCGAATGTATGCGTATGACATGTATAAAGACATGCAAGCCCACATAAGAATAAATATATATTTATACTTAGGCAATAACACATACATTTATATTTATATGTATATATATATAAACAGGTATATATATATATATATATATATATAATATATATATAGTATATGATTTTCTTCAGAAAAGGTCATTGTGTTGCGAATTTGTTGGAAAACGTAGAAAGCTTTCAGTCCCGGCTGTCAAAAACGAGTGGTGCTAAAAATACTCGTTTGACGATCTCGAATATATTTCGAAAAAGAGTAGAGAAAAAAAAAGCGAAGACGTTTGACATTTGTCACTCGATGCGTATATTAAAGAGAAAAAAAAATGAAATATTCACTTCGATGGACAAATAATTATATTATATACATTTATTATTTTATATTTAAAAAAATAACGTGTATATTGTATAATATATATATATATATATATATATATATATATATATATATATATATATAAAATATTATTATAATATATTTAAGCGTTCAACGTCGAGGTTATATGATATTATTTACGCCCCGAATGAACATTATACGGCGTATTAATTTCTCGTAGCTGCTTCACTCGTAGAACTTGAGGGTGGTTTGCTGTATTAATTAATATTTTCAGATCATAAATGCTTATTTTTATTGTTATTCGACCTTTTTGCGTCATTTGTGTTGGCTTCATTTTCGACAGTGATCCGTACTATAATTTTACGACGGTTTCTTAGTTCATATTCGAACGTTCATATTTCAATATTATATACTATATATATATATATATATATATATATATATATATATATATATATTAATATATATATATATATATATATATATATATATATATATTAATATATATATATATATATATATATATATATATATATATATAACGGATATTGTTAAAACGTAATTGTATATGCGAATAAATTGAATTGCTTAATCTCAAATTGTATAATCTGATATTAGATTGTATAAATTAATATAAATAGTTTCGGGTAAGCGGATTATTTATCAGGTGTGCGATAAATTTTGAATACTAATTCGGAGTTAATATTTGATATATCAAAATATTATAAGAGAAATTCGTATTTTTATTTATATTACAAGAGTATTCTTTGAAATAAATATTTGAAGATTTAATACTGTTGTCAATCGTATATTATAAGTAAAAAAATTCAATTTATTAGATAATATTTTTTTTACTTATCGCTAACAATTTTTATATAAAAATTCTTTTTGAAGACAAATATTTTCATTTTTGTAAATTTCATCCAACAAAACTCTCTCTAAATAGGAATTTCAACTTTGCTTGGCTGATTTTATTCAAAATTTTATCACAATACTTTTATTTTAGAGTGAAATTATTGCATTTTTTTATTATTTAGAAAATGCAGTCGCGTAAATGAAAATATCATACATGTATTGCGTTATACGTTTTTATTTACTTTTCACATACGAATTGAAAATAAATATTTATTTTGGAGTAGAAAAATACACATTTTAGTAAATTCAGTCTAACATTGTTTTATCAAATAAAATTATTACTATCAACATATAAATATATATCATATTTATTTATCTTAATTTCAAGTAGAATTATTTATTTTTATTTACAAAATTTAATGAATCACTCGTGGAGCTGTCATATTTTTAATTTTAAAACAATGGATTCTTCATAATTATTAGATCTATTTAAAAATATTTATGAATATTTTAATATAAGTGTATAGAATTTTTTTCATTGTTTCTCAGTATTGGAAAATCAGATTCCCACAAATATTTGTCAAAATCAAGTTTTCGAAATCCGATATCCGATATTCAGAAAGTTTATATGTGAACTTCACATCTAGAATTCAGTATATCTCAGTTCAGACCAGATTATCCGAATCTCACAGAATTACAATTGATGTAAAAGAATTTTATATATAATTTCTTGTTCTTTGTTACTTTATAATGATTCATAGTTGAATTAAACCGAAGAAAATAATATTTTTATTCAAATATAAATATTTAAAATGAAAAGAGTATAAAATATTTTTTTTAGAACATGATCTATTTTGAATTTTTGAGGTGTTAATTCAATAATTTATGAAGATCGTTGTTATTATAATAAATAAATAATTTTTACTGCAAACACATCTTTATTTTCTAATAAATAAAAATCAATATTTTATAAAGTTTTTCAGATTGAGTTAAAAATAAAATATTATAGATATCAATCTATAAATTTTATAAAAATAGATTTTTCGCATATATTTCACAGATATATATTTCAAACACACAAAATCGCAATCAGATATGATATATATGTATGCATATACATATATAGAATATATTATATATATTCAGTTTTGAATCTCCCAAAAGTTTACTTCACGAAAAGCAGAAAAAAATAGAAAACGATTCAGCCGCGATCATTTTTTTTTTGAAAAGAAAGAAAGAAAGAAAAAAGACGAACGCGAAGAATGACGAAAAGGTGAAACTGGAATGAGGAAGACCAATCCATCCGTTGGAGATAAACTTCAAAAACTTTTATATTGAAAATGTTTTTCGCGGTATGAAAAATTTTTTTTTCACGGCCTAGCTTTCAAAATCTCGAATATTTAGCGAGGGAGGTGAACGAAATATCGAATAATGATGGAATGAGAAACCTTCGGGAGAAACTCCACGACGCTAAAACCTTATTATTAAACGGTTGACTTGTCTTCGAAGCTTCGTGTCTTTGTTCGAAAGACATCCACGGCATCCAGAAGAATGGTTTTCTCGTGCCGGCACTAGAGAAGCGTAGAGATAGACTTCAACGTTGTTTATTGTTATGGTAATGTCAATAGACAGACATAAAATGTATGATCACGCCTAGTAAAGCTCTCAACGATCTAAATTACTATTATCAAACCGTGGGTACGGTCTTAAATTTGTACGGTCATATTTCGATTTAAATAATCCGACGGTGCAATATAATGTTCAAATCTCGAATGAGATACGATCGTGTAAAAATTCTTTATTGCCAACGTCGTTGTCACGAGTCTGTATGAAAGAAGGTATATTTAAATTTGCGAGTCACTATATAAAACATTGAATACGATTTTCTACCCCATGTGTTATTATGAAAATTGAAATATTACAGCAATATAACTTCCGGAAGGCGCGAAAGAAATTGACTGCCATATTGCAAGTCGTAGAAAACGTTTTTCCAGTACTTTTTTCATGTTGTTTTCTTTTATTTTATATCTTATTTTAAATTTCATTCAATATGTAATATGATTAATGCATATATTAAAGTACGTATTTTTTTTTATTTAATATTATATCAATGGTGAAGTCCTATAATTACGCCAATATTATTTTAAATAAGAATATGAAAATAATTAATTTTATTTAAATAATATAGAATTATTTTTCAAAATTTTGTTATTTATATATGATAAAATAACTAATAAAAAATATTTACAATTGATATTATATATTTTCAATTTATTTTTAATAGATTTCTTTTATATTTTACGCTTCCAATATTTAGTAAACTTTTACACTTCCTTTTACTATACAAAAATTTTCAATGAATTGGTAATTCATATTATTTATTTTATAATTTAGCTGAGTCGTCAGTTCTATATTTATTTTTAGATTTTTAAAATATCACAATTTTTAAACATTTTTCCAATTAGAATACTCGAATTTTCTATTTAAGATAGTAAAATAAAATTATATCATAAATAAGAACATTATTATATTTTTTTTTGTAATGTAAAAAAAATATATTTCTTCTTATTATATTGTATACAATATATATGCGAATGTTGTTAATGCAGATATAATAAATATTGAGGCTATGCAATAAATACTGTAAATAATATCGGATAGGTAACTAAACGACCGCAAAGCATTAAATTAACTGAAACAAACCATACTACGATACATAATAAACGACGTTATTATTAAACGCAATACATACATACACACATACATAAACACACACACACACACACACACACACAAATGTACACATAAATGGCACATGAATAAATATTTTCACGTCGAAATATTGCATTCGACGTTTTACGGTAACAAATTGAAAATTTCGCCTCTTGTATGCAACGTGTCAATTTTCAATTTGGAAAATTTATTATAAACTCGCGTCCCCCTTTTAACATTATAAAATTTGCACGCGCTCGATTTCACATCGTTCGAAAAATTTACATGGACCCGCATTAATTACGAAATGGATAATCCTGTCGAATTCGAACCGAGCTAAATGCGCTAATTAATCCCATATATATATATATATATATATATATATATATATATATATATATATATATATATATATATATATATATATATATATATATATATATATATATATATAATTTTTCCTACCTTTTATTTATTATATAAACGTATTATATAATGTGAATTTATGCGCATCTTTAATAGATTATTATGTAAATAAAACGTTTTGTTTACGTCGTATTTCTCAACTGAAAATATTGTTGTTTATCGTTTAGAATTACGTATAGTTTTGTATATAATATGTATTTCAAAATTTTTAATATTTTAAATAATAATATATATTGAATTTATGCTAGTTAAGAGATAATATATTAAATATACATGTTGTTCAACAAGTAACGAAAATTTTATTACACTTTTACCAGCATATATTTCAATCTCCAAAACATTTCTGGAACACGATCCTTGGGTTAGTTATGAGTTCTTCCAGTTGTGTACTTCAATCCCAACAATGCTAGTTAAACGTCGGTCTTTTTAAAGTTATCTTTATTTTAACGCACAGAATTATGTCTGGCAAATAAGGAGGTCGGAAAATCATTAGTGTCGTTTTTTGTTAAAAATGTATAAATTACTTACTTTTTTGTTAAATTATTTACTCCCTGTTTGTGCAATAATATTAAATGAGCGTCATATTAATTATTATAATATCCTTTTTATTAATATTATATTAATAAATAAAAATAACAAATAATTATATTGACAAACTTCGACTTATATATCGAGTATACACAACAACAACAACAAAAAAAATACAAAATGTAACGTTCAAATTTTCAGTTGTGCGTAACGATTTTCCTATTAAAATTGAAAATTTTCATTCGAACGAATATCAACAGCATTTCGTTGTCGATTTTAATCGATTTATCATCGAACACATAACGAAATACAATAATATTAAGCTAATTATAACTGTCTATTGAAACGTATATTAATTAATAAACGCTAACAAGCAACGCTTTCATTAGTCGTAGAACGAATTTAATTTTTGCATTCGTGATTTTACACATTTAACTCGGTTAGATAATAGCCTTTATATTGGACCCTATATATATATATATATATATATATATATATATATATATATCACAATCAAGCGTTGATTAAATGTCGAGCTGATTAGTACGCTAACATAGGTACACGTGCGGTGGTTTTGTATCGAACGTGGTTCTTGTCTATTATTCGACAATACATAGTGTTCATTTTATGTTTATTTTGGAATGTTGTGTCTCTCAAATAACGGTAATTTTGCACCATTATTGAGCTACATATTTATGATGTTTCATTCATATTATTAGTATATGGAAATCGTTTTCATATTTGTCAATTCAACATATATATAATATATAAATATATATTTTTCCTTTAGAATTTTTATATATTAGTATATAAAATAAAAGTTAAAAATTTTCACCATTTTCAACTATGTATATAACACTATTTTTTTCATGTGAATATGGTATAATATTTCTTATATACCATATTCACATGAAAAGTATCTTCTCGATACTTTTCATCAAATTTTAGTATATTGTTTTCTATTTGAATTTTTCATCATCCTTTATATAATATATATACAGAATGGTGATCTCTATGTAAAACTGTACTTGTTTATTTTACAATTAGTACGACGATTAAAATGCAGTTAATTTAAAAACTAATTAAAAATACGATAAAATTGATTAAATAATATATTTACATAAGATTATTATTTAAATTTGAAATAAATAGTATTATTATTAAAAACGTGGCAATTAAAATAAGCCGTGTTAATTATTAAATTCAGGTTAATTTAATTAGTATATAAATATATATATATATATATATATATATATATAATTGTTTAATAAGTAATATTTGTGTATTTATTTAACGTATTATATATTGTAATCAGTGAAATGTTTTCATATAGTATACATTTTATAAATATATATATATTTTTTTTAAATTATTAATATCGATATTTAATATGTATGATTATTGATCAGTAAAGACGTTAAAATTATTATAATCGCATCTGCAATTTTATCAATTTACGTAAAACGAGCACTCGTCGATAATATCGAACGAATAATTAATTCCGAATCGTTGATTTTTCCTGATTAACGACGACTATAGTAACTCGACGAACGCCCGGTGGGGATATAAAAAAAATACGACGAGGAAAACCTCGTGTTTATTTCCGGTAGAGTGCAAAAATTTTCCATAATTTATATATATATATATATATATATATATATATATATATATATATATATAATACGAAATCAAAATGAATAAAAAAAAAGAAAACAAAACTCACAACCCTTAGATCGCGTTCTTTATCGCCTAATATGTGTCATTTGTCACCGTTCTTTTTCGCGTTTTCACGCTCCATCAGATAAATTTCACATAAAATGGGGTCAGAAAGGGTGACGCTATTTCGTCAAAACATATTCGGTAGATTACATCTGTACTGACTGCAGGAAGAAAGAAAAACCACGAGGGCGAGGTATCAAAAAAAAAAAATAATAATAATACCGAGGGGGTCAAAAATAAAACGAAAAAAAAAACGATACCTCGACCGTGCGAAACGTCAACGTTTTGTTTTATGTTTATTACGCAACTTTATCGGACGTAGAGTTCGTGTAAATCTTTCGAAAGGGGATGTTATTTTTTTTTCTTTATATAAAACCTATTGAATTAATAATATGATTGTTATTGAATAGTTTTTAAATTTAGATTTAGATTTATAGATATGACGCCTATAAAGATTTCGTGTATGATGAAGCAGAAAAATCGTATTGTTGAATCGTATCATTGAATATGTATTTAAATTTGAGACTTTTTATATAATAAATAAAAATAATATATAATATTATTTCAATCAATTAGAATTAATTATTTTTCATTTGTTTTATTTTAAAGTGTTTTTTTTCAATATTTAGGCAAAATCTGATATATTTATTTCTATACTAATAATATTAAATTATATTTATATATTTTATACTTAATAAAAAATAATTAAATATTTAAAAATATTAAATTAATTTAAATTATATTTTATTTATGGCTTTGCAAATATTATTATTCCTATTGTGCTATTATACAAAAAAAAAATATGTACATTGAGTTAGTAGAATATTATATTTAAACACTATTATTATTTTTAGCATCATTATCGTGTTACTTTTTACATAACATTTATTTTTAATATTGATTCGCACATCGATTACTATATATAATATAATAAATGAATAATAATTTTAGAATTATATACGAGTCAATTTTTTAACGATAAAACACCCGAAATTCTTATAAAAATTTAATTCGCTTTTGAATTCGAGAATTTATAGGTGATAAGAAGCGTAAAAAAATTCAACTTTATTTATGAGAAATGCCTTTTTTTTCTCATTCATTATATACTCAGAATGAGGAGGAAGTTTACGATTTCATTAAAGTAAAAAAAAAAACTTTTCATAAAAGTGAGCGTAGAGAACCGGAGGTGAGTGAAAGAATAAAGTTACTCAAATTTATATATATATATATATATATATATATATATATATATATATATATATATATATATATATATATATATATATATATATATAAATTCGGATACTAAGATTAAACGTCATGAAAAACTCGATTCACGAAATGAAAGCAGTAAAATATATTGATTTACGCGCGTATTTGTTGCAAACGTATTTTATTGGTAATATATGTAAATCGAAGGAAAAGATAGGAGCTGAAACAACAAATTTTTAGAAAATCATCTGAAAACAAATATATATATCTTAGTATATACGATTTCTTTCTATAATTCTATTGGATATATAGAAAAAATGCCGATACATTATAAAAAAACTACAAGTCTTTTGTAAAATGTTATTAACCTTGTGAATATAAAGTTTAATATTAAAAATTATAAAATTGTTTGATGTTATAATTATAATTAGAATATAGATTACAAAATTCATTTTATATATTTAGCAGACATAATTTAGTTATTATATTAGAATGTAAAAGTAGAGCGTGAATGAAATTCTTAAGACTAATTGATATCATAGAAAAAAAAAACATTAAACTAATTTCAAAACATTGCAAAAACTGCTAATAATATTTATTTCAGATGTTCATGAAATAATATTAAAGATATATAATATTTTAATATAAAAGATTGATTTTTTAATATAAAAAATCAAAAATATCAGATATAAATCGAACACGATTCGAATTTCGTACACTTTTTTTTCGTCATAATCGCGGTAAAAAAGTGCCGCTTCCAGTTTTTCTCTTTTCCGTTTTCTTTTTATGAAAATTACCGTAATTTAAAGTAATACCGCTATATATATATATATATATATATATATATATATATATATATATATATATATATATATATATATATATACGAATATATTTTTTTTTGTATTCGAATTTCGTTCTCAACGAAAGTTTCCGTCGCATATTTTATGCAAAACTTACTTAAAAATACTTTATGAAACTTTTTCATATCGCTCGCGGCTAAAGCGAAATATTAAAATTTATATACTTGTATATGATATATTTGCGTTCGTGTAAATATTTATACTAGAGCAAAACATTTTTGTGTTGTTAAAAAAAACACACAAATGTTTTGTTTTTATCCAAAAAAAAAAATATATATATATTTGTATTTTTTATACGTTGTTTTTGGATATATTATTATAAATGTATTTTCGGTAAGTGATTCTTTTTTTGCGGAGGAAAATAATATTTTTTCAACATCGTTTCCTTTTAAAAATCACAAACAACGTATTCTTAACAGGAGATTTCGTAAAATTCGGTAGGATTATTTTTTTTACATATTTTATTTAATATAAAATATTTATCATAAATTATATATATAGAAGAATATATATATATATATATATATATATATATATATATATATATATATATATATATATATATATATATATATATATATATATATATAATAAAATTTATATTAGAATTATGATATAATGAATAATATATGATTTAGATTTATATTAAATGATTAAAAAATAAGATTTAAGTAAAAAACTAAAAATTTTCAATAATACAATATAAAAATATATATAATCGTTTTTAAATTCGTAATTTTTAATTATCAATTCTAGAATGTTGTTGAATATTAATTTATATTGAAATTGATATACAAATTACTATGATTTCTAAAAGGATTTTTTTTTAATAAATACGCACAGTAATAAATTGATTTGAATGGAATACAGATTTATTTCGGAATACGGTTAGCAATCAAGTGGGACAAATATCAATCGTATTATTGAGTGGAAATTATTATAAAATAAAAGCAATTTATCGAAAATTGATTGAAAGCATTTTTCAAATAAATGAATTGAACGATATTATGTATTACAATAAAATAAATTTGTACGTATTTTAAATATATTCGATGGTGCTTCTGTATGATCAATTTTGTATTATTACTTTTTTTTTCTATTTGTATTGTATAAATCTCGCCGGTGATTTAATAGGAAACAATCATAGAAATGAGTCCACTTCACGAAAATTACCGACGATTTTAAATCAAGAAGACGAGGCCTTAAAATACGCGATGTAAATAATTTAAAAGGGCTTTTTGCTCCCCCCCCCCTCTATCCCGTAAATGAAATTGAAGGGTTTTCGTTTTCGAAGGGTTGGTTGAGGGGGTTTTGGAGCGTCATTTATTCAAGATTCATTCCGCGCCATTCATCCATTGTTGTTGTTTTTGTACTATTGTTGTTGTTGTTGTTGTTGTGTTATGTTTGCCGATAAACAAATCTACGAAAAAGCCCCATTTTCAGACGACGTCGATACGAAAAAGAAAGGAAATTAACTTCGAAAACCGCTCATTCAACGAGTGATTTGTTCGCCGCTTTTCTCGGCCGATCCTGCATCGCATTTTCCCCGTTTTTCCATCGCGTTATCGCTCGTTTTTGATCAATGGAAAATTTTATTATACGCAAACGATCATTTAAATTTATAATTATGGCGAACGAGCCGATGATGATGATGATGTGTACATAAGAATTTTTCAAAATATAAATTCTAAAATTTAATCTATTTTGATAATCAATAAATTTATCAAGAAAAATGTTTTATTCTGTTATATATTATAAAATTTAACAAAAATTATTATAATACATATAATAAAAATAAATTAAATTTCATATTACATTTGTTTAATTGTCTGTAAATTTTTTGTATGTTAGGATTGTAACTGAGAATTTAGAATTTTAGAACGTTAAAATTATAATTATAATAATTATGGAATGTTGTAGTTATAACTGTTAAGATTTTAACTGACGCTGAATATGAATTACAATTAGAATGAATATTTTATCAAAAATATTTAATTGAATATCATGTAATATTTTCAGTATCTTATTAATAATAATGTGAATTCGAACTTATATTAATCGCAGATCAAAATCTAAAATATCATTCAGATTGCAATATTATTATGACTATATAAAAGTTGATTGAACGTATTTATTTAATATAGAATATTACTAGAGTGAAATTCCTTTCATATTGAATGTTCACCGTATAATATATTATTGGTCGTCCTTGATTGAGGTTTTTCCTGTCGTGTTCTTTAAAAGTGAAGAAGAAAGATCTAACGCCGGTAATGGCCACTCGAAAGTGACTAACTTTAATGAGGTCCTCCGGGTTTCCTTAATAGCTCGAGTGTCCATCAATTTGAGAAAGGTCTCTGCAGCAATTTTTTTTTTCAATATAACCCATCGATTCGTAGTAAATTTCTCTGATGTTATCTGAGAAATATACAATATTATATCGAAAGATAATATAATTTCGTATTGATTTATATTTATATTTTCCCGTATGTTTTCAATACAATTTATAAATATTGTTATGATATCGTAATGAAAAATGTTTATTTTTCGTTTTCAGGAGCGATTCGAGGTATTATCCTGGAACCGCATTCCCGTCATTTGGAACCGGTGGAAGCATTTCTTGGAGTACCTTACGGATTTGCTGAACGTCTTCAACCACCAAGACCACCATTGCCTTGGAAGGGTACTAGATTAGCCGATTCATTTGGACCAGTTTGTCCTCAGAGATATCCTGACGTATCCAACAAGTATATATTTATTTATATATATCATTATATTTATGTATCTTTAAGATTATTGAAAATCAAGTTGATCAATTGTCCACCTTTGGAAAAAAATGTCCTTTTTTTTGTAAGTTATGTCCTCCTAAATCTCCTTTCTGATTATTTTATATTATAGCGTATCACGGTGATCAATTATTATTATGATTTTTAATGCTTCCATTTTTATTTTAAATAAATTAGTCACATAATTAAATATGAAATATTATGATAGACTTGAAAATAATAATTAAGGTATATTTCATCACAATTATTTAATAACGAAATGACATTGTGTCAACGGTATGAATCGAAAAATGACATTGACGTCTAACAAAAGTTTTGCAACTTTTATAACATTCAAAATGAACAGGATGAAAAGCGGCGAAAAATATCTTACATTATTTTAGCATTTTTGATAATTTAATTTTTAACATTCAGTTTATAAAAGTGATTTTTTTTAATTTATATTAAAAGTGTAAATCTAGAAATAAAAATATGAAAAATATGATATCGAAGATTTCTGAAACGAATTTGTATCGCATCGTGCCTTCCCATATTTTTTTTTTCAGCGTCAATAATCACATTAAAGTTTCAAAACGATCCTTTATGCCAAATTTTTATTTTCAAACGGGTCATCCGACACCCCCTAAAAGGCTTTGTTAACATTCAAGATCTCAAACCGGGGTGTCTATTGTGCCGATATTTATTTGAATGTCGAGCTTTCTTCTCTAGAGAGGGCGATCCTTTTTTTCCTTGCCCGGGATAATCCAGTTATTACCGAGTTCGTGTCGTTTCTTTTTTTTTTAAAACCTTTTTTTTCCGGTTTACGACCTTTTGTTTGAGAGAAATTCGTGTTTGTTATTTACATTCGATACACAGATAGTAACTTTATATGTGTCGCACAAAACGCCCACTCGCGAGATCAAATATTGACGTTGCTTCGGCGACTAAAGCCTTCGACTTTGTTCAAAATGCAAAAATAGAACAAATGTTTATGTGAAGAAAAATAAAACGACGATAAAAATATTTAGTACATTATATAATATATTTATAATTTAATTTATATTCTATTATTGTAATTTATTAATATTCAGCTAATCGCGCCCGTTAAAGATAATATTCGTGGGCGTCTCAATGAAAATTTTATTATATGGAATTTACGTAATTTTCATTATTTATTCATAAATGTTACGTAAATTTCGTACTAATTATATTATTAAAAAATTGTATCGAAATATTTCGGAGTTTAATTCGTTATAATTTTAATTACGTGAAGTGTTTCCATTTTTCATATTATTTAAATTAAATGAACAGTAAAAAATAAGAATAGACTAATTATTAAATGATTTCCATTTTTTTCCTCAAAGGAATTATATACGAACATTAAAAATTATCATGATTTTAAATGAATTTTATTTAATAAATTATTTTATAATTATGTAAAAATATCAAAATCTGATTTACATAAATTCCGGAAAATGATTAAAAAATATAGGTTGAATATTCACATTTAAATATATAGATATAAAATTCGTAATTTATTAGATTGTATAAAATATCGAATTCATTTTTTATATTTTGGGCGGGCGTTAATAGGTTAACACGCAAACCAGTTAAATATACGAAGAATATTATAATTAATATCATAAATAAAACGTAAACGTATAAAACGTATAAATATACAAAAAAAAAAAATTTGCATAAGAATTACAATATTTTTTTTTCATTTTTAAGTATAATAATTTTACGTAAAAAATGTTACATTATTCATATTTTAAAATTTATCTATATTAAAAATACTTTAGTCGAAATTTTAATATTGACAAATATATTTTTGAATTTAGTTCGTAGAATTATGTAATAAAATGATTGATATTTTACAAGGAAATTATCGATATTTTTTTTCTTGAGCAAAAGCGATTCGAATCGAAGTGTGAGTACGTTTCGAGATTCAATCTTAAGCTTCATTATAATTCAGAACTTGGTGAAATATCTCATCAATAAGCTGTCCAGGAAAAGCGGAAACGCAAGCGGTATGAGAATTATTATTTTTTCCCCTTCGGGATGAAAATCAAACCGAGGACTCGCAGTTATTTTGCGCCAATAAAACGAAGGTGGATAAAAAAAAAGAAGTTATTAGCGATTCGAAGGGAAACCCAATAAATGTGATCGTGATTTTTTTTCATGATTGGCATTTATGCAAACTCCGTCGTCGTTCGACATTGAAAAAAAAATATATATATATAAAGAAAACGTTAAGAAATAAAAAATCGTCGCAAAGAAACGCTTTCGACGACGATTTTCTTTTTCCATCGCGTCGGAAGTGAAATAGGAAAAACCGTCGCGAGGAAATGTTAAAAAATATAAAGAATATAAAAAAAAAACTCGCGGCGTTTTCGCCATCCGGTGTCTTATGATTTTGTTGACTTACAATTATAAATATTCAATGAACCGGAAAATAGAATTTTCTTCGACGTATTATATAATTTTTCCGTGTTCTTCTTGGCCGGCATGCGCGCCCTTATAATAAATTTGCTCTTTAGTTGATCGTGCGTGGTTAAATGTTAATGCGATTTGATTTTTTCTCTACCATCTTTCAGTTATATATTTGTAAATTCGATGTCGGTTAATAAATGATGAAATATTTAATGTTTTTAATATGTACCATATTTTGTTTAACATTTATTCGATTTTTAATAAATCTACTTTTTGAATATTTATATTTATTAAAAAAGCACTATATATAATGTATAACAAAAAAATAATTTTCTCGCATATTATTATATATATTGTAAATAATGACGTTTATTTTGTATATTAAAATTTTATTTCTAAGTTAAAGAAATCAATTATTAATATTTATTAATGTTTTTATATTAATACATATTAGTAGAAAGTGTACCATATATGTTTTTTTGTAGTAAAAATATTATCCATTACTTTTTTGTTATCAGTAATATGTACAGCATGAAAGTTAACGATGGAAAATTACTTTCAGTAAAGTGTTAAAATACGAGTTTACATTAATATTTTTATGATTGTGATATAAAATAAATATATGTTAGACGTGTGTGAAATGAAAATAAAGAAAAATTCATATTGTTATAACAATATAACGTATTTTTTTTAATTTTTATTTTTATTAGAAATATATATTTTTTACAGAATCAGTACGTAAAGATGAAATAAAATCTATGTTGATATATTATTTATTTTATAATTATAAAAATCAGTATATATTATTTTTATGTAGTTCAAATATTCTTTATATTTTAATAAATATTTTATATTTATATTTTAATATTTTAAAGTGTAGAAGAATTCATAAAAATTGGTTATTATTTTTTATGACACTTTTTAAGATAATAATTATAATTTAGCATTTTCTTTTTGTTAATTCATATTGTTGAAAATTACATTCGTATCATTTGATTCTGTGATCTTTTTTCGTCTATGATTTTATTTTTTTTCCTCTCTCTAGTGAAATCAAATTTGGGTCGATGTTTTCCTATCTTAAGTCCGGGACACGTCGAACGTAATCCGGCAACAGAATCAAAAGTTGTACCGAAAAAGTTCAGTTTCGTTTTTCGCATTTTCTTTGTATGTTTTTTTTTTACTGTTGTAGTCGTTTTTAGCCGCGTACGAAGTATACGGTTTTTCCCGGATTTTCCTACGCACGTACGCACACACGCATATATATAAATATATATATATATATATATATATATATATATATATATATATACAAATAGATGGTTATTTCTCGTTCGGTAAGAGTGCACATTACGCTTTTCCGCAAACACGTCTCGTGTGATCTATGCCGGCTATAGGTAAAGCGAGTAATCCAGACATTCCGAGTAATCCCCGGGTCACTGTTTCTCAAATGACGGGTCGGACGGAATCCCGGGATTCGCAAGCGGGCGAATATGGGATTCTGTAAAATAAAACGTGATATAGGTTAAAACCCTTTCGTGCCCGAGGTGTACGCCAGTGCGGTTTAATTATCAGTTTATAAAAATTACATTTTTGAGGTTTTACATACAGCGTTTAGTGGATATGGTAGGGTTAAAATAATTTGATAAATACCGGACGATACATACAACAATATAATGAAATTTAAAAACCAATTTTTTTGTTTATTTATTTTTAAATTTTATATATATATATATATATATATATACATTTTTCCGAATAATTAAAAACCTTTTAATTTATAAGCAATCAATTTGTAAATTAAACCTTTTGTATTTTTGTAACTTTTTTCGACGAACGCTTTTTTATCATCTTTTTTTTTTGTATTTCGTGTATATTATTGGAAAAATCGCCAGCGCCGCGAGACATCGAATATTTTAATAAAAACGAAGTAAAAAAAAAGAAAGAAAAGGTTCGAGCCTAGCATTTTCAATTAAGCCGTGTTAGGCGCTTTTTTCCATTTAAATTCCTCTTTTTTTCCCCCTCACCCCGTATTCCTCTCGATTTCCAAACACTCAACAAAAGGTTCGAACCCTTCTTTTTCTATCTGTAGACTATTGAATAAATATTGTTTTAAGCGCGAACGTTTCCTTGTTATTTCTAAATTGTGGAATAATGCAATAAACATTTCGACAAAAAAGAAATTTTACAATTCTGTTTGTTGTATAAAGGTATCTAAAAAAAGATGTATTAGGTTTACGTAAAAAAACCATTTTAAATTTTCTTTCAATTTACTCTTCTATTATATATAATAAAGAATATGTATATATTATATTCAAATTTTATTACGGAGTTAAAATGTTACTATATATTATATATAGTGACTATATACTACATATTATTAAAATTTTACTATAAAATTAATTCAATTTTGAATATTTAAAACAAAAAAAAATCTAATATATATTAAATCGAAAGCACCGAATTGAAAATTGTAAAAAAAAATATTTTCCGCAATAATTCGGCGCCGTTCAATTTTTCATATTTCTAAGATCGAAATAAATTTATTTGCGTCGTCTCTTTTACGATTTTTCTATCGCACTTCTGTGATGAGTTTTTTTTCGGCATGCGAAACTTTTCGAGTTTAGCAACTCAGAAATGAGCGATTATTTTTATTGTTTGAGAATCACTGGTTTGACTGAGTCGTTCTCCGAAATTTTAAAGTTTCCAAGGTATATTCCGCAAAATAAAGTTCGAAAGTTTCATTCCGTTCGGCTGAATTTTACATTACTTCCTTTTTTTTTGATATCGATAAAAAAAACTAAGTACATTGTGATATTGACAACGGTATTACGTTGTAAAATAAATATTCGATAAAAAAATATTTATATAATTAAATTTAATGCTTTAGCTGATTGTTTCATTATTTTTAAAATTAATATGTTTTTTTTTCTTATAGAACTGCCGCTTTAACAAGAATGCCTTTGGGAAGATATCAACATTTGAAGAAAATGTCGCCATTACTCATGAATCAAAGTGAAGATTGTCTCTATCTCAACATTTATGTTCCGGGAAGTGGTATGTTTTAAAATATCATAAAAATTTTATTATAAATTGTTTTAAAATAAAATTTAAAGTATACTCTAAAATTTTTATAAACCGAATCTTTCATATATACAATATTAAATATAAAAAATAAGTATAGAATTATATAAAATAAAATTAAAATTTTTTATATAATGAACAAAAAAAAAACTTTTTTCTTATCATTTATAAAATACGAATTTTTTCTTATTAACGTTTGACATAATCGATAATAATGAGCATTCGAAAGTTCGAAGTTGAAGTTTCAATATTGATTTTGTGTTTGTAAAAACGATATTTTAACGAGAGCTTACGTGCATAAATAAGACTTTGACACGGTTATCTTCGGCAGACGATGTCTGATGCTCTCTGAAACCTGAGCTTAATCCACACCTGAGCTTAGAATGCTCGATAATATTATATTATGCGATGAATAATATGCTTCACAACCCGTGAAGATTTTGAGTAAAGCTTAAACTATACCAGATTCATCATATTATATATGCAATATGACTTCATATATCTTTGTATATAGAAGATATAATAATTTTAAAGTATGGAAGAAAAAAAAAATACTTATATGAATGATTATTTTAATGCGAATTAATTATCATCGAATGTGAATTATATCATTTTTGTATGAAAACGATGAGGGCGTATTTTGTACTAAATATAGAATGTTTAAAATGTATTAACGTGATACAGTTGCGTATGAAAATGTGAAAAGTGATATGTAATATAAGATTTTCTGCCGAAATTCTGTCATTAATTTTAATTAATCTCACACATTAATCACAATTAAGGCGCTCGCGCGTCTTTCGAGCGAAAGTTTTCATAACAAGATTATGTTTTCATATGTTTATTTCATTAATTTTCCATCCCCCTCTTCCCCCTCCCCTCCATCATTTATTTTCTTTATTCGAGAAGAGATTTGAAAACGTCCGCGAAAAAGCGATCTTCTACCATGCGAACAAAGTTACTATTGTGAGACGTTAATTGCGACGATTTAATTAAAATTAATTGTATAAATTATATAAAAATGAATACTGAATTGTTTTGTTTAAGCATACTTGAACATTTTGATTTATTTTAATATTGTTGATTTACTTATTGTGAATTTATATTTAATATATAATATAATTGATTTATATTAAATAATTATATATATATATATATATATATATATATATATATATATATATATATATATATATATATATATATATATATATATAAGTAGAGCGATAACTTTGCTAAAAATAACCGTAATATTCTCAGAAAGCTTGGATATAATTGCGCCCTTTGAATCATATCATTATAGACGTAATCAAAAGAATAGAAGTTCTTTTATATATAGTAAAGTTATTACTTTTAATAAGAATTCAGAGCACTTCGTGATGCATGTAGAATTCTCTAGGTCTATAATAATACCTCATCACGTACGTGAAAATTTCCCCTTTGCGCCGTCGGAAAAACCGAGCGGTTCACTCGTTAAATAAATAGAATTTTCACGTGCTAGCATTTTTCTCGAGATGAAAGGTCCATGTCGAAGAATAATGGCTTATTCAGTATCTTGTAAAATGGAAGACATATACGCGAGGCGCTTTTCTCCCCGTCCGAGATACCGCTCTAGAAGTATCTAAAGTGCGCCGAGATAAAACAAAAATGAAAAATAACGCGACTTCGGCGAGATGTGTGTGTGTGTGTGCGCGTCTTTTTTTCTGTTTTTCGCGGAAAAAAATACGAAAAGAAAATTTTCGCGTTACGCAAAAAAAAAAACAACGCGAAATTTTCACCCGTCGTGTTTCGTTTCGCTTGATCGTTCGTCGAATATCAATCATGATTTCGATGCTTAAATGTGAAACAACGTAATATATAGTGTTTTTTTTAGAAGATATTTAACGAAAGTAACATATACAGAATGATTTAATTAAAATTAAAAAAAATATATCAATCTTTAATACTGAAAATATTATACCATAGATTCCTACGATTTTACTATTTATTGAATATATATTTGGTATTATATTATTTTTCATAATCAGAATCGGTATATAGGGATTTTTTTTTTAATCAACCTGTATACATGTAAGAGGATAAGAATAAAAATGATGATAAAAGCTAAGCGCTACATAATCAAGACGTATGGCAATCTCGACGGACGTTTTTGAATCCTCAGACGAATTTAGCATTTAATTAAGGTCGTGTTTTACATTAGCGACGCAATATCTCGTCCGACCCGCGCAGCGGTTCAATTTATCATAATTTCATATGTTATTCCGCTCGGTGAACATAATTATTATCTTGTAAGCTGTACATCAAGCGAATTGCAAATAATAATATGTCGTAATCGCCCGCGGAGCTTTCAAAGGTATGGGCGTAATTGTCGAAAATAATAACGAACAAAGATATCGTCGATGGAATTTAATCGACCTCAATTTCTCTATCGTCTTCATTGATTATGATTTGTTCTTCGAATTATTATTTTTTATAACGATTTGAATCGTTTATAATTGGTCTAAGATAATTGCAAATCGATTTTATACATATTAATATATAAAAGTTTGACGTAGATCTGATAACTAGATCTGTCATAACTTAAAAAAGAGCATTGTTATATAATATTATGAATTTATTTTTTTAAATATAATTTATAATAGTTTTTTTTAAATTAAAATATTATATAACCATTGCGAAATTTGCATATACATTGAAACATACTTGGATCGAATCGTTATTTCAATTCCAAGGTGAAAGATATACGAAATTATATAACATTTACGAGCTTCAACACATACACTATATACTTCTTATTCAATTACTACAGCACCCAAGGCTGTAGTAGACTTCAATATTATAGCTGTAAAATGTTGCTTAGATAAGGCGATTTCAATTTAAGACGTTCGAAGAGTGCATATTGGAAGGTCACGTTCGCTAGAGTGCCTTAGTAAGGAAATTTTACCACTATTACTAGTTTGCATGCAGAATGTGGAATATTCAAACGTACGTTAAGTCGGTCTCCAGAACGATTTACGACACATAAGAGTTTTCGCAGAGATCACGCCGAAAACTCGAACTAACTTCAACCATACCAATGGTGAGGGTTTTCCTGACCGTAAATAGTTCAGGTGTTCGGTCGTGTGTGCGAAAGAAGTGTCTGGTTTGGAAATTGCCCCTCGGAACACACAGTCTGAAAGTGTTTTCATCCCCCCAAACCCACGAAACTGAAAATAAAACGAAACCAGTAGAAAAAGACCAACGAAGGGGATGAAAATCGCAAAGTTCTTTGTCGCATTTAAGCAAATGCGGTCGATTCAAGAAGTGGAGAAGCAATGTTCCACTTTTGCCGTTGCACGATTTTCGTGCAAAAACAGGTGTCTGAAATTTATTATACTCAACTTGCCGGAGAAATGTTTCATTCAATTTATGTGTATGTGTGTACTCTTTTATATTGAATCGATTTTTGTCGCATTAAAAAATAAAGAAGAATTAGATAGATCATACAATTCGATAATTAATCCTCTGTATTAATTAGGATTTACCTCGATTAAAATGAAACATTTATTATATACTATTTTAGTTATATAAGTCTTAATTGATATATATATATTTTCTTATAAAATCATATAAAAATGCGAGTCAATTTTTAATTTCATTTATTTAAATATTATTTACATATTTTTGATTAAAATTAAATTAAAATATAAAGAATTAAATCGTATTAAAAATGGAAACGTTTTTGATAAAATATAATAAAATTAACTGAAATTTATAAAATACGCAGTGTTATAAAATTTATTTTAGTCGTTCGTTTTTTTTTATTTTCGTATGAAAAAAAAAGATTTTATTTTTGTACTAAAGAAACGTGTTTATAATATAATATAATGCTTTGAAGCATTTTTTTTCATTTTTAAATAAATATCACTTTGTATAATATAAAAATATATTTTTATAAGTATGATGAAATTAAGCATCTAATATTTTTGTAACATAAATAAAAAAAATGATTAAAGACACTTTGTAGATATTATTTTAAACAAAAGGACGAATATTTATATAGTGTCATAAAAATATATAGGATATTTTTGCATCAAAGTTGATTTTGTGCCAATTTTTTTATATAATGTTATTAAAATAATGCCTAAAAATCTCTTTTATATTCGATCCTTTGTATTCAAGTTAAAAATAAATTAATCGACGAAGTATTCAAATACATATAAGTAAGTGCAAATTACTCATTAGACAAAAGCGTCTTTTGGTTATTAATTTTTTCGTTCGAAATTAGCCGTTCGTCTCAAATTAATTCTGAAAGCCTTATCTTGCAAATTTTTTTTTATCGTCACTCCCTTTCGAGTTTTTTCCTCTTTTATCTACTTATCAATGAAGCAAACAAAGAATGCTTTCGTCTGATTGATCGTCGAGAAGCAAAGATTAGAACGAAGCGTCGAGCTAAATAAGAGTAGGAGAAGTATGAAAAAAAATCGTATACGATTTTTCTTTTATATTTTTTTTTATCGGAATCATAAAAGAATTTTTTAGTACTTTATTATTGAAGAAAGAAAAGGAAGAAATATTTATAAGCACACTTGTGCATGATGAATTTTCGAATGGCTCAAACAGGACCACGGTTTAATGGTATTGAAAATTGGAATCGTTTTACAGAAGTGAACGTAAATAATGCATTTATATACAATCGATAAAGCAAACGTGTATATATGTAGTTTTTCCTTTTATAAGATTGCATGTGTTTTCCAATAAAAGTTTTCAATATCACATAAAAAATATTTAACCTTTTAACCTATGACAAAAATATATATATAATTTTTATAATATAGCTAATATTAGATGTTGGTGTCGATAGTACATTAAAAAAAAGGAAATATAATTTTTAACATTAAAATTGGTATTTGAGTGCTGTGAAATAAGTTATGTTTATGAAATTTAAAAGAACAATTTATAATAAATTGGTGAAAAATATTTGCAATTTTCGCGTTGAACCCCAGAAAAATAAAAAACCTCGACGCAACCTTTCAGCACTACGAATTTCAAATAATAACAAAAAATTATACACATTTCGTTCGTAATGGAGAAAAATGTTCTGCGACACAATTTTTTACAATAAGCTCGCATTCGGACAAACTATGTTCAAACTCCGCCGAGCTTTCGTCTAGTCGAACTTTTTGCCAGATTTCTTCCGAGGATCTCTCTTTTTTTTCTTACTATTTTTTTTCCTCGGTTAAATTAACCACTGAACTCGAAACGGCCATATCCGGCGGAGACAGAACCATAACAATTGTGAAGACCCCAATTCTCGGGAGCGCCTCAGGTTTTATTTATTTTCTTTTTTTTCTTCTCTTTTTGGTTCCCTTTGCACGAGTAAAAAATGTATACGTCTCGACGTCTTGCCCGAATTGGCTCCTTTTCGTGCAAAAAAAAAAGTTATACCGTGTTTTATATGACGAGGGTTATACGAGGCCTCGGCCTTATTTATTTAAAAGCGGAACACCCTCAGGTGTTTTAAAGGGATAAGCCCGTTCGGTTATGCCCGTAGTAAAAATCAAGTCGACCGCGAAAAATAATCAAGCGACCATTGTCGGGTGGTATTTTTTTTTTTCGCGGACAATTTATTTTTTGGGTATATGAAAAATTTTACTATCCTACTTCTATTTACGATGGCGCGTTTGAAATATTCGAAATAGCTCAATTTGATGTTAAATATTTCGTCATTTCCTTAAATACCATATAATCATATTTTTTTATTTTCAAAATATGATATTTTAATATTCATTAGAAGTTACTTTACTTCTTTTATAAAAAAAATATATATATATTATTTTAACAATACTATTATATTTTCCTATAAATAAACTAGCATCAAACCATATTTTATAATATTCAAGGTAAATTAAAAAAATGAGATTACATTTCCTATAAATATATTGTTTCTCAATATATATGACAATCCGTTCAATACACTTTTACAAACTCTGGAGCAACTTTTGTATCTCCTTATCATAGAAAATTCACAATCTTCTTTCAGTCTTTTCTTTCCTTTGTTGCACAAGTCGCCTTTTTCTACTGTAATCCTTAACTCTTTAGTATTTTTGTAATTTTTCTGTTTCAAGTTTCAACTGATTTATCTTTTTTTTATTATTTCAAATATTTACGAATTTAAAATGATTATTATTATTTTTTTCATAAATATTCTAATCATATTCATTGTCTATTTGTCATATATTCGATTTGGAGATCATTTATAATATGATATTTTTGTTTACTCTTATAATTTACCAATATTTATTATATCATACTATTATATATTTCATTAGAATTCGTAATTTTATTTTCTTATTAATCATAGCATAAAAATCAATTATTACATGCAATCTATTTTGAGAAATTTTATCCCAAAATATGAGTCGTTAAATATTTCGAAAGAAATATCTTCATTTTTGAAGCAGATAAATTCAAGATTAATCCGCAACTTTTGTTTTCGTACAAAATTAAAGAGATTATTCGTTCAAAAAGTAATTAAATTAATTTTCACGAGATCAACAATATATATATACCATATATATATATATATATATATATATATATATATATATATATATATTCATTTAGCTTTTTTGACCGTAATCCCTGTATTTTCGGATTAACGATGAATCGCTATGTTTGTTATTATTTTTTTTTCGTGTTTTTTTCAGGAAATCGCGGCGTGGAGGCTCCATATGCAGTATTAGTGTGGATTCATGGAGATTCCTATGAATGGGGTTCTGGTAATCCATATGATGGTTCAGTGCTTGCAGCTCATGGGCATATCATAGTGTTGACACTCAACTTCAGATTGGGATTATTAGGTAACTTTTCCCTTAACATTACATTTAATTTTTGATATATTATATTAAAAAACCGCATTTGTTAATTATGCAATCAAATAATACAATTATATATGCATAATATTTATATCATGCAATTATTATATAGATTAACAAAATATTTTTTTCGTAATAATTTAAAATAATTTTTTTTTATGCAAATAATTTTATCTTGATTTTAATTTTGTAATCAAGATGTGAGTGTGTTGTGTTTTTCTTTTTGTAATGTTTAAAATATGATTTTTGCACAAAATTTTTGTTCATTTTATCATAGAGTTTTATTGAAATCAACGAAAAATAACAAGAACGAAAGTTTACAAAGGTAAATTTGCCGCGAAACAATGCCTTCCTGGAAAATTTTTACATGAACTGAAAACCATTCGGAAAATTTGACAACAATATTTTTATAATGACACGACGAAACCGGAGTGCTGTGAATATTTTCTTTCTTGTATTATTTATATTATATTCGTATATATTATAATATATATATATATAGATGTATATATACTTTTGCATAATATAAAATAATAATATTTCGTATTCGCTTGACCGGTCGTGCATAGAAGACGAATAAATAGTATATTAAAAAAATGGAGGCCGTCTGAAAAGGAATTAGCCGCAAGCGTCCTATGAATGAAATCGCCGCGAAACAAAAGACTGAGAAAACCGCCTCCAGAGAATAAAACTTGGAAAAAAATACAGGGTGTTGTGAAAGTGTATGTCATTATTTTACAAATTCAAAAATATGAATTTTACTCAAAATATGGTGACCAACCGTGTACCTTTGGAGAGGAATGATTTCCTTTTTGAAAATATTTGTATTTGATCAATTCTAAGACTACTTTGTAGTCATCGGAGTTTTGACGGCCTTTTCTTTTAGAATTTTAAAATTAGTTTGTATGTTTGTATGATTTTATTATAAAAAAATTGGTCACTTTACTATTAATAAAAATATATAGTGTTTTGAGTTGATCATAATTGAGCCGGTTATCCAAATTTTTATAATATATATATATTTTTAATTTTTCATTATTAATCATCTATTAATAATAAATTTAATATAGATACTCACTTATATAACTGTTTAAAATATAAGATTTTAAACTTGCATTGTCACTATAAATTATATCAAAAAATTTTAAAACAATAATATAAATTTAATATCATAATTAATTTAAACTACATATTTATGTTTAAATTTTAAAAGAAAAATATTTTTATATATCTACAATAATTATTATTTTAATTTTTATAAACTTTCTGGAAGCAAGTCGACGTTACTTTTCCACTAATTCTCTAATAACTTTAAATGAAATGTTTAAAATGCGTTTCTGTATATATTTTTAAACAGTCTGTATATATATATATATATATATATATATATATATATATATATATATATATATACAAAAAAAAGAGAATGAATAAACAAAAGCGAGCAAAAACCGCCGAGCTTCGGTTTAATGAGATTATTTTCCACTCTGTTCAGTTCCTCGTCTTCGTCCGTTCGCTTTTCCTTCCAATGCGGGGGCGGAAGTCGCGGAAGCTTTTTAATTTTCTTTTCCTTGGTATGAGGGGTGAGAGGGGGGAGGAAGCGGAAACGAAGCGTCCTCGGGGTATTGCCATCTGGATGGACGGTTTAGCAGTTTTAATAAAAATATCGTGTTAGGACCGCGTTGAAAATCGATTTTTTTCATATTTTCATGTTGCGCCTCTTATTTCACGATGTGCGAATGAAAATTCATTACTATGAGAATGTCGAATTATTTTTTTATATATAATTAAAAAAATATACGATAAATATACGATAATTCAATTTTGTCTTATTTATTCATAATATATAATATCATCAAGAATTTAAAATTACTGTATACAATTTTAAAAACGAAATAAATTGTTAAATTTATATACTAGTTAAATGTGTCAAAATTTGAATATAGAATATGTGGACAAAAAAAATTAAATATAGAATGGAAACAAATTTCCTCCCAATATTTATATATATTATATATACCGTTATATAAATATATAAAGAGAGCAATGGGAAACCTCAAAGAAGTGCAGTTTCTCGAGATCGTTGCCGTGATACAATTATCGCCGTAATCCGCCGTCTTTGAACATGAAAAACGGATTAAGGGATGTAAAAATACATGATGTATCAAAAATGTACGTACGTTAAATGTTTATAAATATATATTTGATATTTATTTAAAGTTTTGAATGAGATGCAAGAAAAAAAATATTTTTATATATTATCAAATTAATTTATTTTTTAATATAAAAATATATTTTTATCGATAATATAAATTACAAATATAAAAAATTTTAAGTTTATTTTGTATATTTTTTTAATAAAATATTCTCTGTTGTTATATATTGTTAGATTATCATAATGAATTCATATATATTAGTGTGTGTACATTTTTGAGACATTTTGTATATATAAATTAATATATATATATATATATATATATATGTGTGTGTGTGTGTGTGTGTGTGTGTGTGCGTGCGTGTATACTAATACAGTTGTAAGTAACGATTAGTCGGGTCGTGATTAGGCGAGATTAGTCTCGCGTGACCCATTCGTGAGGGATGCTGCGAGTTTCTCTCGCATGACACACGCCACGAGAACAACCCCTAGCCCTGGCATTTCTCTTACACCGTTAACGCGGTATTGTTCTTGGAAAATCGAGGTCAAAATCCTGAGTGTGTCGGTCTTGGGCCTTTGGTTACGGATCGCATATGGCCCATTTTTTACACCGGCCAAGAGCGAACTTTCCTCGGCAAATGAAATATCTAGGGGGTGTCCGTTTCGCACGACTTCATTATCAATCTTGTCGGACGTTAGACGACGGAGAGGCTTTCACGGAAATAAAATTGGGTTTTCGTTGACGCCTAGAAGCTATACGTTGTCGTTTTGATGCTGCGAAACACGCAACCTATATCATTACTATGTCGATAAATATAACTATAGAGTGATTTAAAATCTCTTTGACGAAATCAATTTCTTTTAAATTATTCTTTAATTACATTATTAATAGAAAGTATATTTTTTTGTCGACAGAGTTCGATAAATATTATATATAATATAATGCGTATTTGAAAAAGCTTATGATTAATTTACTGAGATTTATTCAAAATAAACAAGTTAATGCTATGAGCGGAAATTAAAGTCAAAAGTTTTCTTTGTGCTTTTCAAAGTAGTTTGGATCTAAATGCTGTATATTTTCAATATAAGTATGATAAATACTGATTCACATCAATATTTATACTTTTTATATAAATTACCAAATATAATTAATTTTTAATATATTAACAACGGATTTGAGTTAGCATTGCTTAGTTTTAAATATTTTATACGTTACTGTTGTACAGTATATTTATAAGGTTACGTGTCGATAGTCGCAAACACACAATATTTATTAAAAATTTACATTTTCCAACGTAACAGCAGTTTTATTGTCAAGCTCGTGGGATTTTGTCGTGGGTCGAAATGGGTCACCATTTAACCCGAGTTATTTTGATCGATTTGGACCCTTTGAACGGGTCCCGGTTATTATTGAACGCGTAATGGCGAAACCGCGTGATAAACGCTCCGCAATTTTCCGGACCCATTTTCCACATCGATCCGTCTTCGATCACGACCTCGAACTTTATTTTTTTTTTCATTTTAATACAGAATGAACTGAAAATATGTTCATATATTTTTTTTATCTTTACATTACATATTTTTAAATTATTCTATTATTAATTAGATACATACAGTACAACTTGTATATTACATATATAAATATTTTACGATAAATAATGCATTTTTTTTATCGAATTTGATTATATCACTGAATAAATTTCCATTTTTCATTTGAACGCCTGTTAAAATTATGTTAAAAAGAGGGGAAAAAATTTGTTAATGTTGTTGTTGTCGATCGATAGGTTTTCGGTAAATTTTTCGCTCGAAGAAAACATAGGAAATTTTTATCGAAGGGGTTTCCGCTTGATACGCTTCTGACCCGTATTATATATCAAGTGAACCCTTAAAGTAATCCCGGACAGTTTTGGACCCTTACAGCGAAACGAAGTTGAACTATGTACAAATTGATCCCTGTTTGGTCACGAGGCACAAAAGCGAACAATGTAACGTGAAATGTAAATATTATCAAATTAATTAATGTGAAATTGACGAATTATTTTTCATCTAATAAATTCGAATTATATTTTATTCACATACGTATATATATATATATATATATATATATATATATATATATATATATATATATATATATATATATATATATATATATATATATATATATATAATTTAGTGAATAAATTATATATATATGGATTATATAATGTGTATAGATTTTTGGATGATATCTGAAAGTTGTAGGATATTTAGGATTTAAAAATTAATATTTAAATATAGATATAGGTTATAGTTATTATCGTATTATAAAATTAAAAAAGATGCATACTATTCATCAATGTGAAACTTTTATGTTTATCATATAATGAAATATGAATAGAAAGCACAAAAATATTCAACGAAACATCCACTCAAAACGTTTTCAGCTATGACAATTTTAGAAATAGAAATACGAGCGCATAAAATCTTCTATGGTATTTCACATAATAAATTTGCGTTCTCGACCATTTTATGCGATGCTATTTTATTTGGGGCCTTCATTTATTATTCCATCTTCAATTCGAGGTTGTCACAGGCGTCGGACGTCGCGTTTCTTTTAGATTCCTTTTTTTTTCATTTTCTTTCTCTTTTCGTCTTTTCCTGGAAAGCTTTTGCGGTCGTTGAGATTCACCTGTATAAAATACACGTACAAGTATTATACGGGAGCATAACCACACACTCTTACACGTTTGCAACCCCTTGAGAGTCCCAAAGGAGGTGTGAGGTGACCGTAGAGGACTCCACCTGTGATTTATAAGGGTCGGTCGGGCTGTTTGTATGCCTTTTATGGCGGCCTCACTTAAGTGAATAAGATAACGAAACTATTCGTGGTGTATGTATATGAAAGCGGCTGCTTTCGTCGAAACTAAAATAGGAACGCAATATAAATACGCGTCAATCGTCTACGTTTATTTTATTTATTTATTTGTTTTTTTTTTTTTTTGGAACAGTCACCTATCGAATGATATTCGACAATTTTTTTATTTTTATTTTAAATAGGTTTCCTGAAAACTAGACCGAATAATCGTCCTGGTAGCACCGGTGGGAATTTGGCCTTACGTGACTTGGCATGTGCCCTCCGATGGGCCAGACGTAATCTACAGTCTTTCGGCGGAGACCCTTCACGTCTTACTCTTTTGGGACACGGTGTAGGAGCGGCACTGGCGAACCTTTTACTATTTACAACCGAGGCTAAAGGTATGTCTAAGTGGTCACGTTTCAATTTTTAAAACCGTTTTATTTTAAACCTCTTCTTTTTTATATACGGCATAATGAAAGGGTGAATTTGCGAATCTGAGCATGTTAAAAATTTTATATGTAACATTAGCAATGTAAAACTTAATATTAATGTAATATTATATTGTTTATATAGATCTATTTCATCGACTGGTGTTATTAAGCGGAAGCGCATTAAGTCCATGGGCTTTGGTTCACGATCCGGAATATCTAAGATCTGTGGTTGCCAAACAATTGAATTGTGAGCAGGGCGACGAAGATGATGACCTGGAGCCGTGTCTTCGTAGTAAACCCTTAGAGACGATCTTGGATGTGCGGTTAGAAGGCGCAAAGTTCATGTCATTATGGGGTCCTCATAATCCGGCCGAACCCGGACTAGCGGAACCTTTGCCCCTCATGGAATCGGCTAGTGATAGTTTTGTCACATGTGATCTAATGTTAGGTGTAGCTACAATGGAAAGTTATTACGATTTTAGTGCTACAGATATACAGTACGGTTTCGAAGAGGAATATAGAAACAGAGTGTTGCGGACTTTTGTTAGAAACGCTTACGTTTATCATCTGAATGAAATATATGCGGCCATTAGGAACGAGTATACAGATTGGGATAAACCTATACAACATCCGATAAACATCAGAGATTCTACGATGGAGGCTTTGAGCGATGGTCATACGGCTGCACCATTGCTCAAAGTTGCACATTTACACGCAAGAAGAGGTGCTTCAACATATTTTTTCCATTTCGCTTATCAAACAAAAGAAAGCGATTATCCTCAGGTGCAAAATGATAATATATTATATATAATAATTAAAATTAAAAATATTTTTAAAATTTATTAAAAATGATATATTTTTTTTTGTATATTTAATTTGCAGAGATTAGGCAGCGTAAGAGGAGAACCGATTGGATATATTCTAGGATTTCCATTAGTTGGAGGATTACCGTATTTTCCAGCAAATTTTTCACGACAGGATGCCGCTGTATCTGAAGCCATGTTATCAATGGTGGTTAATTTTGTGAAAATTGGAGATCCGAATGGCAGAAGAGGTGATCCTGCTCCACCACAATACACCGATTATGGAAGGGAAAGAGCTCGATATAAAGATATTACTTGGGTACCATACGATGTTGCGTCTCAACAATATCTTTCTTTAGGTAAATAAATTTATATATATATATATATATATGTTAAAAATCGTTTTTCTTTAGAATTTGAAATGAAATGAAATCTTTTATTACATTTCATTTAGACAAACAATCAATCTTGATAATAGCGGTATATATATTTTTTAAAAAGGCGTACTTAAAATATTTTGCAACGAATTCGTGACGTTTACAAAATATTCACCGTGCTGAAATTTAATTTTATTCGCTTATATCCTTCTCGCTATCGTCGTCTTATTTATGTTTGAGTTAATTTGAATATCGAAGCCCTTTTATGTGTAAGATGAAATTTTGTATTGTTTGTTTAAATGCGGACCGTGTAACAAATTGTTTTTGTGTTTTATTGAAAGGCGTCGCGGTTTTGTTTACAGATACGCAAAATTCGTATTGTTTGTTTCTTTTGACGGAACGAAAATTTTAACCCGAATTTTCCGTCACGCATAAAATATTATACATATATTTTATGATTTACTAACGTAATTCAAACGATTCAGAACTACTTCTTTTACACACACACATGTATATATATATATATATATATATATATATATATATATATATATATTATGTAATTTAATATAAAGTTCAATATTTATTTTATGACGCCTCGTAAGGAAAAAAAGATGCGCGGAACAAAGTCTCCGGAAAAGAAGGTAATACGATAAGAAAAAAAAAATTATACGTACTTTTTAACGTTTTGATGGTTCGCATAACTTTATGAAAAACTTTTAACTGAATATAAACAGAGAAGATAGAGGAAAATAGGCGGTTTGCCTAATTCAATAAGCCTTTACTGTGCGAATACGGCTCTTTTTTTCCATACCGTGGCCATTTTTCATTTGCAATTCGCGCAAAGTTTTTAATAAAAAATTTTCTTTGACTCTTTATATATATATATATATATATATATATATATGTTTTGTGTCTTTTTTTCGGCGGTCCTGAAAAAGTGCGAAAAAATACGAAACGATCACGCGTTTATTCGTTCGAGCCGAGTAATCGTTTTCATTCTGTTCGATCTTCACTAAGCCGTATCACTGCCGGAAAATGTTCCGATTTTTTTTCTTACTCCGATCGCATTCAAAAAGTATCGGAATATTGAATAAAAAAAATCACG